>CAWUFW010013099.1:0-497430 GCA_963921515.1 Calotriton arnoldi
GCAATGCGTCAGCTACAGCGGCGACATCTACGATGCGACGGCAGCGGCTGCGACGGCGACACGCTTCTTCCTCGATGCGAGACTCTTCTCTTGATGCGGTGCAATGCGACAGCTACAGCGGCGACATCTACGATGCGACGGCAGCGGCTGCGACGGCGACACGCTTCTTCGGGGTTGCGGGACGTTTCTCGAGATGCGGTGCAATGCGTCAGCTACAACGGCGTCATCTCCGTGATGCGACGGCAGCGGCTGCGACGGCGACATGCTTCTCCCTCTTGAGTCGCGCTTCCAGCTCCTTGCGACACGCAGTCCCTTCAGAAGGCCCAAAACAGCAGCAGGCACTTCCAAAGGATTCTTGGGGAGCTGGTGGTTGAAGTCTGTTGTCCCTGAGACTTCAGCAGGAGGCAAGCTCTTTTCTCAAGCCCTTGGAGATACTTTACAAGTTGAATAAAAGTGCACACAAAGTCCTTTCTCCTTCCTTTGGCAGTCAGGCAACCACTGCAGGCAGATCCCTCTGGCTTAGGGATAGTCTTCTCCTCAGTTTCTTCTTGGTTCCGCTCCTCAGCAAAGGTTTCTTCTTGTTTTCCCAAAGTGATCTAATTTCCTAGGGGTCTGGGTCCCCTTTTTATACACCTTTTTTCTTTGTTCTTTGAAGGCAGAGAGGCCTTTGCCTAGTCCAAAACCAGTTCTGGTCAGTCCTGGAGCACTTTGTTTTTCTGACTCCTTCTTTCCTTTCAGAGTGTGGGGCAGGGTGCTCAGCCGCCCGGCAGGAGGTGGAGCCAGCATTGTGGAAGGCAGGCACAGCCCTATTCAGACCCAGGTGCAACTCCTCCCTCCACTCTGGATGCAGATCTTTCTATTCAGCCCTGTGCTGACTCACCCTGTCTCCTGTAGCCACCCCCAGCCCCTGTCACTCAATCTCCAGACAAGGAATACACAACCTAGCAGAGGCAGGCTTGAAGTTTAGTCAAGAAAATACCCACTTTCTAAAAGTGGTATTTTCAAACACAGAATGTTAAAACCAACTTCACTAAAAGGTGTATTTTATCATTCTGAGTTCAGGCATACTAAATTCGTTTTTCTACCATGTTCCCTGGGTCAGTTCTGACTATAAGGTGTAATAGTCAGTCTGCCCATTCTGGCCTATGGGGAGCAGGTAGCCTTGCAATAGTGAAAAACGAAAATGGCTGTAATTCACTATTAGGACATGCCACACACACCAGGGCATGTCCTACCTTGTACTTACAATGCACCCTGCCCTAGGGCCTACTTTAGGGGTGACCAACATGCAGTAAAGGGAAGGTTTAGGGACTGGTAAGTGGGTGCACTCACCAAGTCGACATGGCAGCCCTAGGCTGCACACAGGCTCTGCAATGGCAGGCCTGAGGCACCTTTTACAAGCCGCTTCTGTGGGTGGCACAACCAGTGCTGCAAGCCCACCCGCGGCACTGGATTTACAAGCCCTGGGCACACTCAGTGCACTGTACTAGGGACTGACAAGTAAACCAATCATCCAATCATGGAGTCACTAATACATAACACAATTTATCATAGGGAGCACTTGCACTGTGGCAATGAATAGCAGTGGCACAGTGCCCAAAGCATCTAACACCAGCAAAAACAGATCAGTAACATAGGAGGCATCATAAAAAATGGAAGGGAGACCCACGCCAAGGATGCCAGGTCTAACAACATACTTTCCAGGGATTTAACTGTACCAAAAAAAGGCATGAGTGATAATGGCCTAATTAAAAGGATTTGAGCAAGGTATACTGATGACACATTTGTCAAGTAATACCTCGCATTTATCTGTTACTATTTACAAGAAACCTTAGGTTCAAGCCCAGCCACAACAGGGGCATCTAATGATACAATAGCTTGAACAAATTCTTTCCTTGGCACATTCACTTTAATCTGCTGTCCTTGAACTAATAATAGCATGGTTTTTTCGATTTAGATTTTTAGATTTAGGAATCAACCCTAAACATGTGTTATCCTTATTACCCACGCAGATACTTCCACGTGGCATGTCCCACCTGGGTGGCGCAGTGGTCAGTCAGAGCTTTTGTCACTACTATTCTAATGAACATGCATACAGTGGGCATGAGAGGGTTAAACATCTGTCACCTAAATCTATTGACTATTTGGTGTATCATTCCTGCTTGTAGGGAGTAGTTATTTTGCAATGCAAGAGAGACTATTTTACACGCCCAAACCACAATGAGCCATCATACTTTTTGTCACATTCAATCCTTTGTCAAACAGAAATTCTAAACACAAAATATTCATTTTTTTTCTCTGCAGCACGTGCAACAAAGGCACATAAATGTTAAGGTATTTGTCAGGCTTGAGTGTGAGCCTGAACTTAACATGGCTCCTAATTACTTATTTCTCTTTGCACATCCCGGTGGCCTGACTCCAAGATGGCAGTCGTGCAGTCTTGCGAGATTTTGGCTCTTTTTAAGCTCCCTGCTGCTTCCCTTAACCTGTCCTGTGCAGAGTGTTTCTGTTTTTTTCTTTAAGCTCCCTGCATCTTCTCTCCGCTGCCTCTGGGGCAAAGTATTTTTTAAGCTCACGATAGCTTCTCTGCACTGCAGCTGGGAGCAAGCATTTATTTTCTGTTTTTTAAAACTGCCAGCAGCTCGTCATGACTGCCACTGTGCCTGGCTATCATTCCGTGGGAACGGCAGTCAGGCCGTGCCTCTCCTACTTTTCCTGCTTCTTTTGGATTGTGCCCAGGATGGAACGGGAGAATACATGGGGAAGGGAAATGGAAAGCTGTTATGATGTTAATGCTTCACAGAATGTGTTAGTAAACAAGGCCTCGACCATGCATCAATAGCTTTAGCAAAGCCAATAGGTATGGCTTTAATGCAGTGCTTGAAATGGAAAAATAGAAGTGCAGGTAACTGTACCAGAATACCTGCTTGTTTCTGAGAAGTGCCGGTACTCTCCAATTAAAAGTATAGCATTTCTCTTGAGAAGTGCCGGTACTCTCCCTCTCAAAATAAAAAAGTGCTGGTACTCCGTACCGGACAGTACCGGCCCATTTAAAGCACTGCTTTAATGTGTTATAAAGTATCATTCTGTATGCCTTTTTTGTGCTTTTGTTACCACATTCAAACCATATTTGTTGGCTTTTCCAATGCTTGTTGTTAAGCTGGAGCGCCATGAGTACCGAATTGCTACTCAGGCTTTGTGATATCCCTTTCTGGCACTTCAATCACAGGACAGCGGGAGTGGAAGACAATTTTCTTCCTGGGTTTTTTTTACACAATACTTTGGAGTGGCAGATGCTACTGAGATCTTTCTCAATATTCACACTATTGATTCGGTAAATGCAGACCAGAACGAAAAAGACACCTATCCAAAGTCAAAGGCCTGGCACTTGTAAATAAGCATGTGCAATGACACAAGAATAACATGCCACTGTTTTAGCTTGGTAGCCCTGTGCTTGCACAAAATATTTTAAATTATAAACATAAACATCACTATTACTTTAACAACATAGATGCTTTCTAGAAAGTTTGTGTACTTAGAATAGTTTTAGAAACCCTTTTAAGTTTTAATGCATTTGAAAAGAAAATGTTTTTCACGAAGAAAGGGTACCATAGGCTTTGAACTACAGTAACCTACAGACAGTTTAAACACACTTGAGTGGCAAAAATATAAACATGCCATAAAATGGAAAGAAAAAAAAGCATTGATAAGCTAAAAATACTGGCCCACTAGCCCTGTCAAGAAATTGATCTTTTTAGGCAGATGTGCATATATGATCACACAAATACCTTCACTCACAGTGCAAGTCAGCCAAAGGCAAATATGGGCTGACCCCTCGCAAAATGCTGTATACTGTGGTGGGCAGAAGCAAAATGTGGAAGACAACTGAATAGACCAATGGATTTTTATTTTATTTATTTATTTAATGCGATTTTATATAGCGTGAACATTACCCGAAGGTGTCATAGCGCTTTACAAAAGAACAAGTTGCTTTACATAAGGACTTTGGATTGCATGGGTTACATAAGGGATACAAACAGAAAAAATTGCAAATATACAAGTTGTAAAGTCATTCAAGGAAGAGATACAAACAGAAGAAAATTGCAAATGTACAAGTTGTAAAGTCACTCAAGGAAGAGATACAAACTGAAAAACTCAAAATCACATAGGAATGGTAGTAAGTACAAAGGTCTACTACATATACTAGTGGTTAGAGTTCTATATATACAAATAGCAAATTCACTCAGGATTACATTTAACAGCGATTAGGTTTGGACAATTATATATTACATATTTACATATATATATATATATTTATGAGTAACAGAAGCATGGCTCAGGCACAGGGAAAAAGCAGGCAAGGGGAGAGAAATTCAGGGGAGAGAGGAAAGGAATAGGGGAGGTAGAAAGAGAGTGAGGGAGGGAAGAGGTAGGGGAGGTGGTGATGAGTGATGGGATCAGGGGCATCTGCATTATTCACAAACGATGAGTAGATCCGTGGAGAAGATAGACGATCAAAAGGTCGCCCAGCTAGAGACCGGCTGGACCGGAGGTAGGGACCAAGTTTGCTAAGATGGCGGATAGGACAAGAGTGTCTTTAGGAGATGGTCCCAAAATAGCGGAGTGCATATGAGTCCTAGTCCAAAAGTTGTACTCAAGGGTGAAAGCGGTGGGCACCATGTTTAAGGATTCTCTCCGCTCCCCTGGCTTCCCACGGGTATTGCTGGTAATCCTGGCTGCCCCTTCACTCACTGCCTCCGGGCTCCCACAGAACGTCGTGAAGTGCCTCTGGAACACCCCTCGCAGCCAAAGCGGCTCCCGAGGGCCACCTGCGGCGTTGCCAATAGTCACTCTCTCAGCTCTCCACCGATCCCGCTGAAAGGACAGTCTGCCTCCAGTCGCCTCGGTTTCCCCGTGGGTTACACTGGAGGCATGCCGCAGATTACAGCTCTCATCCTGCGACCTGGAGAGCCCGCAGCGCCATCTTGAGGAAACTCTGCCGCTCTCGGGTCCCGTCATCCCGAGCCGGAGTTTCCCACAGACAGATGTCCAATTTCGTCCCAATCGGCTGTCCAAGGTGTCAGGACCAGACCGCGGCTCACAGCAGCCACTCCTGTCCGCAGGATAGAGCGGGGGTCGGCGGCATCGCAGTGCACCTCCTTCGGCACCTGGCGCGTTCTCACAGCTCCTTGGGTGCCATCTCAATATCACAACTGGCAGGGACGCCACCGGCGGGATCCCCGCGATGCTCGATCGGAGCAGGGCGAAATCCAACTCCAGGTGATCCGCCCGCACTCCGGTGTTGGAATCGCTGCCCTAGGTTGAAAAACAGTGCGGCAGAACGCCGCTCAGGTTGGAAAGAGGGTTCGCCACGGAGCAACAGCTTCGAGCGGCCATGATGGAGCTGGCTCCTCCCTCCTGTGAATAGCGCTTACCAAAGCCCCACTGTGTACATATTTAAATTTACGAGCATATGTATGCATTTTTTAATTATGAATAATTGCGATTATAGGAGGCTTGGAAGACAACTAAAGCACTCTCGATGCCAGAATTAAAAAGGACTGGAAGAGCTACTCATATTTAACTTGGAAGTTAAACATTCATCTAATAGCTATATTACTGTTGCACTGCCACAAAAAGACTCTACTCGAGGTGTAAGCTGCGCTAAACTAAATTACTTCTAAAAATAATATTTTAATGGGGCTACACAGGACGTTCATTGTGTCATGTTTTTATGCTAAGCTACTTTACCGATATCAAATGAAGTTTATAATATTTCAATACTATGCCACTGATTTGTAACCTATTACCTATACGTGTGTGCTGGATATATTACTCTTTAGAAAAAATCAACAAATGATTTATTTTAAAAAGGGACATTATTAAACACAACAAAATCACAGCAGGTGGAGTAAATTTCAGAGAAAAAAATAGCTGAAAAACACAAAGAAAGAAGGGGAGAAAGGAAGAAAATCGGGCAATTCGAAGTTAGCACCAACAATGCAAAAGTGTACTCGGGGACAGGAGGACGGGAAGGGGATTGTCAATGGTATTTAATTTGTTAAATTGAACTTCAGGAAAATGGAATTACAGTAGGACTCCGCAGAGATAAATAAACAAATGAAATAAAGTATTGGCACAGGTAGCATGGGGCAAGAGTGTTGAACAATAGGTTGTCAAGTGTTGCAAAAAAAAGACAATTGTTCAATAGTATGAGTGGCTTTTTAATTATTTTCGAGATTAGAGGACTGGCTGGATGTGTATGTTAATGCGTATATGAAGTCCCCTGAGGGCTCCAAACAGATGAGCGAGCAAGCTCCGAAGTGACGTTTTCTGACAGAGCTACACCCTATGAATGGAGTCAATCAAGAAGGGAGTGAAAAATTCATTTTCTGACAGGGGTGTCAGCAGAATCATCCGGAGTCGATGACAACAAATCTATAGCTGGTGGGAAAAACTGACAGGGTGGAAAACAAGAGTCACTGATGTTAAGACTTCCCTTTCAGCTGTCCGGAGCACAATTTCACAGCAATTATTACCTCAGCTGGTTCCACAGCCACCCATAAGCCTTCGAGTTTTTCTTTGCTGCTTGCGTACAGCAAGATAATATGATCCACGTATGCTCTGGAATGATATGACAATACAAGCGCAAATGTCCATCATATCGCGTCTAAATACGTTCGCAGTCCACCAGAAAAGGGAAACTGGATGCACCATCTGCCACCGGAAAGCAAGAATAAGAGTGATGCGCCATCTTAAGAAAAAGAAAAACAACACGTACCACACAAAAAAGCGCAAGATAAATTCAGAAGTAAAATCTTCTGGAATTAAGTGGTTTTTATAGCTCCATCTTTTTTTTCCTGTTTGTTGTTCACATGTTTTAAGTGCACTCTATGGACCCGAGTGACGAGGGCCCCATTTCCAGCACAGCATGCAGCGGGTGATCCCCTCAACTGTAAAATGAAGCCATCAGAGCACAGCATGAAAATGTATTAGCAACAGTTAGACAAGGAAGGCCCCAGCAAGGCGTACGCACTTCCAATTGGTAAAATAATGCTCGCACAAATTGTTTTTGGTACATTAAGTACCTTTCAGAGCCAAAATGAAAAAGAAAACAGTAAAATAAAAGAAGCAGGCAAACTAAACAAGAAAATAGAAACACGCAGGCGCCGCATTCTGCACTTGCCAGAGCCCCGTCCTCCCTCCTCGCCGAGTAATTTCATGCAGAATTTTTCCCCTTTCTTTTTATGATGATTGAAATTGTTTTCTCCGAGTTGACAGATCTAGTGTACAATGATAAATGAGAAAGTCCTATGCGGCCTGTCAGCGTGTGCTGAGGGAAATCTCGCCAAACTGCCCAATAATAAATATGCGTTTCTCAAAAACAGAAGGTCTTTTTAAACGGGTAAGCACAGTGGTCGGGCAGAGTAGCGTTAAGCGGCGGCGAGGTGAAGCCGAGCAAAAGATTTATATATTTGTGTTAATCTAAGAAACCCTGCTCTGGCTATGACACACTGACAGGGAAACAAGGGTTATGAAAAATGATCTGACACCGAGCCGCTAAATCTATGAATTTCAAAGCACAGGGCAGCCCGTGGCTTGCCAGATATGAATGCCTGAGCTGTTTTAGTGATTGTTATTGAAAAACTATGAATATGATAACGAACTGTAAACCGGCGCGCGCCGCCAGGGTATCTAGTTAACTGGAATGACACGGCTGACAGAGCCTGTCACTTCGGAAAGTTGTAGCGCTTGTACTGCGCTATAATAAACAAAGGTGACTGAGGAGGACTGAAAAGAGGCTTCAGAGAACTGACTGCCGAGAGCTGGGAGGCTTATCCGAGAGAATAAATGATTGAATCATCATTCAGTCGGAATGGTGTGCATGGTTAAGCTTTGGTGTAGGTTTCGCTTAGTGAAATCAGGCTCAGCTATGTGTTCACTTCACTCCATTCTAGTAAAAAAAAAAAAAAAAATATGTTTAAAACTGAATTGTAAATTCATTTCAGAGGGTAGTAGTCAAGAGCTGTTCTCACAAAAAGTGATGTTATGGGCTCGGGATAAACATGAAAGGCATTGTTAAGTTACTGTTGCTCCAATATGAATTTACCTTAAATAAATGAAAAGACAAGAGGCGTTTGGCAAAACAGGAACTAGTGGGTTTAATTAAACCCAGTGACCAGGACAGTATCAACAGAGGCCCATTGAAGACAGTCTAAAAAGTACAGAAGTTTTGGCAGCACATATATACATTTTGTGGGTACAATAAAACCCTTTGACATTCTTTGAAAAGCATCATAGTCATAAATAATAAGAAAAAACATCAGATAAGGGGGACAGATAGCTCACGACCTCTGGGAGAGCCATGTGGGCCAGTGTGACCCTTTCCAGTTGTCCGGTGTGGCGAGTGCGTGCTCACCTCATGCGGTGTGCATGCGTGTCCTGATTGGCTGAATGTTCCTTACTACATGTGCAATTTAACTTTGTGGTGTTTTGGGAATGGGCGCCTTTGGCCTAACGTGTTTTCTTAGGGCCAATATCCTGGGGTCTGTTTGTGGTGTGATTACCTACCTGTGGACTCAATTATGATTTTCCCTGGATGCGCGTTTGTTTTGGGCTACGTGTAACCCCACCTGTGACCTGTCAATCGGTAGGCTTGGGTTTGGTTCGCAGGGCTTGTCTGACCACATATCTCTGACTTGGAGTTGATGTAGAGGTCATCTCAGAAAAATCTGACAGCAATGATATGAGCTTGTGAGTGTGAGCATGTGTAACATGGTGGTCATTGATATCATATTTACAGATATTCTCATTATTACACATACAGTTGTTACATCGTACATCAAAATTGCATTCACAGAGACTGATGTCATTATGCAGGCATAAGTTACGGTGTACATTGACATTCGATTTACCGGTATTGACATCACTGTGCGTGCACAGGTTACAGCGGAAATTGACTGTGCATTTACTGGTATTGTCATCATTTGGCATGCATAGATGACAGTGTACCTCAATATCGCATTTATTGGTACTGCCGCTGCTATGCACGTATACATAAGGGTTTACATTGCTATCGTATTTATCAATCTCAACACTCCCCCCTCTAGTTGAAATTCCAACTACATAGTTTTCCTCGTACATCATGACAGTCACGTTATTTGAAATTGTGTCTGTTGGTGTGGCGTCTGTTATTCCTCCCCTCAGCTATTTGCATGCTTTCTAGTTTGCTGACTGCATTTTTACAGCAGGCAACCCCTACCTGTAGGGAACCACACAGTAAAAGTACACCCATGACAACAGGAAGCAGAGACGTGCACATATGTTTCCCATAAGGGAAGCCAGGTGAAAAGACTATGAAACTAGTCCTGCTCATGGGCACCCCCTTCCTCCTTCATGTCCATTTGTAGACAATGCAGTGCCTGGATGGCAAGAGCCAGTGTCCCGTTGTGCTTGTGGTTTCCAGGGATAAAAGTACAACAGGAATCTCCGATCTTGGCACACACCCCTCCCTGCATCGAGGTCATCAAGTTCAACACATACCGATGTTACATCACCATGAGGCGTGCAGCTCTCAGTTCTTCCCTGATAGCATTAAAGCCGAATTCAGTGTCATTTATCACCTTCAGCAGCTCCCACCTGGTGATTTGCAACCAGCAGGCATTTGCTTTCATTTGAACAGTGAAGAATGGTATGGACTCTCCTGCACTGATGTGAGTGTCCGTGAACAGTCTAAATTCTTCCGGAATGTCCTTATACTGAGCCCAACCAAAATAATCAGCAGTTCTTCTTCGAACCTGATGTAACAGAGTTGTTTTCTTCCGGAGCGGACGTTGGAACAACTCAGACAGATCTTCTCCAGGGATGACCAGGGCAGGGTGTGTATGGTTACAAGAGCGCAGGCCTCCCCATCCAGGAATGAGTTGGGTATAGGTAAGGTCGCCATAATGCAGTAAAAAATCCATTAGCATGGAGGTGCCCCATTGCAAGTTCGGTATGTACAACACTGCTTCACAGTTGATATTGGTTCCGAGCAGTATCATCCCTTTGCCTCTGAAACACAAAGAATACAGTGTAAGTTTCCATACAATTAGGGGTTGCCCCTTCCCATCTAACCACATGTAACTATTTATCTCAGTATCACAGATTTCCTGACAAGGGTTGTCTGTCCTGGAGTTCAACCGCCTCCCATAGGACTCATTTCCCATAGCGTTGTCGAGGTGAATGGCCCTACACTGGAATTCCATACTGGGGACCCATTTGTCATTAGAAAAAGCAGCCCCAAATATGTTAAGGGCTGTTGGAACTGGCCCTTTTTGCAGGGTTATCCCCAAACTTGTTGCCTTCCTCCTGTATATTTTCTAACCTGTTTTTATTGGTTTTATGATTCTGTGCACTTTATCACTGCTGATCAGTGCTAAAGTGCATGTGCTCTATCTTGTAAACTTAATAAGATTGGTCTACACCTGTTTGGAATATTTAATTTACCTGTAAGTCCCTTATACAGTGGCATCCCATTTAACCAGGCCCTGTAAATTAAATGCTACTAGTGGGCCTGCAGCGCTGCTTGCGCCACCCACTGAAGTAGCCTTTCCAATCTGTCTCAGGCCTCTGCTGCTGCAGGGCCTACGAGCGCAGTTTACTGCTGCAGTAACGTGGCATGTAAAGTGGTTGCCACGTCTGAAACTCCACTTTTACTACATATGAGTCACCTCTAAGGTAGGCCCTTGCTAGCCATCTGGGCAGGGTGCTGTGTAGGTAAAAGGTAGGACATGTGCCTATACTGTGTGGCATGTCCTGGTAGTGACAAACATACTATTTGGTTTCTCACTGCTACAAGGCTGCTCTCTCATAGGTTTGCATTGGGGATTCCCTAATATGTGCTTTAGTGGTAATTTCTGATATGAAATGGGAAGCGTTGCAATGTTTGGTATGTTTGGAATAGTAGTAAAAGATCCTGCTTATTGGTGAAAGCGGATTTCTTATTACTATTTTAGAAATGCTACTTTTAGAAGTAAACATTTCTGAGTGCCTATGACTCTTTGTGCCCTGCCTGGATGTGTATTCAATGTCTGGTTTAGACTGACAGGAGAAAGGGGATTTGCATTCACTCTAGACAGTCACAAGGGGAGGGGATAGTTGTGTCCTGCCTTTCCTGGGTACTCAGTGCTGGGCTGAATAGACCTTAGTTGCATTTAGATGGGTGGGAGGAGTTTTCCTTGCACCTGAATAAGCCTGATCTAAATTTAGAGTGGTGGGAGGAGTTGCACCTGCACCGGCACCCGAATGGGGCTGTGCCTGACTTTCACAATGCTGTCACAGCCCCCCTGCAGTGTGCCTGGGGCCAGGACTTTGGATGCGAATAGGGGTGTTGTGCACTTCTGAAAAGTGTGCAAAGGGCCCCCAGAAAAAAGAGTTGTGCACCATAAGTACAGGGGCTGTGACCCCATGATTGGAGATACTGTGTGAACTTGTAACCAGCTACTGCTGACACTACGGACTGCACCAGAGGAGAAGCCTTTATGCTGCCAGGAGAAACCGCCACTTGAGCTTTGCTTTACTGTGCTAACCTGCTAGAAGGATTGCCGCTTGGCTTGAAGGATCCTGTGTGCTGGCCTATTTATTGCCTGTTCCCTGCCTGTGTGCCACAGTGATCTCCCAGGGCTGGGTGGCTGGCCCTGTGTACTTGAAAATTTGGCACCTGGTGAGTGCATAATTTTATAGTCCAGCCCATGGGGAGCGCTGTTGAGGGGCCCTTTGGTGTGGAGCAGCGGGCGGGGAGAGCTTACTATTGTGGAAGTGCTCTTCCCCTCCCACCTGGCAGCCGGAGCATGTGTCTGCGCTCCCGGTAGCTTCTGAGGAAGCGCTGTGCCCATAAAGTAAAATCACTTGGTGAGCGCTTTGAGCCCTGGTGCCCGAGCCAGAGGCGTGGGCTCACTCTACCAATGTGGCGGGCGCAGAGGAGTGAAGTCGCGACGGAGGAAAAAGCTGCATTGCCCGAAAGAGCTTGACCATGGCCCCAGCACGTTGCCTTCGCAACGAGGGAGCCGCGCTAGAGACTAGCCCTGCCCAAGGGTTGCCAGAGCAACCCAAGTGCAGGAGCAGTGTAGAGAGGAGAGACGGCAAGAGAGAGCTCTCGCACCAGCCACGGACCGGATCTCTTCTCCATCAGGAGGCAAGGTCACCTGAGACCAAGAGAGGTCTCCAGCGTGACTACTTTCCCCTCCCCTGTGTGCAGAGAGGGTGCTGCGGGGTGGAGGTCCACAGTAGATATTTGAGCCTGCTTATCTTGAACCTGGGCAGTCCCAACAGGGTTGCTCTGCAAGGAGCCTTTCAGGTGGCATTCAATTTCATCAGCTGACCCGCACTCACACACTGAGCCGGGTCTCCCCACAGATCACCAGGATTGTGCGCCCCCCTTGTTGGGTGCATACCTGGTGGGGGCGCCTGGCTGCCAGGGTGGCAGTGGCACGGGACCTGGGAGGCACGAAGGGTGAGTCCTCGGTGCAGGCACCCGCTTCAGTAGTCAGAGTACAGACTACCATATTGGCACTAATAGGAGGGCAGGTGTTCCTGCGCTCTCCCTTATGAACCTGGGGACTGCCAGATTGCACCATATTTGCGGTAGTAGTTGGGCAGGGCCCTGTAACCTACATGTGGTGCACAGCACACATTACCGTATAGTGCCTAATAGGAGCGCCGGTGTCTTGGCGCCTTCAAACATGAATTGGTAATCTGTGTGCATTATGTAACTACTGCCTGTTATGCCCTGATGTTACGATGCATATTGTTGTAGTGGTTTACATGCTCATGCCTAGGCAGTAGTGGTGATTGGAATTCCCTTGCATACTACAGTTCATGTTCACAGGGATATGCACAGTAATGGTGTCTCTCCCGATGTGTTTAGAACATGTGCAACTTATAAGCAATTACTTGATTGCACTATCTATACTGTTATGCCAATTGCCCTATTGGCAAAGTGATGTATGATCTATGTGAAGTCATGACATGTGCCTAGTGGCACAGTGAATTATGTGATTATGGTCTAATGTGTTTTATGTTCAATACAAAAGATATTTTTATATAACTTTGTGTGGAGTCTCTTTTTGTGGTGTCCCTAGTGTGTGCCTGGGGTGTGTGTTGCGCAAACACTTTACACATTGCCTCTGGGAGAAGCCTGACTGCTCTGCCAAGCTACCAAAGGGGTGAGCAGGGGTTATCTTGGGTGTGTAACTCCCTTCCCCTGACTAGAGTGGTGGGTTCTGCCTGGCTTAGGTGTATACCCTAGCCAACCAGAAACCCCATTTCTAACATGGGCCATCCAGGGACCACAGACTGATGCGGGGGCAGACTCATTTGCACACTAGAGTGGTGGTTTTGCTACCTCTATGAACCTCTTTTCTACGAATCCTACAGAGATACAGGTGGATGAGACATTTGTCTTTCTTGGGGGCTATCTCTTGTGGTAATTAAAGTTTGTCTGCACCTACAGCGTGGGCTATCAGTGAGCATATGTAGCATGATCTATTCTTGGTTTGTTTGCCCACTGTGTTGTGTAGGAGTGCTCTGTGTAGTGCTTGTGGGATGCTAGTGTTGGGTTCAATGTGTCAAGTCAAGTCAAGTCAGAGAATCTTATATAGCGCGCATATCACCGGTAGGTCTCATGGCGCTTACGGAGATTCCAAAGACTGGCAGTCATATCCAATTTACGTTATTTCCGGTCAAACAGTCAAGTTTTCAATTCTTTGCAGAAAAGCTGGTTGTCCGCAATAGAAAGAAGATGAAACGGCAGTTTGTTCCAGAGATGGAGGGCGAGAAAAGAAAAGGATCGACCCCCATTACGTGCAGTGCAGACACGCAATGGGGTAAGGAGAGATTTTGAGCTGGATCTTAGGGGCATATTAGCAAGGGCGTTATCGCCGCTTTAGCGGCACTTTTTGCCGCTAAAGCGGCGATTTTTTTATCGCCCTATCAGCAAGCTGTCGCTAACAGGCGTTAGCGACAGCTTTCTGACGATAGCGGCCCGTTTTCCCATCGCCTTGCATGCCAGCGATAATTATCGCTAATGACATGCAAGGTAGGCGTTCCCATCTAAAAGCGACTGAAAACAGTCGCTAACACAACTTCCCCCTATTAGCAACGCAGGCGAAGCAATAAAAAAATTCGCGCTAAGCGCGAATATCGCTAGAATTTAACACCTGCTAAAAACATGACTTACCTGTTTGTAGAATAGGAGGTGCATTGTCAGCCTAAGTCCACCATGGCGTTAATGCGTGAATATCGCTGGATTTCCAGCGATATTCACGCATTTCACCACTATCGCTGGATATTTTATCGCATTGGAGATAAACCTTGCTAATAGCATGTTATCTCCGCGATAATATCCAGCGATAGGCGGCGTTAAATAAATACGCGCTAAGCGCGGTTAGCGATAATTTTCGCCTGTTCTTGCTAATATGCCCCTTGGCATTCTTTCTGGCTGATATCTTTTAAGTTTTTTCGCTAAATAAACAGGCCCGTTGCCATGATTACTTTTATGAGTTAGGCACAGGATTTTAAAGTGACCTCTTTTCCTAACTGGAAGCCAGTGGAGGGACCTCAGACTTGGGACTGAAGGAGATCTTGGAGGTAGATTTAAGATCAGTCTGGCCGCAGTATTCTGCAGAATTTGCAGTTTAGAAAAGAGGTCTTGATTTAGGGAGGCTAGTAAGGCATTCCCATAATCCATGCGGCTTACAATTAGGCCCTGGACCAGAGGCTTCCTGGCCTCGATAGGTAGCCATTTAAAGATTTTACGTAGTTTCCGCAAAATCCCGTAACAGGTACCCAGCACAAGATTGACATGATTTTTCATGGATAACTTGTTGTCAATCGTTATTCCAAGTTTGCAGACTACTTGTTTAGGGGACGGGCATGGGCCCAATGCCTGAGGCCACCAGCTGCTAGACCAAAACTCTTCGGCCCTGCCGAACAGAATGATCTCGGTTTTACTGCCGTTTAGCTGTAATTTGTTATTGCCCATCCAATGTGTGTGTAAGCAAAAATTGGGGACCCCCTCTTATGGAATATTTTAAGGTCAGGGAGATGAGGGGAAAGAAAATTGTGCTATCTGAAAAAGCTCCCTCGTGACCTATATTGCTTTCACGAATTGAACATCAATTCAACATGGGCTAACACGCTATGACATAACAATAACGCAATTTGAATTTTTTTTTTTTTGATTTCATCATTGTTTATTTCATTTCTTTTTTTATATATCAAGATCCTTATACTTTTTTCTTATTTTCTTAAATATAAAAATGTAAATATAAACATATAAATAATCACAATTATTACATATAATATAAAATGCGAAACGATTCACTTAATGTCCCCTGAGTGAACAAGGAAAAGAAAAAAATTATTGCTTCATTCATACAGGCATCCAAACTCACACATACTCATACTGTATTCACAAATACATAGATCAAGGGAATGGGAGATAAAGAATAACACAATCTCCACGACCATTTAAAGTAACTGCAACCAGCAGGATCTAAACAACTTAGGTCGACGCGCGTTTCGGTAGTTTAAAGAATGGTAGTACCACCTTCCTCAGGACCTTAGCCAAATAACGACAAAACACATAAGCACCCAGGGGATACCTGAAAGGTATAAACACATTATATTTAGTGCCCATGACAAGAAACAAAATGAGTCAATCAGACCTTGTTGAAAAACATACAATTCAAATGTTACTCATTTTTAAATACAATAACAACCAATCACCAGTCACCGAAAAGTGCAATGAAAATAGGAGTGACATATCTCTACCCATACTCACTGTGGGAGAGATAACAATTAAGATGTTTGTTAATACACAAAAAGATTCTTGTTAAATACACAAGTCACCTAATAGAGAAATAAACAGCCAGCAGGGTCAAGAAAAACCACATAATAGGTGGACCCTACAGTTTGTCTAGATACCCACTTGTTGGAAAGTGTGGATGAATAATGAAGCTTTAACTGATGTTCTCCGTAAAAAATCTTGCTGCAAAATAGGCCGCTGAGCGCTATTATCAAGAGTGACAGAGAATTGACTGATAAAACACGTCCTGTGAGGATAAATCATACACAGAGTAATTATGAACTCGGACGAACCAAAGATCGACATCTAAACCTTATTGACAAAGGAGGGTAAGATGTATCATACCAATTACTCTAATCGCTCATATATCCTTAGGTGAAAGCTGATATACACTGTACAGAAGTGCCGATACGATGTGGGCCACTGGTAACTGATGCCAAAACCAGCCGTTTATATAATTGAGAAACCACGTCCTATGAGAATGAATAACGCACAGGATAACATAAGCATAGAAAACACTTTTTAAGACCAAGGCTTACTTCACCAAGGAGATCGATGGTATCTTACCTAGAATATAAATATACAGAACGTCCCAAACCCCTCTGCATACGTGCTATCTCTCACGGAATAAAACGCTCCTGTAGAAAAAGAGGGGAGGCCAGATTATTTATGGAGCATGCGGATATTTGACCACACTACATATATGCAAAAAAATATACATATAGTGTCGCCACCTACCTACTATCTCGGAGTCAAGCACTGTTCAAATTAATAAATCTTCTAAATTCGTATTATACTGGACAGCTTCGTGAGTGTGCCAAAGTTTGTAGTAGGTATATCAAAGTCGATGCCACATAGGCTCTGGGGGAAAGATTACGTGAACTACATGAGTTCTAGTTTACAAAAACAACAAGGCTATAATCTGTATGTCACGGAACAAAATATATAGTGTATGTCAGAGGCGTTTACTACGAAACACTAATAAAAACGCATTCTCTCTCTGAAAGACTCATGAAACATTCTAAAGTGGTGAAGGCACAAACGGATAAGTCTAAGATATCTAAGCTTACCAACACAAGTGGCCTCGCATTCATACATCTATCATAGTGACGGGGTCCAAGTAATGATTCGACGAGGTTAATGGCGGGACACGCTCACCGAGATTATATAGGAGCCGTGTACCTCAGTGGCGCGAACGCTAAATCAGATCACCTGATGACTGGTAGAGTCAGAAATAGGACTAAAAAAACAAAAAACAAGAAAACAACAGCGCCATCTTAAAATGATGTGAAAAACCTCCCGTATAAACAGATGAGAAGTGTGTTCCTTATAAACGAGAGAGAAGCACGATTGGAATACAGACGAGATGCGTCAATCTAAAAGTACGATTGTTTACTAAACAAAATGATTAATTGAAAAACACAATTTTACTTGTGTATATATGCCCCCAAACTGGGCTATCACAGGTACGCTCCTATCCCCTCTATCAGTAATATATCAAAAGAGTAAATTACGGTGAAGGACCCAGATCATTGTAAGTCTGCAAGATCTGGACCAAGTCCTTTGAGACTCTGATTTTATTGAAATACTGGTAAAAATATTCCATCCTGTATAAACCGAATGGCTTGGTATGCTGATTGATTTGAAAGCATGCAAGATGGACAAATAATGCCGAAGCATTTTATTTAATCGAGAAGTTACCTAAATGAACAATCTCAGGCTCCAGTGGCGTACCAGAACCAAAAAAGACATGAATGTAACGGGCATGATGCAAAACAGGATATATAAGATATCCTCCAACGAGATGCTAAAGAAAGCTGATTTGTCAAGTTCTAGTAACATTCCAGACAATTTCTTCATTCAATCCCTGTTTAACACAATTAAGAGTAAAAATCCAAAATGTTTCTCTTCTTCTACGAGTAACTACAGCAGGAGCCCCTGCCTGTAGCTTGACTTTTTCCAAGAAACACCACCTGAGATCCTTTTCTGAATGTTGTTTATCAAGAAAATGTTGGACTAGAGGGGCCGTCATTTTATGTGTACGGATGGCGGACTTGTGTTCACTATATCTAGTCCGAAACTCACGCGCTGTCTCACCTATATATGCCAGATCACAGGGACACAACAGCATGTAAACAATATTGTGGCTCCTGCAGTTGGTAAGATCTCTTAACTTTATGTTATAGCCCTTATAGGTAAGGAGATCCGTAATAATGGCCGTGTCACACACGTGGCACGATCCACATTTGTGGTTACCCAAAACTACAGGCAGACCAGTGATAGTAGTCTGACGCAGAGTATTATGTGGTGAAGGTCTTGTATGCACCAGTATGTCGCGCAAGTTGGGATTTCTCCTATATGCCACCAAAGGTGCTGGGAGTTGGAATTCATTCTCATTAGTGTTTAAGATCTTCCAGTTTTTATAGATAATATTCTTGATCTTATAGTTGAGTTGGGAATGGTTGATAACACATGTCACTTGGTCATTGGGTGGACGTTGTGTGCCTTGTAAAATGGCATCACGGTTGTAGTACTTCGCCCTTTTAAATGCATGTCTAACTAGCCGATGAGGGTAACCCCTAGCCAGCAACCGTGATTTAAGTGCATCTCCATGTTTGTGGAAGTCGTCCATATTAGTACAATTACGCCGCACCCGTAAGAATTCCCCAAAGGGAATAGAATCTTTCTGACAGGTGGGATGGAAGCTCTGATATTGCAATATTGTATTTTTGGCTGTGGGCTTCCTGAAAAGACTGACTTGTAATACATTATTTGATCCAGAAATCAAAACATCCAAGAATTCAACCTGATTTTAACTATATTTGGCAGTGAACTTGAGGTTACCGTCACTGGCATTAAGCCACAAAATGTACTCATGCAGGGTGTCCATATCACCATGCCAAATAAAAAAAATGTCGTCAATAAATCGTCTCCAGGAGCTGACATTTTCAAAAAAGGGAGCCGCTTCATTAAAAACATTTTTAAGCTCCCATTCACCCATATAGGCATTCGCTATACTAGGAGCACAGGAAGCCCCCATGCTAGTGCCCTTGACCCTGCTGGCTGTTTATTTCTCTATTAGGTGACTTGTGTATTTAACAAGAATCTTTTTTGTGTATTAACAAACATCTTAATTGTTATCTCTCCCACAGTGAGTATGGGTAGAGATATGTCACTCCTATTTTCATTGCACTTTTCGGTGACTGGTGATTGGTTGTTATTGTATTTAAAAATGAGTAACATTTGAATTGTATGTTTTTCAACAAGGTCTGATTGACTCATTTTGTTTCTTGTCATGGGCACTAAATATAATGTGTTTATACCTTTCAGGTATCCCCTGGGTGCTTATGTGTTTTGTCGTTATTTGGCTAAGGTCCTGAGGTAGGTGGTACTACCATTCTTTAAACCACCGAAACGCGCGTCGACCTAAGTTGTTTAGATCCTGCTGGTTGCAGTTACTTTAAATGGTCGTGGAGATTGTGTTATTCTTTATCTCCCATTCCCTTGATCTATGTATTTGTGAATACAGTATGAGTATGTATGAGTTTGGATGCCTGTATGAATGAAGCAATAATTTTTTTCTTTTCCTTGTTCACTCAGGGGACATTAAGTGAATCGTTTTGCATTTTATATTATATGTAATAATTATGATTATTTATATGTTTATATTTACATTTTTATATTTAAGAAAATAAGAAAAAAGTATAAGGATCTTGATATATAAAAAAAGAAATGAAATAAACAATGATGAAATCCCCAATTATTTTTTTCAAATTGCGTTATTGTTATGTCATAGCGTGTTAGCCCATGTTGAATTGATGTTCAATTCGTGACAGCAATATAGGTCACGAGGGAGCTTTTTCAGATAGCACCATCCAATGTGTGTGTACATGAGGTGTGAGAGGTCTCTGTGGACATGTTGCAAGATTGTCAAAGCGGGTTTCATGGAACTAGGCACATTTCAGGAATTGATGTGGTGCCTGAGCACCCAGGCTAAGCAAAGTGTGTACAAAAAGACAAGGGTACATAACTTAAAAAACATTTGTTGACTGTAGGATGGTCTGTGGGGTAGATGTCTGTCGTTTGGGCACCCAAAGGTGTCTTGTCTTGGTGAAGAATAAAATGTTTGTTATCAAAAAACGGATGCAAAGTCAATTTGTAGTCTGTGCTCTTGTGGGGTTAGCTTGTGGAAGTTCTCCTGGCGGTTGTGATGAAAGTTCCCTTTACTGTGTTTTATAACGAGGGTCGGGTGTGCCGCTGAGACTTGTCTTGCTCAGCCCCATACGGGTGGTTTTAATGAACTCAATGGATTTTCTGCTACAGATTGGGGTTGTGTGATTGTATTTCTTTTGGAGTTTTGAGGCTATCATTGCCCTATGCATGTTGAGGAACCCGGCTCCCGACGCTGGAGCTCTCACCTTGTTTTGGAATTAAAGGAGGGCCTCCATTTGGTGGTAAACCCTGAGGTGGGCGAGACTTACATAGCCCGTCCAAAGTTGGATTCGGGTGAGCGGTCTTGGGTGCCCGTTTTTATGCACCAACTGGGGGTTCCCCAGCTCGCTTGTCAGACTGTCGGTGGAGGGAGGCGTAGACTCCTATGGGCACCTGGATGGCGAATTCTGGCATGGACTCTTGATCGAATAAGCATTTCACTGCGTACACGACTGTTGCGGATGTAGGTAAGGAAATGTATCTGCACGGTGGTGTGAGGGGGATACCTCCTGCTGGGGGTGATCTTGCTATTGTGTGTTTGTGTTTTGTGATTGTGCAAAGGCGTTGCCTCCCCAGTTACCCCTCCCTGCCGTGGCTGTTGCCCCAGTCCTTGCTGGGCTGGATACCCCATCTATGGTGACTGTTGCTACGTGCTCGGCCAACTGTCCGGTCCCTGCTGTGGTGGAGCACCGATTGCCTGATTTCCCTGGAGCTGATTGGAAGCCACAATGGCGTTGCTCTGGACTTGATTTTGTGGATGGATATTCTGTGTGGGTTATTCTGGGATTATACCTTTTTGTTTGTGGTATGCTCTCTGGCAGCATCAATTGACCATGTGACCTGGTCTATGACAATAGTGGCACTCCATGGAGCTTGGCTGTGGCCAGCTCCCCTGGTGTCTGCCACCTGGTTTGGGTGGATGTCCCCTAGGATCCAGGAGTGGAGCTCTTTTTAAGACTGGTGCCATCTGGACACTAGATGCCAATGCAGTCCCTTCTGGATCAGTCCTCTTCAATTTGTCTTAGACCAATTTGGCAGGGTCTCTTTTGACCTGCTCCTGCTTTTCCCTGTCCTTCTCTTGTTTCTTCCAGTAATAATGCAATATGTGGGCCTGTATCTCCCACAGGGTTTGATGTCTAACCCCACTATGTCATCTAGTTCAGTTCTGATCTCAGTGAGTAGTCCCTTCTTAATTATGATGTAAAAGAATGCAACCTGGGGACCCGTGTCAGTCCAGGTGTTAGAAGGTGGTTATGACCATCTGAGCCGCCCGGTTTTTTCGCTTTTTGAACACCTATTTGTTGAGTTTTTACTGTGGGAGAGCCTCATAAGTTGGGACTCACCCACAGTGAACTCATGATGAAAGGGACTGCATGTGCATTTTACCGGTGTCCCCCTGGCGTGAGTAGGCCGCTGCTCTGCAGCCAGAGTAAGGGGCACTGGGCTGGTTACATGCAGACACGTGTGTACATGCGTGTGCACAAGTGTAAGGGCTGCGCACTGGAGATTCCTAGCGTGCGCAGCCCAGGAGCAGCTACAAGTTGAATGGTGTGGCAGGACTTATGCAGAACGGGGTGGTGACATGGAATAGGCTTTCTACAATGGGAAGAAACATTTGAGGGAAAGTCAGTGTGCTTTACTTTTTTTATTCCATTATTCTCCTATGAGGATGGGGAGCACATGGGCTAGTTTTACTTTCCTAGGGCCTACAAATTCCAGACACGCACTAAGGTCCACTGTAACTTATGTGAGATGAAGGATTCTGCAGAGTCCAAAGTCATATTTGTACTGCTTTTGGGTCATCCAGAAATGTTATATTTCTCTGAGTCAGCTCATAACCAGGGCCTGGCTGGGGCTGACCCTGCCAGACTTAATTAATGACCTTCCTCCCCAAGCTGTAGCCTCAGAGGCCAAGCCCTGCACAACAAGCATTCCAAGGGCGAAGGCCTCCACGCCAAGAAGAGAAGATGGGTGGAGCTACAGGTTCATCCATCAGCAGCTGACACCTAGTGACAAGCACCAAACTGCTCTGGAGAGAAGGCAGAGAGGGGGGAAGGGGCTCTCAGAGACCATGTGGCATGAGACCCCTGGACGACGCCATTTTGAACAAACCCAGAGGCCTGGGCAGGAAGGAGGGAGCAGGGGCAGAGAGGTGATGTGTCGTTGTGTGATAGGGAAAACAGAGACTTCCTGCCAGCCCCATTCTTTAAAAAGAGTCTGCACAGGAAGAGGAGCTCTCGCTGGGGTGTGGTCTGCTGAGGACGACTGAAGCTGGAGTCTGGCACCATGGGCAGCTGGAAGGAAGAACCTCCAGACTAACCCAGGACCCTGACTTGCGCCACAAAGGGAGACCAGGACCAGTGAGCAGAAGCCTGGGCCTCTGCGCAAGGAGAAGAGAGGCCCAGGAGAAGAGCCAGATGAGAGGCTGGAGCAGGGAGCCAGTGAAGACAGCTCCCTGCTGAATCCCCCCTCCGTGAGACCAGGAGGGCAAAGGAAAGTGTTCCCAGTGGCTAGGGCTGGCCACCAGGAGCGAGAAGAGGCCAGAATGGAGCCGATCGGTCACCTGGGGGCCGAGATATGCCCCCCAGAAGGTAGGTGACCTTTGACCTCTGCCGGGACCGACAACGAAGCGCGTGGGGCTCCGCCGTCGGTCCAATATGTGCCCCCGGGGTGGGTCAGGTCCCGGGGGCTGCCCCACAAGAAGAGAAAGTCGGGGAGCGTCATCGCGCTCCCCGTGAACTTATCCAAAGGGGGGGTGCCAGGAGCCCTCCCTGGCCCCCCGAAGCCATGGGAGGAGGGGGGGCGCTGTTGCGCGTCCCCCCTTGCAGGAGAAGACAAAGCCGGGGAGCGCCATCACGCTCCCCGTGAAGATTTTCCAGGTGCCCGGGATCCAGACTCCGGGCCACGAAGAGGGAGAAGACCAGTCGGGGAGCGCCGTCGTGCTCCCTGTGAAAATGGCCCCAACCGGGGTGCCAGGAGCCCACCCTGGCCCCCGAGGACTCCGGAGTGAGGGGAGCACCGTCGCGCCCCCCTCAAAGATGTTGGGGGGCCCGAGACCCCATCTCCAGGCCCCGAATGGAGGAAGGAGGAGAGGGTGTGCCGCCGCACTCCCCCTCAGTAGCGGGAATGCGGGGGGAGTGCCTGCCCACTGGAGCAGGGAAGCAGCCTCGTGTCTGCCCGCTGGAGCGGGCAGAGCAGAAGACTGGTGCCGGCTCCCGCGGCAGCACGCAAGCATGCTGGCCATTCGGGGAGCCACCGGGGGTGGGCTCCCTGAGTGGTTCTCCATCGAGCCTGCAGTGAGGGGCCCAGGTTGGACCGGGCCCCCGAAAAACCATCGGAGCTGCCGGGGGTGGGCTCCCCGAGCTGCCATCGCTCACCTGGGGGTCCGGGTGGGACCGGACCCTCCACCGAGGCAGGGCGCAGCCGGAGGGCTACGTTGCGGCTCTCCCCGAAGCAGCGGGAGAGCCGCTGCTATAATATGCGGGGCTAAGGAGAAGCGCCCCATAATGCCTTGCAGGCCCGGACCGGCCTGCAGGGGAAAGCTGCTTTTCCTTGGCTTGTGGTGGCCCCAGGAGGATGGGGTCACTGCAAGATGAGTGCCTAGGTGCAGGGGGAGCTGCAGGAGCAACGCAGTCTCCCCCAGCATGAAAATGGAACGTCCCTCCCTAAGTCTCTGGGGACTTACAAAGAATAACCCCTCAAGGGCTCAGCCAGGCGTCATCAGCATCCCCATGGCTGGAACTTTTGTTCTGCAGCTGGGGGTTCCTTAGGACTGCCTCAAGGTGTGAAGGGCTGAGTTGGGGATGTCTGGAGAAGGGCATCCCCTGGAGGTGAAGAGGTGTAATTGCAGAACAAATGCATTTAACCATGTTATTTCTTTTTAGAGAGGTACATGCGTGAGGTAGAATCATAAGCAAAGTGGGGTTATGTTATTAGACATTACTGCTAGGGTGTCTGGCTGTATATGCTTAATCCTGTGATTCAACTGTGATGCCTTTTAGGGGCTTTAATTGCAATGCATTACAACTGTTATCAGCTATGATAAGTACCTCATTTAAAGTGATGCCCTAAACATGTATTCTTGCTACTGCGTTAGGGGAGGAACAACCCTGACTGGTAGCTATTAAGATGTAGAGGTGCATACTGTATGGTCAGTATACAATGTTCAGTCAGGGTTATGTGTCCCCAGGGCAGGTGTACCTATTTTTAATGCTTGTTGAGATGATGGGGGGGTTGCCACTGGGATGGTGCCAGTTTGCAAGGCCCTCGCTCCAGGTTGTGTCAACCCACGGCATTAGGGGGCAAGATGATGTGCATACTTGGGAGTGGTGGTACTAGACCCCACCCCCCCTGCGGGAAGGATAGAGATGTTATGCAATATCACAAAGTAATTCCAACAGCTTATGTATATTTGTAAATTGGTGCATAGTATTGAGTAGTGTGTGTATTTAATAAATGTACTCTAACTTTTATAAAGCAAAGTACAGACTGGACAATCAATTATTGAGTGTTATTTCTGCGCACCTGTAATGGCGATTACTAGCCCACACCACCTCCCTTGAGTAAGCCTTAGACTGCTCTGCAATGCTACCCTCTGAGAGTCAGGCGCTACTCTAGGGTGTTTGGTTCCCAGTGAAGGACAAATGTGACATGTTATTTGTGCAGGCCTCACAGATACTGCTCCGTTTTCCAACATCGGTGTCTAGCGGCGGGAAACATAGTATCCCATTCTGGTACGCATTTATAGCATTTGATAAGTCCAGTTTTGCCACACATTACCTATGCAGTAATGAGCAAATGGAAGAGCACAAGGCTCTGAGAAGGGTTCAAAGTTTTGGTTATGTGAACTAAAAGTATGGGAAAGGAAAGCCCCGCGTACATATATGTCATGTGAATATATTATGGTTTAAATGTAAACTGTATTGATATGACTGAGTTATGTTGATTATCATGTGATAGCGGGATGTTGCTTTCCAGGAAATGATTGCATACAAATGTTCTAAGCCATATTGTACACCTTTGAACCCTAACACTACACGCACTACACCTGCATGAGGAGGGTGTCTTCTCAAGAGATAGGGACAGCATCTGATACATACATCGCAGATGGGGGTGTAGGGGTGGATTGGACTTTGGGGGGACAGGAGAGACAGAGGGTCCTGGGAGATTCCCGTGCTATCCAGTGCCACAGTGCAAGTGCTCCCTATTGTAAAGTATTGTAATGGATTAGTGACTCCCTGATTGGCTTGTTTGATTTACTTGTCAGACCCTAGTATAGTGCACCATGTGTGCCCGGGCCTGTAAATCAAATGCTGCTGGTGGGCTTGCAGCACTGGTTGTGCCACCCACAAAAGCAGCTTGTAAAGTGTGTCTCAGGCCTGCCATTGCAGAGCCTGTGTGCAGTCTAGTACTGCCATGTTGACCTGGTAAGTGCACCCACTTACCAGTCCCTAAACCTTCCCTTTTCTACATGTTAGCCACCCCTAAGTTAGGCCCAAGGGCAGGGTGCATTGTAAGTAAGAGGTAGGACATGCCCTGATGTGTGCGGCATGTCCTGATAGTGAATTACAGGCAATTTCGTTTTTCACTATTGCAAGGCTACCTGTCCCCATAGGCCAGAATGGGCAGTTTGATTATAACATCTTATAATACTAACTGACCCAGGGAACATGGTAGAAAAACGAATTTAGTATGCCTGAACTCAGAATGATAAAATACATCTTTTAGTGAAGTTGGTTTTAACATTCTGTGTTTGAAAATACCACTTTTAGAAAGTGGGTATTTTCTTGCCTAACCATCCAGCCTGCCTCTGCTAGGTTCTGTATTGCATGTCTAGTTTGTGAGTGACAGGAGGGCTGGGGCTCCAGCAGTCTGATGAGTCAGGGCTGGGCTGAATAGGACCATGGCTGAATAGAGAGTAGGGGGCGGAGATTTCCTTTCACTCCCCTGAGCCCTCATAGAATAGAGAGTAGGGGGAGGAGATTTCCTATAAGCTACCTGGGCCAGGTCTGCTTTCAACAATGCTGTCTCCACCTCCTGCCAGGAAGCTGCACAGAACTGGTTTTGGCTAGGTACAGGCACCCTCTGTCTTCAGAGGACAAAGGATTTACTAGTATAAATATTGGGGCCCAGACCCCAAGACTTTAGATCACTTCTGGGAATCAAGACGGACCTTTGCCAAGGAGAAGAAACCAAGGAAGCTGAAGGATTTGACTGCCCCTGTGCCAGTGTGCTATTTTCTGGGGTTGGCCTGCAGTGGTTACTTTATTGCCAAGTAAAGCGGAAAGAACTTTTATTGAACTTTCATCATCTTGAAGAAGAATCTCCAAGGGCTTGAACTGTGCTTGCCTCCTGCTGAAGTCTCAGGGACACAAGACTTCACTACCAGCTCCCCCCTGAATTTCCTTCCTGGGAATTCTGTCTGCAGGAGCCTGCGTATAGTTGGGAGCTGGAAGCGCGACTCAACGAGAAGAAGCGTGACACCGTCGCAGCTGTTGCCGTTGCATCATCGGAGAAGCGTGTCGCCACCGCAAGGGTTGCCGTCGCATCACCAAAGAAGCGTGTCTCCGTCGCAGCTGTTTGTTGTCGCATCACCGGAGAAGCGTGTCGCCACCGCAAGGGTCATCGTCGCATCACCGGAGAAGTGTGTCGCAGGGCCTGTCGCGGCTCAGAAGTTACAGAGTTCGCCACACGGCCATCGGGCGTGCACGCATCGCCTTCACGTCATCGCATCGCATCAAGGGCGCCATCTTCTCGCATCGCACCAGACCATCGCAACGCATCGAAGCGCCATCTTGTCGCATCGTAACCGGAACGCCGTAAGGGATTGACGCATCACCTCCTCTCCGGTAAGGAACAGACGCATCGCCTACTTTGCGCAAGCACTGAGGAACAGAAGCATCACTTCCCCCGAAGCAAGGAACCGACGCATCACCCTTCCTGCGACCCTTTTGTTTGTTTTGCGTTACGCATTTAGGGTACTTTGTGAGAAACGTGTCGCATTTACCATCAACTTTGAACTAAGCAATTTCTACCATTTTTAAGTCTATTTGTGATTACAGTATTGTGGGGATTGACCTGAATATTATTAATACTATCCGTGACCTGTACTCAGGTGCCTCAGCCTGTGTCCGCTATGGAAAGGGTGGTGAGTGTACCAGGAATTTTAAAATTGCGAGAGGTGTGAGGCAGGTGTGTGTTCTCGCCCCCTTCCTATTTGCACTCTACACCAATGATGTAGAATCTGCCTTGCTGGGATCTACTTCAGATGTTCCTTATATAAATTCAATACTGGTACCAATACTAGTATACGCGGATGACGCAGTACTTCTAGCTCGTACCAGTAATGCACTGCATCGTTTAGAGTTGGATTACACACAATTTATGAACAATCTGGATATGAAAGTTAACTACTCAAAGTCTTTTATCCTTGTGGCAGGCCCAAAACAGCGGAAACAGCCCCAAATTAACACTGAAGGGGGAAAATTGGGAGTTGTTGATTCTTTTAATTACCTAGGGATTATGTTTGATCATCAAATTAATTGGCAAAACATGATTGTAACTAGAGGGGTGCAGATGGAAAAGAATATTGGGGCCCTAATTAAATTTCTAAAAAAAACTAGTTTAAAACCTGTAGATGTAATAAAAACAGTGTATGAAGCTAAGACGGTATCTGCTGCCACTTATGGAGCGGCTGTTTGGGGAACCAGAGACTGTGCGAAACTGCAATCAATCGAATATAACTTTTTTTAAAAGTTACTTTCACTGCCAAAGTCACGCGCCAATTTTAAGTGCCGTATGGAATTGAGAGCCCCTTATATTACCAACAAAATGTCTGTGGCGCCGATTTTAATGTGGCATTCAATATGGCGAAAGGAGACCCTCACACTGACAAGAGATATTATAAAGGATGTTTTGAAATTAGACAGGGCGGGTAGTATAACCTGGCTACAATATGTTGAATCTACTTTGAAAGTAGCTGGGTTACACCATCTCTTTGAAGACCCTACAACCTGTTGGTCTATTTCTAAGAATGACTTGAAAGTTCATTTACTATCTAATCTACAGACAAGAAGGGAGGCTCTAAATACCAAGCTGTCGACAGTTAAAACATACCTAACAGCCCCTAGCATAATGCAAATGGATATAAACTCAACATATTTATCGTTCGTCACTAACTTACAACATAGGTATATCTTGGTGAGATTCCGTTTAAATTATATTCCTTTGATGTTGGGTCTCCCTTGTAATATCTATGTTGCCTCTGATCTCCCATTTTGTACTTGTGATGAGCGATCTATACAGAATAATATGCACTTTTAAACAGTGTCGTGTGGCCCTCTACTATTTGCAGTTATTATCTGACCCTTTTACCTGTTTATCTTTGGCGTCTTTCTTTTTATCTGCCCTAAAAAAGAGACGTTCAATTTGTTGAATTTTTATTTCTAAAAGAGGAATCAATTTACTGAATTGTGCTAATAACTATGTATGTATCTTTTTATAATGTGGAATTTTTGTATAATCTTTGTATTCTAAACTTTATTGTAATGACGTGGAACGTTTTTATATGTAGTATACTTTTTATGCCTTCATTGTGTTGGCGAAATAAAGTTATTCTGACTGACAGTATTGTGGATTTTTGTCATTTGGGTCTTGTGTTAAGTCTATATAAAGAATACTTATTTTTATAAAACCTGTGTGGTGTCCATCTGTAGTGTTTTCACTGTATTACTGTATGTGTTCACAAATGCTTTACACACTGCCTCTGAGATAAGCCTGCCTGCTCGTGCAAAGCTACCACAGGGTTAAGCAGGGGATATTTTAGGAGTGTAGTCCCCTTACCCTGACTAGAAGCAAGGGTCCCTATTTGGACAAAGGTTCAAACCATTGCCAACTAGAGACCCCCAGTTCTAACAGGGCCCATCTTAAGTGAAGGGACCCTGTGTTTCCCAAAGGGGTGGTGCAGGCCTAGCCGAGATCTTTAGGGTCCCTGGCGGAGTGTGGTAGTACTACCCTGAAGGCAGGTGGGGCCTATCTTAAGTGAAGGGACCCTGCTCTTCAGAAGGGGTGGTGCAGGCCATACAGGGATCATGAGGGTCGCTGGACGGTCTCCCAAGGCGCTGCAGGGAGACCGGAGAGAGCTCTGAGAGGTGGGCCTAGGTGTAGCTAACTCGGGGCCCACGGGCTCTCTAAGGGTACTCCGGGAGGAGTGAGCGCCTCTCGGAGGGAAGGGTGCATAGGCCCTGTTCTCGCAGCGGAGAACAAGGAAGGGGTCTAGGTTCCCGGGGTAGTTTCTGTGTGGAGCTACTGATGGGGGGAATGAGCTGTAGGTTGTCTGACGAGGCACCCTCAGTGTTCCTCCCTGGCACTGCCAGTGTGGTAGTGAGGCCGGTCTGAGGTCCTATCAGGGAGCCAGGCCAGTGGCCAAAGGTGCTTTTCTGTGTGGGGAAAGTACGAGTGGCTGTGCTTTCTGAAGGGAAGACAGTCATCCCGAATGGGTAGTGGCAGCTGAATGACCCCAGCAGCAGGCTGAGGGTGAGGGTCCAGAGAGGTTGCATCTTTGGGGTGCAAAGACCAAAAGGAGAGAGGGTACTGGTTGTAACAAACTCTAGAAGGGAGACCAGCTAGAGACCCAGGGGATGGGATGTAGACCTATCCCAGAAGACCGCGTCGGTGCTGAGGCACTGTACCCTTGTCCAGAGAAGTGGTAGGCATAGTGTTGCGTGACCAAGGGCAAAGGTGGGCCTAGTTAGGCTGAGTCCATGTAGACCGTGAGTGACCTAGAGGTATCTAACCTAGAGCCCGGAGGGTTCTTAGGGTAGTCTGGGATCTCTGTCATGGGTGGAGGTCTCATGGATGGGAGGAGTAGGTGGTCTGAGTGGATAACTGGTGAGTAAGGGGGGTCTGGTCAGAACCCCTTATAACTAGTTATCGCTGACTACGGGAAGAATACCCATGTAGAGTGGCTTTTTCTTCCCTGTAGGAATCAGCTGGGCGCGGCGTGTGTTAGAAGGTGGTTCTGACCATCTGAGCCGCCCGGAGTTTTTGCTTTTTGAACACCTATTTGTTGAGTTTTTACTGTGGGAGAGCCTCATAAGTTGGGACTCACCCACAGTGAACTCATGATGAAAGGGACTGCATCTGTATTTTACCAGTGTCCCCCTGGCGCGAGTAGGCCGCTGTGCTGCAGCCAGAGTAAGGGGCACTGGGCTGGTTATGCAGACACGTGTGTACATGCGTGTGCACAAGTGTAAGGGCTGCGCAGGGGAGATTCCTAGCGTGCGCAGCCCAGGAGCAGCTACAAGTTGAATGGTGTGGCAGGACTTATGCAGAACGGGGTGGGGACATGGAATAGGCTTTCTACAATGGGAAGAAACATTTGAGGGAAAGTCAGTGTGCTTTGCTGTTTTTATTCCATTATTCTCCTATGAGGATGGGGAGCACATGGGCTAGTTTTACTTTCCTAGGGCCTACAAATTCCAGATATGCACTAAGGTCCACTGTAACTTAGGTGAGAAAAAGGATTCTGCAGAGTCCAAAGTCATATTTGTACTGCTTTTGGGTCATCCAGAAATGTCATATTTCTCTGAGTCAGCTCATAACCAGGGCCTGGCTGGGGCTGACCCTGCCAGGCTGAATTAATGACCTTCCTCCCCAAGCTGTAGCCTCAGAGGCCCAGCCCTGCACAACAAGCATTCCAAGGGCGAAGACCTCCACTCCAAGAAGAGAAGATGGGTGGAGATACAGGTTCATCCATCAGCAGCTGACACCTGGTGTCAGGCACCAAGCTGCTCTGGAGAGAAGAAAGCGAGGGGGAAAGGGGCTCTCAGAGACCATGTGGCATGAGACCCCTGGACGACGCCATTTTGAACAAACCCAGAGGCCTGGGCAGGAAGGAGGGAGCAGGGGCAGAGAGGTGATGTGTCGCTGTGTGATAGGGCAAAGAGAGACTTCCTGCCAGCCCCCTCCCCATTCTTTAAAAAGAGTCTGCACAGGAAGAGGAGCTCTCGCTGGGGTGTGGTCTGCTGAGGACGACTGGTGCTGGAGTCTGGCACCATGGGCAGCTGGAAGGAAGAACCTCCAGACTGGCCCAGGACCCTGACTTGCGCCACCAGGGGAGACCAGGACCAGGACCAGTGAGCAGAAGCCTGGGCCTCTGCGCAAGGAGAAGAAAGGCCCAGGAGAAGAGCCAGATGAGAGGCTGGCGCAGGGAGCCAGTGAAGACAGCCCCCTGCTGAATCCCCCTCCGTGAGACCAGGAGGGCAAAGGAAAGTGCTCCCAGTGGCTAGGGCTGGTCACCAGGAGCGAGAAGAGGCCAGAATGGAGCCGATCGGTCGCCTGGGGGCCGAGATAAGCCCCCCAGAAGGTAGGCGACCCTTGACTTCTGCTGGGACCGACGACGAATCGCGTGGGGCTCTGCCGCCGGTCCAATATGTGCCCCCGCGGTGGGTCAGGTCCCGGGGGCTGCCCCACAAGAAGAGAAAGTCGAGGAGCGCCGTCGCGTTCCCCATGAACTTATCCAAAGGGGGGGTGCCAGGAGCCCACCCTGGCCCCCCCAAAGCCACGGGAGGAGGGGGAGCGCCGTTGCGCGTCCCCCCTCATGGGAGAAGACAAAGCCGGGGAGCGCCGTCGCGCTCCCCGTGAAGATTGTCCAGGGGCCCGGGATCTCAACTCCGGGCCCCGAAGAGGGAAAGACCAGTCGGGGAGCGCTGTCGCGCTCCCCGTGAAAATGGCTCCAACCGGGGTGCTAGGAACCTACCCTGGCTCCCGAGGACTCCGGAGTGAGAGGAGCACCATCGCGCCCCCCTCGAAGTTGTTCGGGGGCCCGGGACCCCATCTCCGGGCCCCAAATGGAGGAAGGAGTAGGGGGGAGTGCCACTGCACTCCCCCTTAGTAGCGGGAAGGCGGGGGGAGTGCCGTCGCACTCCCCTGGAGACCCGCTGGAGCGGGGAAGCAGCCTTGTGTCTGCCCACCGGAGCGGGCAGACCTTAAGATGGGTGCCGGCTCCCGCGGCAGCACGCGAGGGTGCTGGCCAGTCGGGGAGCTGGCGGGAGCCACCGGGGGTGGGCTTCCCGAGTGGCTCTCCATCGAGCCTGCAGTGAGGGGCCCGGGTGGGACCGGGCCCCCGAAAGACCATCGGAGCAGCTGGGGGTGGGCTCTCTGAGCTGCCATCGCTCACCTGGGGGTCCGGGTGGGACCGGACCCTCCACCGAGGCAGGGCGCAGCCAGAGGGCTACGTCGCGGCTCTCCCCGAAGCAGCGGGAGAGCCACTGCTATAATATGCGGGGCTAAGGAGAAGCACCTCATAATGCCTTGCAGTCCCGGACCGGCCTGCAGGGGAAAGCTGCTTTTCCTTGGCTTGTGGTGGCCCCAGAAGGATGGGGTCACTGCAAGATGAGTGCCTAGGTGCAGGGGGAGCTGCAGGAGCAACGCAGTCTCCCCCAGCACGAAAATGGAACGTCCCTCCCTAAGTCTCTGGGGACTTACAAAGAATAACCCCTCAAGGGCTCAGCCAGGCGTCATCAGCATCCCCATGGCTGGAACTTTTGTTCTGCAGCTGGGGGTTCCTTAGGGACTGCCTCAAGGTGTGAAGGGCTGAGTTGGGGATGTCTGGAGAAGGGCATCCCCTGGAGGTGAAGAGGTGTAATTGCACCACAAATGCATTTTACCATGTTATTTCTTGTTAGATAGGTACCTGCGTGAGGTAGAATCATAAGCAAAGTGGGGTTATGTTGTTAGACATTCCTGCTAGGGTGTCTGGCTGTATATGCTTAATCCTGTGATTCAACTGTGATGCCTTTTAGGGGCTTTAATTGCAATGCATTACAACTGTTATCAGCTATGATAAGTACCTCATTTAAAGTGATGCCCCAAACATGTATTCTTGCTACTGCGTTAGGGGAGGAACAACCCAGACTGTTAGCTACTAAGATGTAGAGGTGCATACTGTATGGTCAGTATACAATGTTCAGACAGGTTTATGTGTCCCCAGGGCAGGTGTACCTATTTTTAATGCTTGTTGAGATGATGGGGAGGTCGCCACTGGGATGGTGCCAGTTTGCAAGACCCTCGCTCCAGGTTGTGTCAACCCACGGCATTAGGGGGCAAGATGATGTGCATACTTGGGAGTGGTGGTACTAGACCCCCTCTGTGGGAGGGGTGGAGCTGTTATGCAATGTCACAAAGTAATTCCAACAGCTTATGTATATTTGTAAATTGGTGCATAGTATTGAGTAGTGTGTGTGTTTAATAAATGTACTCTTACTTTTATAAAGCAAAGTACAGACTGGACAATCAATTATTGAGTGTTATTTCTGCGCACCTGTAATGGCGATTACTAGCCCACACCACCTCCCTTGAGTAAGCCTTAGACTGCTCTGCAACGCTACCCTCTGAGAGTCAGGCGCTACTCTAGGGTGTTTGGTTCTCAGTGCAGGACAAATGTGACATGTTATTTGTGCAGGCCTCTCAGATACTGCCCCGTTTTCCAACAACAGGGTTGTCATGTTTCTTGCCCCAATTGTTCTCTCATTCTATCTAGGAAATATTTTACAGACTCCCCATACTTCATGCTTTCTGCCATCCATGCTCCTATGTCTGGGTGGTCAGGGAATATCTCCCTCAGGGCCGTCCATATTTGGTGTCTAAATGAGTTAAATGCAGCCCGTCATGCTCGATGTTGATCAGCGTGACTGCAGGGGTGTGGGCTCGAGAAAACACTGTGTCTGTCTGCCCCCCGATGAGACTGCTGAGCAGACTTTTGATGTCGCCTAGTGGTAAGTTTATTCCTGCTGTGTTTTTCTCGAAACTCTTGATCCACTTACCTGCCCCATCCATCAATGGGGCATTTTGTTTCTGAGCCCTTCTTTGTCCATCTGTGCACATGGCACGTAGATAGTCCCTGATACACCTTTATGTAGTAGTGGTTTCTCCCCCAAATAGTGCTCCCATCATCTCAGGCATTATTGCATGTAGGGGTGGTTCTATTTCAGATCCCCCCTCTTTGCTGAATGCAGTCCTCAGCAATGGACATGTCCTCAGGCTCGATTGACCCCCATCTCCGGTCAGGGACGATCATACTGGCCCTTCCTTTTGGTCCAGCAGGCCAGTGCATGGCAGAAAGGCCGCTTGAAGGCCTCGCCCTCTTCTCTGGACACTATCTCTCTAGGGGTTGGTCTGCCTGACTGGTACATTCGGGGGGAGCAGCGGACATCCTCATCATTGCTCTCCTTGTGCACTCATAAAGGTGCCATGCTGCTCCTTCTGTGTCTCAGTTGTGTTGCAATAGGCTATCCTGACTATTTATTTTCTGGTCGGCCCCTCTCCTGAGCCGATGGCCAGGTGGTGTGTGTGCTTTTGTTAGGGGCCTTTCTTCTGAATCTTTCTCAGGCTTATCCCCATTAGGGGCCCAAGGCCTAGCTCTAGCTCCCTCTGGGTGAGGGGGAGCTGTTCTGTCTCCCTGCTGGGCTTACCAGGCGAGAGCTCTCTCTCTTTCTATCCTTAACTCATGCCTCTCTTCTACTTCCCACCTGGGCTGCCTCCTTCACTCAGTGCTGTGTGCTGTTCTTCTAAGTAATGTCTTGCCCTCAAACTCACTCCCTAATGCTACCTCCACACCATGGGTGTACCCAGGGGAGCATAGCCCGCAGCTCCCATTTTTGAGTCAGATTTTTGAGGACTGGGGTCCCTGTCTTCTGCTCCACTGGAGGAAATCACCTTCCAGGAGGGCAACAAACTTCCCTCAGATCTTAGGGCATCCTGTGGAGTGGCTACAAGCATATGCTCCCCGTTCTGTTTGAACTTGATGGGCCGCGACTGATGGGTGGGTGGGTTGAACCAAGAGGGAGTCTGGCACAAGGCTGAGCCGGGGCTAACTGCATCTGGTTGGTCCTGTGATCTCCTCCACCTGGGTCTGGTAGCCTGCTGCCCCAGGGGAGGTCCACCCTTGACAGGTGGATTGGTGTAACCCAGCGCAGGGGCGGCTGGGATGGCCGGCATCAACAAGAGCACATCCCTGTCGGTGTATGGTGGGGGAGGTGCAGATACCTTGCTTACCGACTCAGGATAATCTAATAGGCCAGGGCCACCTCGAAGATGGCTTATAGTTCAAGCAGGGCCTCTCATTAAGACCTCTTCTGACCTGTATATCTGGTCTGTATGTATGATTTGTGTGCCCTATGATGTTGATATCGAATGTTCCCCCCTCAGGCCAAGGAAATGGGTATGTTTTGGTGTGAGCATGTCACTCACTGTAATGTTTTCCTAATTTTCTGGCCTGTGTGGGGAACCTGGATTTCATATGGTTGAGTGGAGTCTCAATGATGGATTAAAGAACTTGTTTTAAGGAATTTTAAAATTTTGATCGCCTCGAGATTTTAATTCTACTCTAATTGTGATGAAAATTGTGTACACAGGGTAGTGCCAAAAACAATCTACAGGTTAGGAGCTCTAAAAATCTGATGCAAGGAAAGACGTTTAACAATTTGACAATGACAAATGCAATTAATTAATAACAACCTGCAACAAAGTGTAATGGTTAGTTTAGAACAATAAGAGTTGATTTTTAGCAGAAAAATAGCAAATCTGGACTTCTGATTTGTGGGAATTTTTTTTTATTATTTTATTAAATACATAAACTTACTAACATGACACAACATTTAATATGAAATACAATTTGCAAAATTTCAGCAGCACCACAATATTAATATTGCATAAAATGGAAAAATCTAAAGGAGACTAGAAGAGAAAAGATTTGACAGAAAAAATTGCTTCTTTGTCCAAAAAACCTCAGCTCCCTCCTAGTGCCTCGAGCCCGAGGAGAGGGATCGTCTATGTAACACACAAAGCTACGGGAGCCCGATTGTCTGTAAATATTGGGTTCGTGGACAAAAATAGCAAAGATTTGTGTGGAGAAAAAAGGACAGCTGACAACTATCGGCCCTCTTTGGCCAGACGTAAGCTATACCTTATTCACCGAGGCACAAATTTTTCCCTAATGTCCGAATTACACCCTATATCAAGGTAGTGAAAAGCTCCTAAATGTGTTTTTCACTACTGTGACGCCTACCCCTCCCATAGAATAACATTATTGATTTCTTATTACATTTAATAATCTGTAATTTCCAATTGGAAGCTGGTGGCTATGGCATGTTTGGTGTCTATGAAATTGTATTGATAAAACCTCTTTAATAGTAACCCTGGGTGTAAAATCTGCTCCGCTTGCGGAGTTTGCAGATTTTTGGCAACTCCGCGTTCCGCATAGAACGCGGAGTCACCGAAAACTCCACGCTCTGCAGCGGAGCGGAGTTTTTTTTGTGTTTGCGCTCTGAAAATGCGTTTTTGCGCGCACAGGAGTGACTTACCAGGATGCCTGCGATCGCCGACGAGATTTCCCATCTGTTCGCGAGCGCCACGAGAATTGGTAGCTGGCCGCATGTTCCCGCGAGAGTGTGCGATCACAGACACATCATTCAGGCACGCCATCGGACTTCCGGAGGAAGTTTTGCGAAGCTCGCGATCCTGAACATGCAGAATTTGCAATCTGGAGAAGAATCTCTCTCGAGCAGCATCAAAACCTTCTCGAAATGGTGATTTGGATTAAACAAACTCCTCAGATTGACATTTGGCTGTACTTTTTTGTGCAAGGAGTCCTTTATCTTTTTTACTTTTTTTTTTAAGAGGAAGGAAGTGCCCCAGAGTCTCCAACTTCCTGTTCCTGTCCAGCTGGCTCCTCCCAGTGCTTTGTCCATCTCCTGTTCACTTTTCATTTGGATTTGGAGCTGGAAGGATCACTCTTTGTGGCTGCTGCATCATATATCATTGGATTAGAGGACTTTTTAATCTGAGATTTCACAAGTAAGTTGGAAAATTGGTGTTGTTTGTTTGATTGGGGCATTGCACCCACATTTTTTTGTACTTTTCCTCTTTTTAAAAAATTTTTTTGTGGTGGGTGGCTTGTAGTTCAGTAGGAGCCTAGCTGTTTCTTTGTAAGTAATTTTTCATCTTTTATAAAGGAAACATGTTGCACAGTTCACTGCATTTTCTCCAACTTTTGAAATTAATTAATTTGCAATATTTATTTAATTCACTAGCCCAGTAGTCTGCCGATACTATAGGCCTTTCAGCCAGTAGGCCCAGAGCTACTCATGTGTGCATGAAACAACTGTTTCTGTGGTGTCTGTTGAATTTAAACATCATTTAGGACATGGATGGCATTGGATTTTATTGCAAATTGTTTTTTTGGGGGTATTTCACTTTTTTCGTGTGTGTTACATAAATGCCTTTGTTGGATGTGTGTGGTGTGGTTGTTGTGTAACTTGCAAATCTTTTTTTGCCCTGTGGATTTTCGTTTTTGCATTGTTGCATTAAAGCTGTGTTGTTTAGCATGCCTCCTTTGTCTGGCCATATGGCCTGCTTGAGTTCATTGTTTTCCAGGCCTCATGCTTGTTGTGAGTGACCATGTGGCTGGTGGCCATTTTGTGGTGGTAGTTAGTGTGCTGCTTTTGCCATAGGCCTGCATGTCTTTCCTTTGTTCCTCTTCGCTTACTTCTTCTTGTTGTTGTGGCCTGGCCATGTGGCTGTCGGCCCTTTTGTGAAGGCAGCCAGTGTGCTTTTGCCATAGGCCTGCATTGTCTGACTTCCCTTTCTTGTTGTTGGAACTTGTGGTGGCCTGGCCATGTGGCTGGCGGCCATTTTGTGAAGGCATCCAGTGTGCTTTTGCTATAGACCTGCATTGTCTATCTTCCCTTTCTTGTTGTTGTGGCCTGGCCATGTGGCTGGTGGCCTTTTTGTGAAGGCAGTCAGTGTGCTTTTGCCATAGGCCTGCATTGTCTGTCTTCCCTTTCTTGTTGTTGTGTCCTGCCATGTGGCTGGTGGCCATTTTGTGAAGGCAGTCAGTGTGCTTTTGCCATAGGCCTGCATTGTCTATCTTCCCTTTCTTGTTGTTATGGTGGCCTGGCCTGCCATGTGGCTAGCGGCTATTTTGTGAAGGCAGCCAATGTGCTTCTGCATTAGGCCTGCAAGCCTTCTTTGTGGTGCCCATGCCTTGTTGTTAATTTGCATGCAATTTTTTCTTCTTTTACCCAGCAAAAAATGCAGCACAGTTTACTACATTTTCTAATACATTTGCAATATTATTGGTTTGAATTGATTCACTATGTGGCCTAGTCTGCCAATGGGTTTTCCAACCAATAGGCCCAGAGCTACTCATTAGGGTGCATGAAGCAACTGTTTTTGTGGTGTCTGTCGAATTTAAACATCATTTAGGTCATGGATGGCATTGGATTGAATTGCAGAATGTGTTTTTTTGGGTATTTCACTTTTTTCGTGTGTGTTACATAAATGCCATTGTTGGATGTGTGTGGTGTGGTTGTTGTGTAACTTGCAAACCTTTTTTAGCCCTGTGGATTTTCGTGTTTGCATTGTTGCATTAAAGCTGTGTTGTTTAGCATGCCTCCTTTGTCTGGCCATATGGCCTGCTTGAGTTCATTGTTTTCCAGGCCTCCTGCTTGTTGTGAGTGACCATGTGGCTGGTGGCCATTTTGTGGTGGTAGTTAGTGTGCTGCTTTTGCTAGCCCATAGGCCTGCATGTCTTTCCTTTGTTCCTGTTGGCTTACTGCTTCCATCCCCATTGCCAGCTGCAGTTCCCATGATGATGCACAATGCCAAACAGGTTCCATCCATTACATTTGTATTTTTGTTTTTGTTCTTCTTCTTTCCTATCCTTCCTGAGTGTACACAGTACACCATGAAAGCCCTTGTTGTCAAAGTCTCACAAATGGCTACACTGTTGTTATGTTTGTTTAATAACTGAGTTAATAAAATGTAATAATATTAATAATAACACTAACAAGTGTGACCACACACTAAGTTATATATTATATTATATTTGTTTGTTTGTACTAGTAGTAATTGAACCACAACAATAAATGCCACGTTTCACTGATGTTCTTCTTGCTTCTTTGCTTTTAGGTGCACAAAAGAGGAGGAGGCGCCATCACCCATTGTACTGCCAGACAGAAGTCCTGCTGCGCACGACGTCACGTGACGTGTGACCACAGACATCTCTTCAACTTGTGCCACTGCGTGCTGCTGACATCTGAAGAAGATGGCCCCAAAGAAGGTACCAGGTCCTCTAGTACCAAGAAAGTTGCCAGTGAGAACAAGGAACTGGCACTTACCAAGACTGGTGTGCCGCCCAAGATCTTTTTTGGGAAACAAAAAATTGCGCCTGCAGCAGCGGTGTCCGGGGAGCAAGCTGGGAGCAGCACCCCCGCATCACTGGACCCACCCCACCAACCTAGGCCCAAGCCCATGTCTGTCACCAAGGCAGCCAGTCTAATCACGCCAACGAGCAGTAATGTTGAAATTGACTTATCGTTATCGCAAAGTAGTGCCCAATCAACGCAGGAAATTCAGATAAGTGGACTGTAACAGCCGCAACCACTGTCCACAATAGTAATTGTTCCTCCTGAAGTAGGGGCAGTTCAGGAAATCGAGCTTCCTGCAGAGGAAGAAGAGAAAGCCACTCTTTCAGAAGATCCATTGTCTTCCAGATCCCCAGCAAGGAAAAGGAGGGTTAGTCCATCAAGTTCTTCTGCAAGCCCCCTTCTGATGATCAAGACGCCACTTGGATCCCACCACCTCAGTCTGAGAGTGAGATACGCCACAAGACAAGGCTAGGGAAAAGGAAGGTTCCAGAAAGCCTTAGAGTTATGGAAGTAGATGTAGAAGAGGAGGATGATGATGCTGATGACGAGCCAGTCATCATGGACATTAGTCCCGCCCCAGTGGAGACTGCCATTACCCCATCTCAAATTGCTGTGAGGGATGTGGCACGGATACCACCAACACAGATAACATCAACACCACCTCCAGCTTCCATATTTGCATTTGCAAAGGCCCGGCAGCGACCTAAATCCAGCACAACCACCGCAGTAGAAGTAGGTACTGCAGAGAGTCAAACTCCATGCCCACCTACCAGTTCATCCAGCATTGGAAGTGGCACCAGCAGCTCCAGAGAGTTCAGCTCCCCAGTTTGGGACTTCTTTTTGGTTAGCAGGAAGGAGATGAACATTGCGATATGCTCCATTTGTGGACAAGGTGTTAGTCGGGGTAAGCTTGGTACAAACTATGGTACCGGAGGCCAAACAACCCATCTGAAAAAAAACACCACATGATCCAGTGGGAGGCGCAACTAGCGGCCAAAAAACTGCACCCATTGTTGTTGGTGGGGATGAAGGAGTAAAAGATCCAATCAGGGTGAAAGGTGAACAAGAGGGAGACATTTTCTCTGGTACACAAAGTAGCCCTGTCCCCAGCAGTCCAGTGGTACCGGCCAGATCCATAACAGCAACATCGCAGTGGCACAAAAGTAAGAGTCAGGCTGAGACACCAAGGGGTCGCAGGCAAGAGAGTACCGCAACGAAACGTGTGTTGATCCTAACAACATCTGGTGTCAAGAAGATGTCACCTGCATCAGTGGCACCAGAAAAGAAAAAAATCCAGGCTACCATTGTCAGCATGTTTAGGTCGGAGGGGCAGTACGAACGCAACCATCCAACGGCAGGTTTGTACAATGCGAAGCTGGCTAAAATGTTAGCGCTGGACCTTCTCCCTTTTTCTTTTGTGGAAGGGGTGGGTTTTTTTGAATTTGTGACAACCATCTGCCCAAAATGGAAGGTCCCAGCTGGTCCTATTTTGCCAGAGTTGCTGTTCCAGCACTACATCCCGATGTGCTGCAATTGCTTGGACAAGCTTTGCAGCAGAGTGCTGTTCACACTATCCACCTAACAACAGACATGTGGACCAGTTGCCAAGCCACTGATTACATGTGCATCACTGCACAATGGATCTCTTTTGTGGGGGTTGGAGAAAAGATATCTGCAGGTGTTGACACTGCTGAGATTTTTAATGCCACTCGCAAACATGCAACTGTAGCCATGTTCGCCATGGAAAAATCTCATACTGCTGCAAACATTTTGGAAGAGTTTAACAGCAAGGTCTTTGAATGGCTGCACCCAAGAGGGCTTAACATTGGTTTTGTTGCCACGGACAATGGCAGTAATATAGTTAAGGCCATGGCCGATGGTGGTTATTTCAGGGTCCTGTGTTTGGCACACTGCATTAACATCATTGTTCAAGACTTTCTGAAAAAAGAAGACTGAGTCAGCAACTTACTGACCACCTGCAGAAGAATCTGCACACATTTCAGCCATTATTTTTAAAGCCCGGAAACAGCTGAGGATCATTCAACGTGAGCATAGAGTGTCAGTTAAAGCACTCATCCAGGCGATGCCAACACGTTGGAACTCAACCTATTACATGCTTGAACGTCTGTTTGAGCAGTACAGACCAATCAATGAATATGTCATGCAAAGAGGGGATGCTACTGTGAAAGGCATGACCATTGAGATGGACCAATGGGACCTAGTTAAATGCCTGACAGAGATGCTACTTCCTTTCGAGCTCTTCACACGTGAAGTCAGGAAGGAGGACTGTACTATGGGCCAAGCTATCCCATTGTTGCACATGCTAAAGAAACAGCTGAAGGGGGTGTCTGCAATGTACGCAGGTGTGGAGGAAAAAAAAGAAGCATATGAGTTGGTGGAGAGCTTAACCCTTCGCTTATCTGAAAATACAAGGGTGCAAACAGGCATTGTGTCATCCAACCATTACATTTGTGCCACAATTCTGGATCCACGGTACAAAGCAGTACTGAACACTAACACATTGATTCCTTTTTCAGAAGTGGATGTTGCCAAGTACAAAACTTGGATAGCTGCGGAAGCCAGTCGCTTAGAAAAAGAACGGCTGGGAATTAGAGGCCCGCAACCCCAGCCCACAACAAGTACTGCAGGGCAGCCGGCGTCAAGTTCAACTTCAGAGCCTGAGGGCAGTGCGGTTGGCTCACAGCAGTCAAAACCACCAACAACACCAAGAACAACATCAACAACAGCAAGAACAGGATCATCAGCCCCAGTAAAATTGGCACAGGAATGGTATGTACGGCAAGGGTTTGTTAGGTGCTGAGCCACAGGCAAAAGAGGCAGAGCAAAGTGGAGCACCCCTGAGCATTGAGCGGATGGTTCAGGCCTATCTGGATGACCCAACAGAGGTCTACATTGATCAAAACCCATTGGTGTATTGGTTTGGGAAAAGGGGCCAATGGCCAGTGCTCAGCAGGCTGGCGATAAACTATCTGGCTTGCCCTATCGCAAGTGTCTCTTCTGAGCGTGTTTTAAGTGCTGCTGGTGCTGTTGTAACTGTGAAAAGGACCAGTCTCTCACCCCAAAACGTGGAGAGGTTCACCATGATCAAAATGAATCAGCACTTTATACCACATGATTACACCGTACCTGAAGTAGCACAGCAGTAAGATGATGACAGCGACTTAGGTCATGGAAGTAGTGTGTTAGATGACCTACTTCTGGGTGAACCACCAGAGTTTGAGGACGAGCTCTACTTCCCTGACAACTAGGCTTTCAACTTGTTAATTTTTCTTTTTTTCTTTATTTACTTTTATTATTTGTGTGTGTCTCTGTCTTTCTGGTTCGAATCACAACAAATCCATCACCACCGTCTTACTCTTTTATTGCCTGATTGGAGTTGCAACTGTGTGCAGTCATTAAAGAAGTAAGTCCACTCCTCCGAGTCCTGCTCCAGTCCACTCCTTCAGTCCTGTGTCGCCCTAAATCAATTTCCCTCAAGCCTGACATTGGATGGAGAATAGTACAAGAAATGTGTGCCTGCCTCGCCGAGTCCCTCCAAAGAACATGACTAATTGGCTATAGCTCTCCTCCTTTCCGAGCCAAGAGGGACTGCCCCTTAAGAACAGGTAATGATGATGGCATGCATTGGACGCTGACTCTGAGTGATTGGTGTTTGTATTGTTGTTGTTGTGAATGAAGTGTACTAGTATTTAATCTATTCTACACACAAAAAAGTGACTCAAGTAAATGCTTCCCTTCTTGTTGTTTAATATCAAAATGGTACTTCTACTGCAGGCCGATCCATTGCATTTTTGAATATGGAATCTGGACTTACTCGGTACACTACTGACTTGGACACCATGATGACCATACTATACTCGCTGCAGTCAGTCAGTAGGATCGGAGATGATTGATGGAATAACTCAGGGCATTTCATGAAGTGGCCTAAAAGGTAAACAAGTCAACAACAACCTCAGCAGACCTACATGTCTGTGTAGTGGTGGAGGCGAGTGTAGTGGTATGACTGACAGCGGTGCATTGATTTAGTTACTTAATTTGGAAAATGCTATGTTGCTGTATATGTTTGCTCTGTCTGGCTCAAAATCTAAGCTAAGTGGAGGTTGGGTGCGCGCCGCGGGCCTGCTCTGTCTTGCTGTTGTTGTAGGTTAATGCTGGAAACAGAGTAGACATGATTTAGCCATGCCGCCTCTGAAAGTGTTCTTGTTGCACTCCTCCGTAATTTATGCATTTTAACTTTATTTTTCTCCTTGATTTTTCAATATCCCTTTTGTTTTTCCGTCCACACTTACAGGCCGGCCTTTACCCTGTGCTATACTGGGAAAAACAACTCACACTTACCTTACCAATCCAGGCAGGCAGTGGCTCCCAAGATTGACGGACCGAGCATCCATGGAAGGAAGGACCAAGAGGAATGCAGAGATGCAACTGCCCAATTTGACCATAACATAGTATCTTAGCATCTTTTAATTAATTTGATTCTTTTTTCTCTTCAATCATTACCACTGTGTGTATTGTTTTTTATTATGTTTGCTCTGCGCTTAATTTGACCCCTTCCCTACAGCTATTTTTTAATTTTCTTAGCTAGCTTTAAAAGGAAGCCCGGTACAACAGAACATAAAATGTATGTAATTTGGGTCTCTCTGAGGGCAGACAGGCAAGGCAATTGCATAATAATAATAATTAATAATATACTGCTGCCCTGTACTGCTAGTCTAGTACTACTTATCATTAACCATCAAGTCATCATCATGCATGCATTTCCTTTTTCTCCCTTAACAGATTTATGATGGTTGTCTGGCAAGATTGTGTGTTGTCCATGTGTGTAGTGTTTGTCTTTGTCAAACCTTTCCCTCAAATACCCCTTCCCAACCAATCAAACCCTAACCCTCTTCCCCCGGGCTGTGTGATTTATATTGAGGTGTGACTAAATTAAATTTCCACCAATAATCGATCACACACTTGCTGGGGCGGATGTGGTGAAAGCAACACTAACTCAAGGCAGGGCGAGGATCTTCTTCTGCTCTAAGTATATATATATCGGCCACACTGGCAACAGATTAGATTGCCCATTGCCCATCCATGCTCAGTAGTATTCGCTATTCTCTTTTTTTTCCAGAGGAACATAATTATTAACCCATTATTAATTATTAATTGCCGGCATCGATTTATCATCCTTCCAGCACTAAAGGTTACGCTTGCCCACTTCATAGGTCGAGTCAACTTCAGTTTATTGTAACTTGTACTAGGCTATCCCTGTTTTATTTTACTTTAGCATTGCTTATCAATATCAGCCATCATCACTTTCTTCTTGTTTGGCAGTCTTCTTCTTGTGTACTTACTACTTACTGTACTTCTACTAAGTACTCGTTCCTAGTCTCCCTCAGGTGACAGACTGTCTCAGTTTCTTTTTTTGCAAATGCAACTGTCTACTACTGCTACCACCACCCACAATGGCACCTTAGGAAACCAAACCATCACCATGCAGCCATTGCTTCGCCTAAACATCAATCACAGGTAAGAGAAGAAGTGTGGGGGAGTCAATAATGTATATACTATGGAAATTAATTAATTCTTTCACATACCCACATCCTTCCGAGTACATACTACAAAGGGGTTTTAGTTGCAGAATGCATAGACTAGAAGGAGAGACTGACAGTAGTAGGACAAGTGAGGGTACTGCAACTATCTGTCGGTGTGTTACACTATTGGCAGATTTCAAAAACTGGCTGCGGCCCTACAGCAAAAGGAGGAAACAAACAAGGCGACGTAAAAGAGTACCCCCCCAGAAAAGATTTGCATCATATGTATTGGAAAACTATAAATAATGTATTACCCTAACAAATATAAGCTATAAGAAAAACCCACAACACCTGACCCACCCCTCTCCCTAACCCCAACCAATGTCCAGTAAATTAAATAAATGTCCGTCCACGTTGAAGTTGAAGAAAAAAAAGTAAACCCCGAGTTTTGTTTCCCCAACTCCCAACATCCCACCCACCAAAAAAAAGATTAAAAAGGGGGCAAGGGTCAAAGACTGAGGTGACATGTAGCGGCGGGGGTGCCGGTGGCGGCTAGTTCGCTCCAGGACCTCTCCAGCTTGGCCTCCAGGTGCGCCATCCTGAGGAGCATGCAGCGCCAAAAGTTCCTGCAGGAACAACAGGGGTGGGGGCCAGCAGTAGATGATGAAGTTGATGGGCGGCTGCCAGAGCATGGCACCGTACCACCGGAGGCATGTGGGGGGCATGTGGGGGGCCTGGCTGGCTGCCGCCTCCTCCGCCAGGACAACCAGCCGGCGATATTCATCCCAGATGGCCTCCAGCTTTCTTTGCCATGCCCTGGCTGCTAACTCCTGCCTGGTGAGTTGGGAAGGAGTAGCTATATCAAGAAAGAAAAAAAAGACAATTGTAACCAATACTCTTAGCAAAACGGTAACACAAAATTTGGCACAGTAGCACTAGCAGTTCTGGTACTATTAGCCTCCTCACTTCCTCTGCCCCTAAGATTTGGATATGATGATTAAACTTTCAGGCACTATGGAGTAGAGTAGAAGTATTCTTCTTCTCTCTCTTGTTTAGCACAATTAATCTTGTAGGCATGCCAGCTCAGTCAGCTTGTGCCCTAAACAGACATACTCGTGTCGCAGACTCATGCTACTTTACTACTGTCTGCAAGTGGGGCAGCTGTCCTACACAATTATATATTTTTCCATTACGGCCATACTCTGTTAAATCAATGGCAAATGCTCAGACAATTTCACTTTCACCCTGACTACTGCAATAAGGCACATGATGATGGTTAATGATGACATGCTTATGAATGATGATATACGGCAGCACAACATCATGTCACTCACGTGATGATGATGATGATGACATACTGAGTGATTTGTAAGTACTAGTTACCATGCAGCCGATAGGCCACCCATGGCTGACATACTCAAAAATTACATGGGTAGGGACTGGAGCGGAAGTGGGCCTCGGAGTCGGAAAGGGAGGCGATTAATGATGGGTGGGTAGGGTAAATAATAGTCATGCACAATATATATGTTGTGCTTGCAAACTACTGTGAGTCAACCTCAAACCTTTGAATCAAAAACCTTGCAAAAAAACAGTCCTTGTTCTTTCCAGGGCTATTTTTCATTTATCAGTGCATTGCTCTTCTAGCATTATTATTATTTTATTCTTAATGTTCTTCACCCTTTGCTTTGGTACTCTGGCATGGTTTAAATTTCTTTTACATTCTATTCATCCAGTCTGACTCTGTTTTCACCTATCTATGATACCATCCAGGCATCCATCCATCCAAACATGGCTATCATAAAGCGGCTTTCACTGACAACATACATTTGTCATAGATATAACCAACCACCACCCATGCGTCCTTGCTTGCCTTAGAGTTTGACCCCTCAAACCTCCCGGAGGATTCCTTTTACCCATACAGTTTCACCCACCCAGACAGGCATCCTTTCTGCTTTCTCTTTCACCTTTCACCCATCCTTCAACTACCCATGCATCCTATCATCTAATCTTCATCCGCCACCTATATGCATCCCAGGGCCCCTTCCTTCACCGACGCATCCTTCTCTGCCAGACATACATGTCGTTGACTCGTCTGACTCATTGTCTTCATCATAAAACTGTCTCTGCTGAGTTGAAGATAGAATAGAATAGGCTATTAGTTACTCAACCCCCGCCACTCTTCTGTTCAGTGTTCACAACAACTTGGTCTCAGCAGAAGTACAGTGTACTAGTACTGAGTACTGAGTGTACACCCTTGCAGCGAGTGTATTCATCATTCCCAATAAGTAAGGAATATAACTTACCCCCTCCCGCCACTGCTGCTGGCTCACCCCCTGCAGCTGCCGCATCCTCCGCTCCCTCCGGAGTAGTATGGCCCTCACCGCTGGCCCCGGCACTGTTGGTCGGTACGCCTGGAAAAAGCATTTCACATTTTTTTAGATGCCATATATGCCTCCCCTATTTATGTTTTTCATTAACAAGATTGAAAATACATAATTAATAATACATACACCACACACATCACTATCTACATTTCGGTAACTAGAGTAGAGTAGACAGTGTGTCCTATCAAATAACAATATACGGTTAGGCATTTTGTTGGTGGTAATTTTTGAAAAGCCTCTCAAGAAGAGGACAACCAAAAGGACTGGACTCAGTGACTAGAGCTATTGGTGCATCTCATTTTTTGAAAAGAAGAAAGAGTGGCCAACTGGGCGGACATGAGGTCTCTCTTAGTTGGAAAATAATGGTGCCGTCCTCCTACTCCTCATACTTCCTTCCAGCCATGGTGCACGGTAATCAGTTGTTCAGTGTTCACCATCAACTGCTGCTGCTATTAAAAAAAGTACTAGGCCTGGATTCGAAAAAGTAAAATACACCACTTTGGGGTGTCCTGTCCAACGTGAGTGACCACCATTACTGATTGAGCATGATGAGACAGTAAAAGAAACTAAAGCCTTCTCATCTCACAAACCTGCAGAGAATACCTTACTTGGGCATGCAAGTACTAGTATTAGTGCTACTAGTACTAGTAGCAGTAAGGAGTCCTTACTAGTACTAGTAGTAGCCTAGAGCCAATGGGTTCTCTGAGTATTACAGTACCACTACTAGGCAATCCACATATAATAAGGGGAGAGGGAAAGCTGAGTGAAACCCAGAAGAAGGCAAGCTACAGACAGACTAATACAGAGTCAGAGCAGAGGTTAGTCAGATGCAGTTTGATTTGATGTAAAAAAAAAGCAGACACTAGAAACAATGTTAGTACTAGTACTTAGTAGTAGGTAATGGAGCAAAAAAGACAATAATCTAGAAATAGATAGATTGAACAGGATTTTGGAAAAATTAAAATTAGGATATGGAAATAATAGAGCGGTAAAAGTTAGGGAAATATTAATATATAACAACACCTGGAGGAGGACTTACTGGGGCCAGCCGCAGAGCCATCTGTGCCTGAGACCGCTTCCTGCTGCTCCTGGGAGGCCCCTCCAGCTCCCGCACCGCTGCACTGCCAGCTGACCCAGTCTTCTTTTTGCCCCTGGATGCTGATCATGTAAGACATAATTAAAGAGACAAAAAATGATTTGTGTTAAATAAATAAATATAATTGCTCTAAAATTAATTTTAGAGAGGAAACAGCAATTGCAATAAGATTGACCTATCCTAAAGATCAACTTATTCGACTAGTAGTAGTCGACTAGTATGTATCGCAGTCGAGTACCATCTGATCATTATTATTCCACAGTTCAATTCAGATTCCAGAATCCTAAACATACCTAGCCCGCCTATTCCAGACTTTGGAATGAATAGAAAAAATGATATTTGCTTCTACTAAGTTCCGATCTCATTCCCAATCATCTCTGTCTCCAATTCAAACCCCCTTTGATGGGCCAATTACTAAGTCTGCATTTTTATTCTTCTTAATGCATAGATGGACGCATGCATAATGCACACACCATTGGTTGGTTGCTATTCTATTCACTCACTATACGAACGAACTACAAAAGGTTCTACTAGGACTGAAGTCATGTGGAGGACGTGTCACACAGACCGCTAAATTACCAAATAATACTAACTACTACCACTATCTTAGTGACAGGAGACAGGACAGCCTGACAGGACAAAGGAAAAGACTGGAGTCTTTCCTATATACATTACCTAACTTAAATTCTCTAACCTCTCTTACATAACCAGCCCAAGAGAGCGCAGAGTTGCAAACAAGTACGATTAGTTATTAGCGCCGAGCATGAGCACCTGTCTGGAAGTAACAATCACATAATAATAAGATTTTTAAACATACGTTACCTGCATGTAAGCAGCAGCAGCATGTTAGCTATTTGCGAAAAAAATAATATTCGCAATAACACAGAACAGAAGAACACAATAGTAATATAATTAGCTACTCACCAAGCCCCGGGACCTCAACACCTAGCAGGTCCAGCAGGTCCTGCTCCCGGTCCAGGATGTCGGATCACCGGTGCGTCAATTGGTTACAGGTGCACCGGACCCCAGAGCAGCGAAACATTGCCCGGCGCACCCTCTCCCACTGCCGGTGACGCTCCCGGAGCCCGTACCCGGACCCAGGCCTGCTGCCTGCTGCCAGGGTTAAGGGGAGGTGGCACTGGACAAAGCAAACCAGTGCGGCCACCTCCGCTTCACTGAATAAGTCCCGTGGCTACACCCCTTGTGGGCGCCGCCTACCGCAAGGAAGGCGTTCGTGGCTCTCACTCCTCTTCCCCTGGCCCTTGGTTTTCTTAAGGCTCTTTGCCATGGTTCTGGGTAGGCGGGGGCGGAAAAGAAAAGGTAGGAAGTAAGAAAGTAAGTAAAAGGAATGGAAAAAGCAAGTAATAGAAAAAAAGTGAAAAACGCACTAAAAACACACATAAAGTAGGAAAAAATGCAAAATATACAATCAGCAATAAAGAGGGATAGATAATAAATAAAAAAGATCAAAAAAAAGTTTCTAGAAACAAAGGGTTGAAAAGATATAGGGAGGATAGAAAAACAGGCCCAGAACCATAGCAAAAAGTGAAAAAACAAGATGGCCGCACCCATTGGCGACCGCGTGGTGAAGTTCGTGCGATATTTCCCCCCCCCCCGAGCACACAAAAAGCGTCCCCGAACATGCAATACAGGTTCCCGAACAGGAAAAACGCATCGCGAACGGGCGGAACAAGCAACTCCGCGTGCTTGCGGAACTCCGCGTACCTCGCAGAGTTTTTTTGCGACTTTGCGGAATTCTGCGTAGCGCGACTACGCGAACTCCGCCCAGGGTTATTTAATAGTAAAGTTGGATTTTTTATTACAATTTTTAAATGCTACTTTTAGGAAATTGGCATTTTCTTGTCCTTAGCCCTTTTGTCCCTGTAACTTGTCTTAGGTCACATGACTGGGTGTAGCTGACAGTTGGAATTTGTGAATTCCTCCCAGACAGTCACACAATAGAAGGATTAGGTGTGCCTGAATGGGCCATCTATTGGCAGGGTGGGAGGCAGAGCTGAGCACAGCCCCATATACAAAGCCTGTGCTCTGCCTTCACACAAAGGGCCTAACAACCCTTCATTGTCACTTCAGCTGGCTTGGAGCCAGGGCAGAGAAGGCAGGAAATTATGTACACTTCAAAGCCACTGTCTAGAAGCTTCTCCCACCTTCCAGAACCAAGGCAGCAGGGTATAAAAGTAGGACCTCAGACATCAACTCTTTAGTACATTTCTGGAAATGTGGATACTCTGGCAGGAAGAAGGACTGTTCTGCTGCTGAAAGGACTGCCACTCTGCTGGACTGCTACTCTGAAGGAGCTACTGGCCTGCCATGCTGACCAGCTGCCTGCTGCCCATTTGCCTGGGGAGGAAGAACTGGACCTACAACCTCATCTTGAACCCAGGACCCCAGAGTGACTCCAAGGGCTAGTCTGCTGGCCTCCTGATCTGAGCCTCAGGGACCTAAGATCTCCCCAAACAGTTCCCGGACCCAACTGCAGTGAGTCTCTGACCCCCAAGTGATACCCCTCAGGTGCTGGACCCTTGGTGTGGCTCAGCAAGGTTAAATCAAGCTTTTAGGCTCTTCACGACCATGAACGGGCCCGTTCGCACCAAAACTGCACCGCTCACACTGAAAAACTGCATGAGCAGCCGGCAGCCTGTCTCTTTGCACAGCACCATCGACCGCTCGGGGGAGACCTCCAATGTGCATCACCCACCCACTCGTCTGCGAAGGCCAGCCTGCTCTTTGCGCAATGCCAAGAGCCTCTTGTGACGATCTCTTGCTCCTAATGGCCCTCTCCAATTCAAATGGGGCTCTTGGCACAAAACTTGGGAAGGTAGAACTTAAGCTGGACTAATCTGGAACTGAATCCTACCGTTGTTCCCTCATGGTCAGTCTGAACTTTTGACTTTGACCTGGTCCAGGACGACCATATAGCCGTGATTGGCGTTTTGTGTTTCTAGGTGCTATTTTACACTTTATTCTTAAAAAATTCATAACCCTGGTTACACTGATGGGATTTTTGTCATTTTGGTTTTGTTTTATTAATTATATTTTGCTCTATTTTTCGAATTTTGTGTAGGATCCTTTTTATGTGTTGTTGTGTCTGTTTTTCGATTTGAAGTGTTGCACAAATACTTTACACATTGCCTCTAAGTTAAGCCTGACTGCTCTGTGCCAAGCTACCAGGGCGTTGAGCACAGGTTAATATTCAGTCAACCAGTAACACAAAATCTTACACCGATTAATAAAGATAATGTAAATAATAGTTATAAATAAACATATTATGGGGTCCATTACGATGCCATCCGAAAAGGCTCCAAACGGAATTCGGATTCAGCAAATCCGATTCGGAACCTATGTTTCAGACAGAATCGGACACCATTCCAGATGACCGATTACAATGCAAGTAAACCATTCGGGCAGTCCGAAACGGTTCCGAATGACATTCGGACAGCCAGAGTAGTTCGGAGCCGAATCGTACACCTCTATGGACACTGTTTCCGAGCGAGCGATTTTGATGACCGATTCAGACAGCCGTTCCGATTGGGTCTGCCCGACACGAAACGGCTGTCGGAATCTGACTTTGGGGGCCCGTAGCAGGCTCCTCTTCACCCGTAGGCCTCCGGTTGTGGCCCGTGAGTGTGCCCAAGGGACCTCCCTGTTAAACCATGCACAGTGTGGCAGGTACCATGGGGTGCCAGCCACAGGGTGCAAAGTTTTCCCCAACCACCCCTTTCTTCATTGGGAGCCTGTGTTCTCGTTCGGAACACAGGCTCCCATTGAAGTCAATACGAGTCCGACCTAACGATGTTGGGAAGCATCGTAATCGGTTGGTCAGGCTCGCAGAACCCGATTCGGTCGGAAATGATTCCGAAACCGATTTGGTCGGAGGAGTTTCTGAACAACATCGTAATCGGCCCCTATGTTGTTTTTGTTGATTTATGTTGGATTTTAGTTTAAATTTGATGGATAAATATTTTATAGCAGCATCCTTACTATGTTGTCTATGTAGTAAAGGCCTTTGTTACTTATAATGTGTTTTACTTTGGATTGCTGCATTTTATACATTTCTTTGCTCTGTTTGGATATTTTAGGTTTAATGTGGGTTGAAAATTAAATTCTGAGTTCTTGTGGGCTTTGCTCTTTTTACATTATCTAGAAATTGATACAGGGTAGGATGACTTTGTCCTAATGTGGCTTGGAAGGTGTTGTGTGATCCGTCCATTGTGTTGTTGGTTTTGGCTTGTTGGGCCATAGTGCTGTCATTTACATTTTGCTATAGTATTTTAAGATTGGATTGGTGTCTGTTGCCAGAACACTGCAGTCTGCCAACCCAAGTGTCTTTGAAATAGTCCATTAGGGAACTTAGGGCCTGATTATGACTTTGGCAGTATGGCGGCGAGCCGCCACGCCAGGACACCACTACCACACCACCAAAGTCGTCTGCCGACCACCGCCACATTAGGAGTTTTATCCTGGTCTGGCTGGCGGTGCTTTGGTGCTTTCATAATATGCTTGGCGGTAGCAGCGGCCCTGTGGCTGTCCCACTGCCATAGTTGTAATTCGGCAGGTGGACAGCCAGTCTGGGGGTCCAGGGACCGCCACCACAGGTTCGGCAGTCCATGGACTGCTGAACTCGTAATTAGGCCCTTAGTTTTTTGCTTGTTTATTTGGTAGAAGGAGGATTCTATGAGGAGGTTGTAGTGGTTACCTTAGTCGGTGACTGGTACATATGCTAGGGCTAGTATATTTTTTTACTTCATAAGCAAATTGGCTGCTATCTACATATTCTACATTTGTCACAGATTGTTGGAGATGTCTCCAAATTATTTGGTTGAAATGATAATAGAAGCCATGTATAGTTGTGTGGTGGTAGATTTTTTAAATTGTTTGTACCATTTCTTGCTCAAAGTCTATTATGATTTTTAGGAGAGCAGTAATTGTTAGTTCTGATTTTAATTTGGCTTAGTAGTTTGTAGTAGGTAGCTCTTGGCTAGTTGGGAAGCTGAGCGCCAAATAGGGGTATGGTAATGTAATGATATTCACCATATATGATTCTGTTTTACTATATCTGTGCATTCAATACAATGGTATTTTACATGTTTCAAAGGCAATATTCTTGTTGGTGATGTATTTGCATTTCTTGTTTGTGTATAGAGTGGCAATATTTTGATGAACAATATTTTTGGGGCAATATTTTTGTAATTTGGCATTTTGATAGTTGATATTGTGTCATGTAACAGCACTCAATCAGAAGGGGCACCCAGTTTACACTAAGGGGTCAATAAACTTTCAATCCACACTAGTTTGGGAATTAAACATTTGAGTATTGTTGTTCCACCAGGTATGATATCATGTTACCAACCATAGTAAATGGAATACATGATAGGGTATTCTCACACATTAAGGGAGAGGAACCTGCTACCTTCCTCCGGCCACACTCCCTTTCTAGATCAGATGTTGAGTGCTCCTAGCAGACTTTAGGTCATGTGTAGAGGTGGCATGAGGTCACTACAAGAGTATACGAAAGGTGTATAGTGGAAGAGGTGAGGCTGACAGTGCAGCTTCACCTACAGGTGAAATCATTCACTCTCTCTGGCACATCCCTAATCTTCTGGCTATGCAGATGTCAATCTTGTTCTCAGGTGCAGTTAAGGAGAGCCAAGCACCATATACTTGCGGTGCATGAACAAGTTATTTTCTTGAGTTTTCCAAACAGTGGCCTGAATGAGCTGAGTTTTGAACTTGTCGTCTGGTTCAGGGCAGCTACTCTCTACCTTGCACAGTCCAGCTTCCAAGCAGAATATAGCAAGCTTCTCCTCTGGTCCTAGCCTCAGTCAAAACCTCAAAGGAAATAGAATCTGATGTTGTCAGCAACCCAGACATTGTCTCAGAAATTGCTGCAGCATTCCTGCTCAAACCCATGCATTTTAAAGGCACTTACTACAAAAGCCCACTCTTTAAAGAAAAATGTGACACTGAAGAAAATCTCATCCTGACTCTAAAGACAAGGCATTTTCAAATTTGGACTCCTCTGCCAAAAGGCAGAAGGAGCATCATTTAAGAAATTTTACTGGACAGTTCAGGGACCTATGGACTAGGAAGTCGCAGGCCAGGTATTGCTGGGCAAATCAATGGCCTGAATTTCCAAGCCTGACAAACTGATTTAATTTATTGCAGTGAAGATATGGGGCTCAATAGTTATTACTGGGTATAAAACAGGGCTGTCCCTAATCCAAATTGAGCTACGTATATATTAAATGAGGTTGACTCATTTAGGCTTTTTTCACTCATCACTTTAACCAATAGGATAGCTAAATGAAATCTCATGGGAAAGCCCATAAATACACCGATATTCTGCTGAATACATCATGGCCTCTGCTCTACTATACTAGGAAGATGGAAGGATGTTGAATGCACATGCTCTGTGATGCTATCTGGAACCTCATAGGAAAGCACCTTCTTGCTGATACTTACTCATGAACAATTGTAAATTCTACATGTCTATGGCATTCTTTAAATATCCCTTACCTCTCCTTATTTAAGTGAAGTGTTTTAAAAAATATATTTTTATTGTTTTCAGCATATTTTACCTTGCTATTTATTGTAGGTAGGTTTCAAGCACAGATATCTGACATTAACAACATTGTATGAGATCAGTCCATATTATATAATTTTCCAATGTTTTTTCTGCTACAAACATAGTGTATCTCTACTGCAGTATGTCTGTTGGTATGTATGTCGGGCCAGCAGGAAGCTTTCCAGGGGTATGGTTGTATCAATCACCTCTGATACAATGGTGGTTATCTCTGACCCATGCAGAGTGAGGTTCCTCTCTAGGGTGCATTATGGTTTTTGCATGTAAACTATCATCCGGAGTCAGAGGCGTAGCTTAGTCAGTGAGATTTGGGGAAGGGGGTGAATATCAAATTTCCCAACTAAAAAGCAGCGGGCCCCAGGTTGAATGGGAAGGCGACCAAGGTTTGAGAAGGTTGATTCCCATGAGGAGCTGGGTCAGTACTGATTAGTATTAGATGGGCATCTGGGGCTGAATTAGAGTTTGACATCCAGGTACTCTGTTGCAATGGTAATAAAGTACCCTGTCTGCCAAACTCAAGGTCCATCCATCCAATTTTGAGTCAGGCAAGCTAGCAAGTTTTACACAGACAGAGTGAAATTTATACTGTGGGTGTAAAACTTCCTTTGACAGCACTATGGAGTATGCACCATCGGAAAGCATCCGACCATCTGCCCTATTTAGAGTGGATGGTCAAATGGCCTTTTTTTACTCTCCATCACCTGGTGGTTTAGGGACAGTAAAGAGAAAAATAACCCCGACACCATGGGAGAAATCTGGTGTGGGGGTCATTGGTGTTTTTTTTTTTTTTTTTTAAATAAACTCCTGCTTTGGAAGTTTGTTTTTGAAAATGAAAAAAAGTTGCAAAGGTTTTGTGGCCAGCCATTATGTATGATGGAGTTGTTGGTTAAACTTTTCCTACATTCACAGGAACCATGATGATTGTTCCTGACAATGTATGGCGATGTCTGCCAGGTTGGGGGGACATCTCTAAATTTCGGGGGGAGGGGGTGGAGTAAAGCTAGTAAAGTCCTCTCCCACACTGTCTGCTTTTACTCCATCTACTAAATCTTAAATCAAGCCCTCAGTCTAGAGTGGCACAATGAGTGAAAAACAATGGTTTGGAATGCTAGCCCGAGGTATTGCCAGTTGTTAGACTATTTGCAAGCATTCGTCCTGTCACCTTTTGAGTGTTTGATTTTCAGTAGTATGCCTGGAAACCGGAGACTGACAGTGCTTTTCAGCCTACTACTGCCAATGTGTGAGAATTCTAAGTAGTACATTTGCATGCATTCAAGGAGTACTTCTATGGGTGCAGATGTTCTTCTTTGTTGGTCAACTGGTCACTAAAGGGCATAATTACAAAGAAGTGGAGCAACACAGCGCAGCAAGCTAAGTTGCTGCGATGCATTACATCACCTGAAGAGAGCATAACTGCACACTTCTTCAAAGAAATAACAAAGTTCTGCTCTCTCCATGTGCTGGGTCAAGTTGGGCTGCCTAACCCCAATGCAAGCACACTTGCGCCATAGTGCAAGGATGTCTTCATTATAGTCAGGATAGTTTTTGCGCAGGAAGGGGTACCTTTCCGCTCAAAAACAATCCTTAGAGGTTTGTTCCTCTTTGCATGTGTGCATGAATGCAGCACACATTCAAAGAGGAAATAACATGGTGAAATAGAGATTTTTCTCCTTGTTACGCCAACCTCAGGGAGGGGCACCATTTTGGTGCAAACCCACATCTACAACTCTTTGTAAATATGTGTTTGGGTCAAAGTCCATGTTCATGCCCATGCACCATCTATGGAAAGCCTGCCTTACGCAAAGTATTGTCAGGCAGCACAATGCGCAGCCTTCCAATACTTTTTCTTACCAAGCCATGCAAATTGACTTTTGCTTGGCTTTCTAAATACCCAAAAAGATTTTGTTTCGGGCTGTGTAAAAAAGTCACACTACCCAGGCGAATTTATTTGTAATTCTGGATCTAAATTTATTGAAGTTTCTGATCCAAAAAACGAACATGGTAAAACCTCTTAGTGAGGTCAGGATGACAAGAAAAACCAACGCAGACATAGCAGACCTGACTCAGTGCCCCCAGACCCAACTACCATACCAAGAATGTATTTATTTGGGGGGTGTCACACACCAAACACCCCCCCCCCCGAAGGAACGCCCCTTTCTGGAGTATTGCTTGCTATGTGTAGTGTGCATTTAAATTTTCTTCTGCCCATCTGTCCATGTTTATGGTGGTTTATCATCAATACCCCTGGACAATGTTTGGTGTATCAAGTCTCAGTTAGTGAGTTAGCAAGACCTACGTTCCCTGGCTTTTTTACTTAGCCTTAGCTGAATTTTCTTCCTTCCCTCATTTTATTAGTTCTCTTCCAGATGCAGTTTGCTAGGCTCCTCTGGCCTAGATCAGATGACTCTACATTCAGTTTTATTCCTTTTAGATTGGGTTATGAGCCTCAGCAGGCATATCTTGGTGTGAGATTGCTTGCTACACCTCGAGTCACCTGCACGATGGCTACCTAGCACGGTGTTATGGAGGCTGCACAGCTCCAGAACATGTGTAAGACATTAGCACCTTTAGATTAATACCTGGGACACTTGTCTAATGTTGAGTGGTACATTCTGTGGGATTGATAGATGCTGTGCAATATGTAAAATTGAATTATTTGAAATCTACCACTCCTATATACTGCTTTCAGACACGCTATAATGTGCTGCAATTTTATATCTGTTAAACTCTCCTCGACCATTCCAGACCACTTTTCCCTTAGAGGATGTAGCAGCACTCCTATCATATTTGTCAATACCATATGCAGCTCAGATAGTGCATTTTCCCATATTCCTAAACTTAGCAATGTCATCAGCATAACTTGTGCTTTTAGATGTTTCCTTACTGTCAGGCCAGACCTGCCTAACCATGTGCATCGTAGCACTGAATGTCAGAAATTGACTTTGTGCAATCAGGTAATTGTCTCACAGAACAGGGACGGTGCACTGGGTGTCTACCCCATGCAAGACACCCTAAGGCCACGTCCAAGCCTTCTGGTTTTGAAATCAGTCTTATTCCAGCAAGCATCACAATAGGAGTTTTGGTGCACATGCTACCTTTTTGTGCATCTTCTGTAAAGTTCTGTTCCGGCAGTACCTAGTTACCTGCATTAACAAGAGCAGTGTAGCATCGTTCTGCTATTTTAAGAGGAGAAATGTCATGACAGTCTCCTCCTTCAATATTTTGTATATATATATTCACTGAAAAAACCATAGGTTTCAGGGGCGTTATAGTTAGTTGGACATTTCACTCGTACAAAACCATAGAAATTCCCCCGTTATAGTTAGTTCAGCTAACTATAACTCGCACGCCAGCAATGCACTGCTGATGACGTCACATATTACATCACTCATGACATGGTCAGTGACATCACTCATGACATCACTGATGACATCTCAAATGACATCACTGATGACATCACTGATGACGTCATCCTTGTGATAGAGTGGCAGACCTCCTCTCACCCTAATATAACCTTTGATACACACACTCAAAAATACAAACTAACATTTTCAAAACAATGGACATACCAATACCAGTTACAACACACCTATTCAGTAATTCCAAGATCTACACACACACATCCACTCATTCACCAACAGTCCCTATACAGTCACTCATACATGTACTCACTCATCATATGTACTCATACACCTATACATCCTGTTACACACCACCACTCATCCATAGAGTTACTCACACTCATAGTCACACATGCAAACAAAGTATCAAACATCCATTTACTTGCATATACAGTTATACACACACTACCACACTTACTTCTACAGAAACTTACACATACTTACTCTCTTAAACAATCACTTATAGAAACACCTACTTATTTGTACAGGAACTCTTCCAATCTCTCACTCTCACATATACTCACTTATATACACCAATACTCACATATACTAGTTTAAAACATATGTAGTTACTCATAAAGACACTATTGAGACAGTCATTCACTCACTAACACACCCATACACATACTCATCCACCTATACAGTCCTGCACACATGCTGTCTTCAACACATACAAACAGTGAGTCACTCATTCATGCATCTATGCACAAAGTAATACCCCCACCGAACCATACAGACACTCAGACACTCATACTGATACTCAAAAACCAACTAATAACCCATATAGACACTCATGTAGCTACTCACCAACCCATGCAGCCACTTATACACAAAGTGAGAGACTGATACAGATATTTTCATATTTAAACATTACTCACTAACCCATGTATTCACTAAGATACACTTAGTCAGTTATACAATCAATTTTACAAAAAAATCATCCATTTAGACACTTATATACCCATTTATTCTTCCATCGACCTTGAGATATACATATATAAAACATATTTAATTTTCAGAAAAACACACATTCACTGGATGATGTCATCAGTGATGTCATCAGTGATGTCATTTGAGATGTCATCAGTGATGTCATGAGTGATGTCACTGACCATGTCATGAGTGATGTAATATGTGACGTCATCAGCAGGGCATTGCGGGCGCGCGAGTTATAGTTAGCTGAACTAACTATAACGGGGAATTTCTATGGTTTTGTACGAGTGAAATGTCCAACTAACTATAACGCCCCTGAAACCTATGGTTTTTTCAGTGAATTTCTAAGGTTTTTTAATTGCTAATTTCTAACTATAACGTGCCTGAAACCTATGGTTTTTTCAGTGAATTTCTAAGGTTTTTTAAATGCTAATTTCTAACTATAACGTGCCTGAAACCTATGGTTTTTTCAGTGAATATATATATATATTTATTATACTATGTATACATGTGAAAATGTCTCGGTCCCCTGTTTGCCTCGGTGGCACGGAAAAATGGGTGGAACTGATGTCAGCACGCCGACGAGGTCCTCTTATGGCTCCGATGACGTCATACGGTGTCGCGAGTGGAGCCGTGCTCGTTGACGTGGGAGAGCTAGGAAAGAATTTCCGTGGAATGCTGGTGCAGGGGATATTCACCTAAGTGTTCAGGCTAGTCCTTTGGGAGCAACTGTTTATGTTGCCACTCCAGAAACCGAAACCAGTGATCCGAGGGCAGAGGCCCTGCAGATGGCACACGAGGTGGGGTGCCCAGTCGTGTGCACCGGCAGGGCAGCGAGTGACAAGCCCCACAACCCACAAAAAAGGTAACGAGGGCACTGAATAACACAGGATCTTCTCTTTGTATCTGGCAGGAACAACGAAGTTAAAATGCCCTAGTACCAAAATGTAGAATTAGTGCTACAACAGCCTTCAAGAGGACCTGCGATGCCGCTTCTGCCTCCCGTACCCTGGAGGCGGCACATGGGTCATGCGGTACGGTCATACTGCGGTGGACGCACACTCGTTGACCTCTCATGGCACTGCTCCACACTTCAGGGAGGACGCTTTCCATTAGCTATGTTTTCTGATAACATGTCGCGCCGGCCCCGTCCAACAACAGAACTCCTTTAGATCCAAACAGACTCTTCCACTCTCTCACCGGAAGTGAAACCAGGCCACGCGGACACTTTCACAATACAACAGCCGGGAATGCACTTTTCGGTAAAAAACCACATTCCTTCCTCCTAATTAATCAAATAAACGTCTCACTGAAGAACAGGGGCCAGCTTCGATCGGTAAACAGCCGTTACAATGACTTTTTTACTTTGCGATACCATTACAACGCATGCATTACCACGCATGCGTTGTACATCACGAAGTCATTACTACGCATTTTTTTAGAACGCATAGTCATTTACCACGCATGCCTTTACAACAAATTTTGTTGTAAAGGTATGTATGGTAAATGACCATGCGTTCTAAAAAACATGTAGATGATCCATGTCATTGTAAGGAAACAGAGGCTGTTCCGTTTCCTCACAACAACGTGCACCGCCCCTCAGAGATGACGTGAAGCAGGAACCACGAGGAGAGAGGAACCATGAGGAGTGAGAGGTAAGGGGGATTGGGCATGGGGTGGGGGTTTCTTTTCTAGGGTAGTGCAGTAGTGTTTGGGTGGTGTAGGGGGTCGTGCTGGGGGTAGTGTTTTAGGGGTTAGGGTAGTGCAGTGATGTTTGGGTAGTGTAGGGGGTCGTGCTGGGGGTAGTGTTTTAGGGTTTAGGGTAGTGCAGTAGTGTAGGGGGTCATGCTGGGGGTAGTGTTTTATGGTTTAGGGTAGTGCAGTGGTGTATGGGTAGTGTAGGGGTCGTGCTGGGGTAGTGTTTTAGGGTTTAGGGTAGTGCAGTGGTGTTTGAGTAGTGTAGGGGGTCATGCTGGTGGTAATGTTTTAGGGTTTAGGGTAGTGCAGTGGTGTTTGTGTAGTATAGGGAGTCATGCTGGGGGTAGTGTTTTATGGTTTAGGGTAGTGCAGTGGTGTTTGGGTAGTGTAGGGGGTCGTGCTGGGGGTAGATTTAGGGTTTAGGGTAGTGCAGTGGTGTTTGGGTAGTGTAGGGAGTCATGCTGGGTGTAGTGTTTTAGGGTTTAGGGTAGTGCAGTGGTGTTTGTGTAGTGTAGGGGTTGTGCTGGGGGTAGTGTTTTAGGGTTTATGTTAGTGCAGTGGTGTTTGGGTAGTGTAGGGGTAGTGTTTTAGGGTTTAGGGCAGTGCAGTGGTGTTTGTGTAGTGAAGGGGGTCATGCTGTGGGTAGTGTTTTAGGGTTTAGGGTAGTGCAGTTGTGTTTGTGTAGTGTAGGGGGTCGTGTTTTAGGGTATAGGGTAGTGCAGTGGTGTTTGGGTAGTGTAGGGGGTCATGCTGGGGTTAGTGTTTTAGGGTTTAGGGTAGTGCAGTGGTGTTTGGGTAGGCTGGGGGGTCGTGCTGGGGGTAGTGTTTTAGGGTTTAGGGTAGTGCAGTGGTGTTTGCCTAGAGTGGGAGGTCATGCTGGGGGTATATTTAGGGTTTAGTGTAGTGCAGTGGTGTTTGGGTAGTGTAGGGAGTCGTGCTGGTGGTAGTGTTTTAGGGTAGTGCAGTTATGTTTGGGTAGTGTAGGGTGTCGTGCTGGGGGTAGTGTTTTAGGGTTTAGGGTAGTGCAGTGGTGTTTGGGTAGTGGAGGGGGTAGTGTTTTAGCGTTTAGGGTAGTGCGCCCAACCAGCCACAATATCCGTGGACAAAGGGGATCCTGACTCTTTGGAACGCTCCGTCAATTGAATAATTTGGGTCAAGGGCCCTACCACGTCCAAGACCTATCAATTCCTTTCTTGGGATCCCTCATATACTTGGACAAAAAGGTACATAGTTTCTCATCAATTTCAGGCATGTGTGCCACCTTCCCCTTCAGTGGGGCCTGGGGCATTCTCCCCTCATCCTATTCCTGACCTCCCTTTCAAGGGGTTGAGGGATTTTCCCCTCCACATACTCTGCCACTTTGGCGTCAGGTGTCCACTCTGCCGACCTAGGATGGTAAATTTGGGTAGGCTCGAACATGTCCGAGTGGACCTCGTCCCCAACCGGGGACGGAGAGGAGTGGGACTCTGGACGCCAGGGACACCCCGAGTCCTTATCCTCATCGGAGGAGAAATCGTCCTCCGATACACCCTCTCCCTCTAATGGAAACCCGCCGTCGGGGTCTACAATAGTGGTGACAGTGTCGCAATTTTCTCCGGGCCCCTCCTCCTCCCGGCAGGGTGCATGTTTTAGCGTTCGCGCACTCTTGAGGAAGGTCTCCGTAAGTTTATCAAATCCTTCCAAGTGCCCCGCATTATGCTTAACGGCCCTTTTATTCCCCATCTGGGAGCTACTTGGACCCGCCACCACCAGATCTGGGTCACTGAACCCCCCATGGATGCTTTTCGCCAGCTTATGAACCTGATCCCTAAGATGAGCCAGCGCCCTAGAAATAGCCAGAGAGAGGGCTTGGTCCACTGCTGGAGGGAGAAGTTAGGGGGCCAATCCTCCTCCACTTCCTGGTAGGAGGAGTAAAAATGTTCTTCTGGAGAAGACATGATAGCAGAGAGTGTGAGCACAGAACAAACGCCCTTAAAATCATTAAGACAGCCCCCTCGCCGGTGCTCCAAGAGCTGGGCTTTCCCCGAAGCTGTTATAAGAATAGACTGAGGCGCAATACCAATTACCACCACCAGGTGGCGGTGGTCTCTAACGTGGCCGTGTGGGGAAATCACTGCGTAGCGGTGTCAAAATTAGGCGAGGGTTGGTCGGGAATCAAGCGGACACTAAAGGAGTGACCGGATTCCCAAACGCACGTAAAGTGCCAGCGGGAGCGCTCGACGGAGCTGCCTCGCTCGGACCAGACGCGCCTGACAGGATCTCACCGCGCGCAGAGCACACAGCGGGAGAAACTGCGAGGGGGAGAACGCACTCGGGCAAGAGCCTGCTGCGCAGGGAATATGAAACAATACCAAGGCAATAATGCTAATAACGTGCACAAGAAACCGCTATACAAACAGCAACAACGTCAGATTAAGCCAAGAATGTAAGGAATGCACTTAACTGATGAGCAGTGAAGAAAGAGGAAGCGGAAGGGACGTCACAATATTATATACGATGGACTGTGATATGATTGGACTATAGTTGCCTTGGAGACTACCCCCTAATGGTTCATGGGTTGTGTAGTCTTTTGTTTAATGATTGTTGTGTTAGGTTTTCTTTGAACTGCTATGCAAATAAAGTGAGGAAAGATATGCATAATCCTCGCCTCCGTCCTGCCATAGAATTCATTAAACTTTATTTGATCTGATTTAGAAACATAGATCATAAAAGTGTACATAAAAACAGTAAATCCTCTTTCCTAATACAATACAGTGAGAATTAATTAAAACCAGTAGGTAAAAACGGGTGTTACAAAGCCCGGTTCAGAGCAACTTCAGGTTAACAGAATCGTAAAGTTCAATGTTTTGCAAGATCAATCTCATGTACTTCGTGCAAAATACGCAATAAGGGGTCCAAGTAAGATGTAACGCTCCAATACCTGACCAGTTTGCACTATATAAAACTGCAGAAAAACTAAAAATAAAAAGTGTTTTGCACACTTCTGTCATTGGGCTATATGTGGGCTACATCTGGGTGATATTTGTGCTACATTTGGGCTCTTTTTTCTCTGGTGGCCATCTTGGGAGACTTATTTGTTATGAAGTTTCCTAATTTCGTCATTTACTGCAGTCTCCTCAGTAGGAAATGCTTTCAGTTTTTTACTTTGATTCCATCAAGAAGGCATTCAGATGAGTCACATATTTGCCATAAATTCAGAATGTTAGCACTCTAGTTGTTCATTAGATCACTGTAGTAAAGCTACTGCTCACCAGGAGTTAACTGGAAATCTACTGCTGGTATTGAAAGTGATTGTTTAAGTCTGCATGTCAGAATTTTCTAATGAAATAGAAGAGGATTTGAGATCTCACTTAAAACATGCCCTAAATTTTCTTTCTGCAGCACTAACCATAATTTTTATGGCAAAATGAACCCCCTCATTTTGTTCCTTTTTAAATTAAATGTTTTAAGTGTTACCAGTTTATTCCAATCAAGATGGCTTCAGGTGTGCCATACTTTGTCATAAGTAAGACTGTTAGCGCTCTAGTTGTTCTTTAGAACACTCTGGGAAGCTGCAGTAGAACACAAAGGCATCAACTGACAGGCTGCTCCTGTTGAAATATAACAGGAAGATATTTGAGATCACACTTGAAACATGTCCTAATTTTTCTTTCTACAGCACTAACCATAATTTCTATGACAAAATGAACCCCATCATTTTGTTCCTTTTTAAATTAAATGTTTTAAGTGTTACCAGTTTATTCCAATCAAGATGGCTTCAGGTGTGCCATACTTTTGTCATAAGTAAGGCTGTTGGCACTCTAGTTGTTCTTTAGAACACTCTGGGAAGCTGCAGTAGAACACAAAGGCATCAACTGACAGGCTGCTCCTGTTGAAATATAACAGGAAGATATTTGAGATCTCACTTAAAATATGTCCTAATTTTTCTTTCTACAGCACTAACCATAATTTCTATGGCAAAATTAACCCCCTCATTTTGTTCCTTTTTAAATTAAATGTTTTAAGTGTCACCAGTTTATTCCAATCAAGATGGCTTCAGGTGTGCCATACTTTTGTCATAAGAAAGACTGTTAGCTCTCTAGTTGTTCTTTAGAACACTCTGGGAAGCTGCAGTAGATCACAAAGGCATCAACTGACAGGCTGCTCCTGTTGAAATATAACAGGAAGATATTTGAGATCTCACTTAAAACATGTCCTAATTTTTCTTTCTACAGCACTAACCATAATTTCTATGACAAAATGAACCCCTCATTTTGTTCCTTTTTAAATTAAATGTTTTAAGTGTCACCAGTTTATTCCAATCAAGATGGCTTCAGGTGTGCCATACTTTTGTCATAAGTAAGACTGTTAGCGCTCTAGTTGTTCTTTAGAACACTGTGGGAAGCTGCAGTAGAACACAAAGGCATCAACTGACAGGCTGCTCCTGTTGAAATATAACAGGAAGATATTTGAGATCACACTTGAAACATGTCCTAATTTTTCTTTCTACAGCACTAACCATAATTTCTATGACAAAATGAACCCCATCATTTTGTTCCTTTTTAAATTAAATGTTTTAAGTGTTACCAGTTTATTCCAATCAAGATGGCTTCAGGTGTGCCATACTTTTGTCATAAGTAAGGCTGTTAGCACTCTAGTTGTTCTTTAGAACACTCTGGGAAGCTGCAGTAGAACACAAAGGCATCAACTGACAGGCTGCTCCTGTTGAAATATAACAGGAAGATATTTGAGATCTCACTTAAAACATGTCCTAATTTTTCTTTCTACAGCACTAACCATAATTTCTATGGCAAAATTAACCCCCTCATTTTGTTCCTTTTTAAATTAAATGTTTTAAGTGTCACCAGTTTATTCTAATCAAGATGGCTTCAGGTGTGCCATACTTTTGTCATAAGTAAGACTGTTAGCTCTCTAGTTGTTCTTTAGAACACTCTGGGAAGCTGCAGTAGAACACAAAGGCATCAACTGACAGGCTGCTCCTGTTGAAATATAACAGGAAGATATTTGAGATCTCACTTAAAACATGTCCTAATTTTTCTTTCTACAGCACTAAACATAATTTCTGTGACCAAATGAACCCCCTCATTTTGTTCCTTTTTAAATTAAATGTTTTAAGTGTCACCAGTTTATTCCAATCAAGATGGCTTCAGGTGTGCCATAATTTTGTCATAAGTAAGACTGTTATCGCTCTAGTTGTTCCTTAGAACACTCTGGGAAGCTGCAGTAGAACACAAAGGCATCAACTGACAGGCTGCTCCTGTTGAAATATAACAGGTAGATATTTGAGATCACACTTGAAACATGTCCTAATTTTTCTTTCTACAGCACTAACCATAATTTCTATGACAAAATGAACCCCATCATTTTGTTCCTTTTTAAATTAAATGTTTTAAGTGTTACCAGTTTATTCCAATCAAGATGGCTTCAGGTGTGCCATACTTTTGTCATAAGTAAGGCTGTTAGCACTCTAGTTGTTCTTTAGAACACTCTGGGAAGCTGCAGTAGAACACAAAGGAATCAACTGACAGTCTCTGCCCTTGTTGGATGTACATGTTTTACTGAGAATGTCAGACTTCATTCTCACATGACTGAGAAAGAAAATGTGAATTTACAGAAAATATGCTCTCATTTTAGCTTCTGGAGCACCTTCCAAAACTGTATGGGACTAGCATGTGAAAATAGTTTTCTCTCAAACATGATTCATGATATCCCAGCAGAAGGTTTTTCACAGGGTAAAATCACCTTAGAACACACCACAATTCCTTAAATTAGTATGGTACCATCAACAAATGAATTCTAATGTAACTAAAGTCTGTTATCACCCTTTATAGTTCTCCTTTTGGTAACCCTCAAAATCTTCGATTCACTACAATGCATTTCAATGGGGTACTATCATTTATATTGGTCCCAAGATGGCTGCCAGCAATTCCAGGATGAAGTGCTGACAGCCAATCAGATCTCACGATGACATGTGTGGTTAGGCTCCACCCAGATATATATGTGTTTTCTTTTTCAGATTTCTCAGGAACTACTGAACGGATTTACACCATTTAACCAAAAGGCATGACTCTGAACCAAGGGCTACCTTTTGCCAAATTTGGTGTAATTCCGTTCAGCAGTTCGGGCTGTAGCTGCGATGAAAGGTTCCTATGGAAAATTGCATGGGGAAAACACATTTTGGGACCCCCCTTTTTTCTCGGCCCCCACTTGACGAATCACCCCGAGACTTTCAGGATAGGAGCGGACCGGAGCGCCTCACAAGTTTTGAAAATTTCACGAAGATTCGTCAACCAGCGCCAAAGTTATTTCAAAGAGAATGTTGCGGATTTCCTACGGAAAATAGGTCCTAACTATAACTATCTACTGGCGACCGCCAGTAGATAATATATATATATATATATATATATATATATATTCACTGAAATAACCATAGGTTTCAGACACGTTATAGTTAGAAATTAGCATTTAAAAATCCTTTGAAATTCACTGAAAAAACCATAGGTTTCAGGCACGTTATAGTTAGAAATTAGCATTTAAAAAACCTTAGAAATTCACTGAAAAAACCATAGGTTTTAGGGAAAGTTATAGTTAGTTGGACATTTCACTCGTACAAAACCATAGAAATTCCCCGTTATAGTTAGTTCAGCTAACTATAACTCGCGCCCCGCAATGCACTGCTGATGACGTCACATATTACATCACTCATGACATGGTCAGTGACATCACTGATGACATCACTGATGACATCACTGATGACATCTCAAATGACAACACTGATGATATCATCCAGTGACTGTGTGTTTCTGTAAAGTTTAAATATGTTTAATATATATAGGGAAAGGTGTATTGAAGAATGAGTGGGTATATAAGTGTCTGAATGGATGATTTAGTAGGTGCGTGACTGACTCTATAAGTGAGTGATTAAACGTATCTTACTGAATGCATGGGTTAGTGACTAAACTGTGTAAATGTCTGTATCCGTCTGTCTGTTGGTGTGTAAGCAGCTGCATGGGTTTGTGAATAGCTACCTGAGTGTCTACATGGGTTATTGATTGGTTGTCTGAGTATCTGTATGGGTGCCTGAGTGTTTGTGTGGGTGGGGTGTGTGTGACTCTGTGCATAGATGTGTGAGTGGGTGATTCACTGGGTGCATGGTTTCAAGAGTGCATCTGTGATGGACTGTATGGGTGGGTGAATGTGTGTATGGGTGTGTTAGTGAGTGAATGTATATCTCAGTGGTACATGTGTGAGTAACTACATATGTGAAAGGCAGTATACATGTGTGTTGGAGTATATAAATGGCTATAAGTGAGAGTGTGTGATTGTGAGAGTGGCTGTATGGATGAGTGTGTACTTGTATCAGTGATTGTATAAGAGCGTTAGAATGTGCTAGTATTTGTATGAGTAAGTGAGCTGGTGTGTGTATAACTGTATAGGTGAGTAAATGGCAGTGTGATTAATTATTTGCATGACTGACTAGGTGTGTGAGTACCTCTATGGATGAGTGGCGGTGTGTGAGTGTCTATGTAGGTGTATGAGTGCATATGATTGTCCTGTACTGAGTGACCGTAAGTATGAGTCACTGTACGGGTGAGTGAGTGGATGTGTGTGTAGACCTAAGAATCAGTGAGTGGGTATGTAGTTATTGGTGTTGGAGTGTCTATGATTTTGAGAATGGCAGTCTGTAATTTAGAGTGGGTGTATCAAAGGTTATATTAGGGTGTGAGAAGATGCATCAAATTATCACATGGATGATGTCATCAGTGATGTCATTTGAGATGTCATCAGTGATGTCATCAGTGATGTCACTGACCATGTCATGGGTGATGTAATATGTGACGTCATCAGCAGTGCATTGCGGGGGCGCGAGTTATAGTTAGCTGAACTAACTATAACAGGGGAATTTCTATGGTTTTGTACGAGTGAAATGTCCAACTAACTATAACTGTCCCTAAAACCTATGGTTTTTTCAGTGAATTTCTAAGGTTTTTTAAATGCTAATTTCTAACTATAACGTGCCTGAAACCTATGGTTTTTTCAGTGAATTTCAAAGGTTTTTTAAATGCTAATTTCTAACTATAACGTGTCTGAAACCTATGGTTTTTTAAGTGAATTTCAAAGGTTTTTTAAATGCTAGTTTCTAACTATGCCTACAGAGGTAGGACATGTGAAGAAAGAAGAAAAAACGCACAGAAAGAAGCAAAAGAAAAGCAGAAAGAAGCAACAGAAGTCCACAAAGACGAACAAAAGAGCAGGAAGAAGCAAGACATGTGCAGAAAGAACCAGCAGAGGAGCAGAAAGAGGCCTTGTTGCAAAATCATCCTGTGCCCACAACTTTTTCAGACGGGTACTGGTGGTAACTGACTCGGACTAACCAGGCCTAGAGCCAGTGCTATGCTAAAAGACACTTAGAATACAGTGAAAACACCTAAATACACTAGGGAACACTATGCGTTGGGGTACCCCTGTGATTACCATGACCTCCTCTGTAAGGCCCTAGTACATAATAGGGCAGGGGATTAAAACTTCCTCTTAAAACGCGCCCCGGGGCGCGTTTGCACAGTGGTGAAGGGAGGGGGGTGCCTGAGGTGACCTGTGTGCAAACAAGCCCTGTGGCCGTTTTAAGTTGGGAGATTAAGTCCCCTTGAATACTGAGGGTCCCTGGGGTCCAACTAGCCCACTAGGTACCTCCAGTAAGTGCCACACAGCTGCGTTGCACAGAGGTGTAAAGGGGCGTGGCCTGGACCACCTCTCTGCAACGCAGCCCTGTGGCGCGCACTGGAGGTACCTGGTGGGCTAGTTGGCCCTCAGGGTCCCTCAGGATTCAAGGGAATTAATTCCCAACTTAAACGCGCCACAGGGCGTGTTTGCACACATGTCACCTGAGGCCCGCCCCTCCCTTCACCACTGTGCAAACACGCCCTGTGGCGCGATTTAAGTTGGGTTATTAGGTCACCTTGAATCCTCAGGGTCCCTGGGGCCCAACTAGCCCACCAGGTACTTCCAGTAAGCGCCACAGGCCTGCGTTGCAGAGAGGTGGTCCGAGGCCACGCCCCTTTTTACACCTCTCTGCAACGCAGCCCTGTGGCGCGCACTGAAGGTACCTGGTGGGCTAGTTGGCCCCCAGGGACCCCCAGTATTCAAGGGGAATTAATTCCCCAATTTAAAACGCGCCACAGGGCGCGTTTGCAGAGTGTTGAAGGGAGGGGGCGGGGCCTGAGGCACAATCGCGTCTTTTTTTTGTTTTGATTTATTTAGAAGGGGGGCTGTGTGGCCCCCTTCTTTTTTTTACTTTTTTGGGCCCTGGGGACCCCATCCCTCAGGGCCTGACCCCTTTTTTATAAAAATAAAAAACTGAACGGGAAGGGGGCCACGTGGCCTCCCTCCCGTGGCCAATTCCGGCCCCGGGGACCCCATCCCCGGGGCATGGCCACATTTTAAAAACATTTTAAGGAGGGGGCTGCGTGGCCCCCTCCTGAGGCCTCTATTGCCCCGGGGACCCCATCCCCCGGGCCGGCCTTTTTTTTTTTTTTTTTTTTTGTAATAAAGTTTTGGGGGAGGAGGGCCACGTGGCCCCCCTCCAGGGCCACTACTAGCCCTGGGGACCCCATCCCCGGGGGCAGGCCCAATCCGTTGGGGACTGTGGGGGGAGCCCCAATGCCCCCACGGTCCCACCGGCTCCCTGCGTCCTGCAGGAGCCGGCATTGCTTTTCCACATGGGGAGCTGCTAACATGCAGCTCCCCGTGTGGAAAAGCAATCTGCTTTAGATTTTGGAAGAGAGAGCAGGTTTTCCTGCTCTCTCTTCCAAAATCCAAAGCAAGTTTGCTATGGCAGGATGGGAGCCGCGAGGCTCCCATCCTGCCATAGCAAACAGCAGTGTCCCGGGGGTGGGCACCCCGTGACACTGCAGGAGCCGGCCCTGGGGGGTGGCAGTCCACAGGGCCATCACAGGCTCCAGGAGTGGGGCCGCGCGGCCCCCCTCCCTTCACTTGCACAGGGGGGTGGTGGTCCCCGGGGCTCGGGGGTCCGTTACGGACCCCCAAATTTAAATATTAGTGCCCTGGGGAGGTGGCGGTCCCGGGCGTGTGGGGGCTCGAGCCCCCACACAGGTATATTTTTTTAAAAGGAAGCCCCTGGGAGTGGCGGTTTCCGGATTATAATTGATGAAAGCCCCGGGGTGGCGGTCCCAGGGCTTGGGGCCTTAGAGGCCCCCAAACTCTAAAAAACAAGCCCCGGGGTGGCGGTCCACGGGGCTGCCGGGGGGCTGTGTGCCCCTGCAAATATTGTTGCAAAGCCCCGGGGGGTGGCGGTCCCCGGGGCAGTGTGGGGGGATTGGGGCCCCCCCACACATTTGTTTACTGCCCCCGGGACCTGGCCCACCCGGGGGCTTCAATTGAACGAAGCGCGGGAGCCCGCGCTTTGTTTTTTTTTTATTTTCACGGCCGGATTCGCGCACCCAGTGCGAATTCGGCTGATTTTGTTTTTAAAAAAATGCTTTTTTGGGCCCTGGGGGTCCTTGTGGGACCCCCTGAGCAGGCCTAGGGGGTCAGGGTGTTTCTACCCTGCCCCCTTTTCTTGTTTTGCGCCTTAGTTTTTCTGTTTTCTTGTGCCTCGGTTACCGAGGCACAAGATGGCTGCCAACACTTCCTGGTTTGGAGTGTTGACAGCCAATTAGCATGAAGCTCGTGATCGGGAGAGTGCGCGGATCCACCGCGGCCATAGATATCGAAACTTTTATTTTTTGAATTTCTCAGGAACTACTGAACGCATTTACACCATTTTAAAAAAAGGGCGCTTTCTGAACCAAGCACTACCTTTTTGCCAAATTTAGTGTAATTCCGTTGAGCAGTTTTGGATGTAACCGTGTCTAAAGTTTCCTATGGGAATTAACATGGAGAAAACACAATTTGGGACCCCCCTTTTTTCTCGGCCCCCGCTTGCCGAATCACCCCGAAACTTTCAAGACAGGAGCTGACCGGAGCGCCCCACTAGTTTTGAAAATTTCACGATGATTCGTCTTCTGGTGCCAAAGTTATTGGGAAAACAAAAAACGCTTTTCCTATGGAAACTCGGTCCTAACTATAACTATCTACTGGCGTCCGCCAGTAGATATATATATATATATATATATATATATATATATATATATATATATATATATATATATATATATATATATATATATATCTGACTTCCTTACTGATCTTGTTTGTCCACTATCTCTCTACCTATGCATCTAAATAATACAACTCCACATTTGGTGCCACCATCAGGTCTCTGCAAATGGAGTCTGCCCAGCGACACCTTGGCCTGTGAATGGCCTGATCTGTGCGGCAGCTCACATTTAACGTGGTGCACGATGAGCAGGCCATTTAAATGCACTCTACTGCAGTCAATGTTCTGACCCCAGTCCAGTCGCAAACTTGCACTTGCCCCTTGGGCAATGCATTAGTAAAGAGTGGGCTGGTTGTTTGAAGCATCCAGCCGACCATTCAGTTTCCAGACAGCAATCTGGTCTGTATTACAAAGCGGAGCAGAGATCCTCTTGCAGGCGGATGCAGTGAGTCCCTGGAACCTCGTATTTCCTGCTGTTTCAACAGTCTCCCTCACTGTCACACTGCTTATGTGCCATGTCCTTGTGCCTTCATTATTATCAGCCTCATAGTTATTGTATTGGCTGAATGATTAGTATTTTCCCTCATTACCTTAAACCATGCCATGGACTATTTCTGTGCTGGCTAGAATGGCCTGCAGCCAGATATCGGCTCTCCAGCATTTACCTAAAACAACTAGTCTTCATGTCTGCCTGTTCCAAATTCTTATGTCCCTTTATCTTTCTCGCAATGATTCTCTATGGAGGGAGGAGAGAGAGTGGTTGTGCAGTCTCTTGTATCAGCATGAACGATACCTCGGCTGGAGACATATCTAAAAGTCAAGCAATTGTGTTGAAACATTGTTCCTTCAACATCAGCCATGTGCCAAGCTGGAGCACCTTGCAGTGTTGGTCACTGCATGTAGCTCTCTGGACAGCAGAATGGATGCTTATTCTTCACGGCATTTCAATACTTTTTCTAGCATGACTAGTGTTAATATGTATATAAAATAATATGGAGATCTTGCACCCTCTGTTAGCTGTTATTTCTATTAAAGGTATTACTTTTCTGGGCCTTAAGACTTTCACATGCACACTTTAAAGAGTTTATGCACTCATGTTTGTCATGCAGTTAAGCCTGATATGTATTTAACATGTACATGTCATCAAAAAAGCCTTGCCATTCATGATACCCCACCTTGTGCAATGATCAACAGATAACTTCTGTCTTGGGAGAACTATTTAAACTTAATGACAAGCAACTTCTTTAAATTATTTCTACATTCTATACTTTTAAATGTGTAATCCTAACTATGTGTATATGATATATTTACCTTGTAATGGAAATGCTTTGTAAGTGAAAGAATTGTGGGTTTGCTTTATTACTCGTTGCTTCAGACAATTTTGCTTCATTGTGTTAATCTTCAGTGGATACGGTGAGCACCAAGTTTTAATCTTCATACTTCTCCATGGAGATAACACCAGTTCAGAGGCCCTTGAATGTTCAACAGATTAGTGCACATTTGCTGTGGGTTGTAAGCGAATCAATTTTTTCCAGTTTCGACTTACTCACACACTTTGAACACCCACTTTGGTCTTCACAGCCAGTTTAATTCTTCATACTCAGGATCACAAACAGTGCAAATGCACCCTCTATTAGGATTGGAGCCAATCCTGTCAACAAATTTAACAATATATACCGTTGTGCAGTGGTGGCCAACACGGATCGGTGGTGGGGGGGCGGATTGGGTAAGCAGAGAGGGGTGGGGGGACGGGGACGAGGGATAAATAAAAAATAGATGTAAACTTTCCTCCTTGCCGCATCCTCCCTCGTCGTGTCCTCCTTGTAGTGTCTCTCCTCTGGCCAGAACACAGAACAGGAAGCACCCAGGCTGAGACTCCAATGAGCCAATCACAACGCTGCAATGCAGCATTGTGATTGGTCTGAGCGCTGTGGGTCGGCACTCAGATGGGGACAGGGAGCCTGGGCATGTTCTCCACCCAGGCTGTAATACAGCCTGGGCGGAGAACATGCTAAGTGCACATGAATTTTTGGGCCGGCCAAACATTCAAGCGAACTTAGGGAGTGAAAACCATTCCTCCTCTCCCCTGCTCTGTCAGCAGAGCAACCCCGCCCCCCTGACACAGCTGCCGTGGCTGCAACAGTAAAAAATATAATGATAATAATTTTCAGTTATTATCATTTTATTTTTCCTTACACTGCTGAAAAGCAGTGGGGCGAAACTCCTTGCCTTAGTGGAGGAGCCACCACTGCCCTTGAGTATGCAAAGCTAACCCTAATGTTTGTTTGAATAACCCCAGGATACATGTTTCTGCTGCTTTTCTGTGTTTTATGATGCCTATCATGTTAAACGTATAAAATATAGTTTTGCATACTTAAGTAGATGAACATTGATATGTTCATTTTAATAACTTTGTTACCATACTTGCACTATGTGCAACCTGAGGTTCATAATAATTGCTTACTGATTCTAACACTAAAACTTGTTTTGATAAATAGGCAATTATGCTTGTAACTTTACTAAGATTTGCATATGAGAGTTTATTATCCTTTAGCCAACTGAGGGGCATATTCTCAAGAACGTGTGATAACTACCGCAAGTGAGGCTTAACGCAACCCTACACATCGCAGTCCATCGCGGGAAAACAACTCCGTGTTAACGTGGTATTCACAAAACGGCGGTACCATGCGATAGTCACAGGACAACGCGTCAAATGAACGCATTAGAAACAACGCGACGCCGCAAAAACGCGAAACCCCAACGCGAAAATAGTAGCGATGACGCCAATCGCGATACAAAAATCTACGAAAACCAGCCACAGGCCTGCAATTCCCACGCATCATGCGGGAAAATGCACCATAAAAGTCGAAAAAAAACATACCAACAAAAGCCAAACAACAGCGAAGCACAATGGAGGCAGCCGGGCAAGTACAGAGGACAACCAGAACCCCACAAGCCCCATGGAGGACCAGCCTGGGACCTCGGGGTCAGGGAAGGGGAAGGACAAGAATAAGAGGAAGACGAAGTTCAGTCCGCAGGAAAACAGGATCCTGATAACGGAGGTGATAGAACACCATCAATCACTGTTCGTCACCTCCACCGTGTCACTGGCAACTAAAAATGGAATATGACAGACCATCGTGGACAAGGTGAATGCAGTCGGAGTGCTGAAGAGGACAATGGACGAGGTCAAGAGGCGCTGGAATGATGTGAAGCGCAAAAACCAAGCTGAAACTCGCAAACAACCGGAAGGCAGCAATGCAGACTGGAGGTGGGAGTCCTGCGCCACAGGAGGAGCTGGACGAGATGGAGGAAATGGTGTCCACAGTCATCAGTGTGGAGAAGGTGGCAGGAGTTGGGGGACCGGACACTGCTCAACATGACCTGACACAACAGCAACAGGGTGAGTAACCACCAGGGACTGGGGGGACGGGGGAGGAAATGGTGTCCACAGTCATCAGTGGGGAGACGGTGGCAGGAGTCGGGGGATCGGACACTGCTCAACATGACCGGACACAACAGTAACAGGGTGAGTAACCACCAGGGACTGGGGGGACGGGGGGAGATGGCACATATGCACAATTAAGCATAGCACATCTGCGGACAAAACATGCCCCAGACCCACAACTCCCACCAAGAGACCAATGCACACAGGTATGCAACATCTCAGCACTGCAGAAGCACAGAACCCAGAGGTACACCGCATGGAAGGGAGGAGGGCAGCTAAATCAGAGCTGCAGGGGTGACTCCCCCAAAATGCGGCACACACACATAACATGCAGAGCACATCAACATTGACAACTAGGTGGTACAAACCGCAACACGTCCACAACAGAACAGAAGACACAACAGGTGCCGCAAGTGCGTAGAAACTGGCCAATCACATATGGCACTGCAGGGAAGTGTGAGTTGACAATGTACAAGTACAAACCCACATCCGTGATGTAGTCGGAATGTCCACTGTCCCGCATCAAATAGGCAGCTCCCCAAACAGTCACAATGTACACTGTCATGCAGTCTGAATGCAGACATGTCTGTCAAAGACAAGATCCCTTTGGACTCCTTCTTAAAGCATACCAATTCATCCAAATAACACACATACCATATTCAATTCATCAACAATCACAAGAAACCAAAACCATAATATAAAATAGTATTAAATTTTATTTTATGTATAATCCCCTCAGGATTCAAAATATATACACTTTAAAAGTCAAATTCATATAAAAACATTGATTTTATCACAGATGATCCTATACAAATAATTATAAAAAAACACAATCTAAAAAACTGTAACACTTCTTGGAGATATGAAAAAATGTGGAGAAAATGGTCAAATTGGCATATCCAATATTAATCATAAACCATGCTCAATCAGCACTCAATCATGTAATTTATTTTTTCTTTTCAATTGACCATCGGAGTGCTAGTATGTCCTTCCCATGTAGGGTAGCAACCAATATGAAGTAGCGACGCGTTTCGGTGGTCTATTCAAATTCACCACCTTCTTCAGGCTTAATATATCAAATTAATATCTCCTCATATGATCCATAAAATGGTGTATAAAAATAACGAAGGAGATCTGTTTCTTCCTTCAAATTGGTTATAATCCTCTTCACACACCACTGTAACCCGGAAGAATTTGTATCTCGCCAGGAGACTGTTTACGTCCCGGCAGCTTGTTTGGGACCGGCACGCGCACGTGTGAAAATCAAGCTAGTGCGACATGATAAGGAAAGGTTCTCGAAGAAATATATTACTACAGCTACAGTGGAGGTGTGACTTTGGATTACCCCACAGGGAACAAAGGCAGTCTTTTTATGGTTTTATTCTGAATTACTCAATAGAAAGGATGACAAGAAACATTGCAAGTTTGACTAAGGGATGATATAGAGGTCCACATCCCCTATTCTTTGCGAGTGGTGTGTGAAGAGGACATACTAGCACTCCGATGGTCAATTGAAAAGAAAAAATAAATTACATGATTGAGTGCTGATTGAGCATGGTTTATGATTAATATTGGATATGCCAATTTGACCATTTTCTCCCACATTTTTTCATATCTCCAAGAAGTGTTACAGTTTTTTAGATTGTGTTTTTTTATAATTATTTGTATAGGATCATCTGTGATAAAATCAATGTTTTTATATGAATTTGACTTTTAAAGTGTATATATTTTGAATCCTGAGGGGATTATACATAAAATAAAATTTAATACTATTTTATATTATGGTTTTGGTTTCTTGTGATTGTTGATGAATTGAATATGGTATGTGTGTTATTTGGATGAATTGGTATGCTTTAAGAAGGAGTCCAAAGGGATCTTGTCTTTGACAGAAGTGTCTGATTTTGGTGTCCTGTCCCTTTGGTGTGTGGGACCCCTCTCCTATATTTTTGAATGCAGACATGTACAATGCGTCAACATACATGTGTACACGATGTCAAACTGCATCTCCCCTTCACATTGCAGGGGGAAATCCAACACCTCCTGCAGAGCAGTCCAAACCTCTCTTCTCTGATGATGAAGAGGACCACCACACCTTCGACTCAGATGCCCTCGAACAGCTCGTGGAGAGCCTCTGCAGCCCACTTCCAGGATCAGGGCAACCCAGCTGCCACAAGGAGCTCCCCCCCTGCACAGTACACACAGCAGGCAGCACCCACCACCACGGCTGCCTCCCAGGACCCCCACGACGAACACATGGCCTTCCAACGCCATGTGTTGGGGTGCCAGGAGAAGCTGGCTGAACAGGTGCAGGTGGGGTTCGACCGCATGGCAGCCAAACTAGACGCCAAACGTGGGTGTCTAAGTCCCATCAGGGACCACTCACAATCCCTAACGGACGCCCACAGTCTGCTCCATGCCCTCCAATGGACCATGGCTGACATCGTCAGAGTCCTGACTCTGCGACAAGGATGACTGTCTAGCCAGAGTTCCTCCAGCGATCTCGCCCGTGAGTTGGGACACATGCGGAGGATCATGGAGAACATGGAGCGGACGCAGGCGGAAGGAGCGGCTGCCACGGCTGCACACCAGCGAGAGGTAGCTGGGTCCCTCAATGCCCTAAAGACCTTCCTCATGGCATTGCTGCCACAAGGCCTGGCGCTGATGCATGCTGCTGCTACCACCCCATCCACATCTCCGGCCCCTGATGTGTTTGTGCCACACAGTGCTGGGGACAGTACACCACCACCCACACGTGAGGCACATGCAACAGCAGAGGACGAAGATGCGGATGAACCCACCCTCGTGGTCAGGAGGACGCAGTAGCATTCATCTCCGCCATGTGGCCTGTTTCTGCTTAGTTTTGCCCTCTGCATCATCAGCTTCCACTGTCCCCCGATGCACTCTGCGACACTCACCTCGCACCTCGACATGGACTGCCATATTCTGTTTGGTCACCAATGACACAGCTATCAGACTGCGAACTGAAGTCCTCCTCTCCTGATGTACCTGTCATTCCCTGAAGGACTCTGGCTGGCCCTCCACGGGCCGACAATGTGAAGTGGAGTTGGCATGGCCCTGTACTGCTCCAGCTGCAACACTCCCTTGAATGTGTAATAAACATTCATATCCACACAGATGTGTCATGTCTATGATCTTTCAAGTGTGGAAGTATGGATGAATGTAGGGTCAGTGATTCCCCCATACGTCCATGTTGCCCATGTTGTGGGACTATTGTCACAGGGTGACAGATTGCCGATTCCGGTCCGGGTGGCACCGACACTACAAGGGAGGCACATCCATTAGTCACTTCCTTGTCCAGCCCGGGACGGAACCATGCCCAGAGCCCCGGGGTCATTGTTCGCACCCTTATGCTGGATTGGCATACGCCAGGACAGCCCACTCTGATTACGCAACAGGGGGGACGACAGCACTACATGTCCTAGGTCTTCACTGTGGGGATCTGCAGCTCACAGGTCTAGTTGTCAGCATGCCACTGCCACTCCCTCACGGCTGGTGTACACCCACACCACACCCATCCAGCACTGGCGTCACAGGACATGTGACCCTGGCAATAAAAATGGCCTGGCGCACGTGCTGGATGCCATTTCCACTCTCTCTGACTCGGTGTCTCTGTGTAGTTGTCATGTGGGCATGAGGGCCTAGGGCCCTGCCGCCTCACATTGCCCAGTGCTGGGGTGACATGATGGCGTCCGCACAACGGGACTCAATCATTAAGGGTCCATGGCTAGCGGGGCACAGACTTGGTGGCACCGGATACACTGCGGCAGGCACAGGCACCCCGCCACAGGACGGTGTCTTGCGGTGCAGTGAGATAGGGGCACCTAAAGTGCTGAGCGGGTGTGCAGCCTGCAATGATGCGCCATCCTGGCGGTCCGGACTGGCAAGGATTAGTGTGAGCCCTGCTGGGCCGCAGTGTAGGCCTGGGCCAGGGGGCAGTGCGGCCCTCCCGCCACGTGGCATTGCGTCGCGCTTCACAGAGTTAGTGGCACCTCAAGCGCTGAGCGGGTGTGCAGCCTGCGATGATGCCGTGTGCACAGATGTGGTCTCTGCGTAATCAAGACCCAGAGTCAGGTGTGTGACCTGGTGGCCCGCGGGGCGGGGCTGCATGATGTGGAGGGTGCCATGGTCGCGGGCACTGGGCTTGGAGATCCCTCCGGAATGTGGTAGGCCCTCTTGGAGACACGCCGGTGGCAGAAGGTGAGCAGTGAGGCCTGGTTGCGCAGGGGCGGGCAATCACCGCTGGACGGCGTGAGGGGCTGGGGTGCAGCAGCCTGTGTGCGCAGGGGCGGGCAAGCGATGATGGCGTGTGCAGCTGTATGGGCTCTGCCATTCATGTCTCTGGAAACTGTTTCAGATGAGGGACCTGGGGGACTGCTGTGAATACCGGCACGTGGTTGGAGACACACCGGTGGCAGCAGGTGAGCAGTGAGGCCTAGGTCCGCAGTGTCGGCACTCTCTCCCTCTCTCTTTCTCTCTCCCTCTCTTTCTCTCTCCTTCTCTCCCTCTCTTTCTCTCTCCCTCTCTCCCTCTCTCTTTCTCTCTCCCTCTCTCCCTCTCTCTTTCTCTCTCTCTCTCTCTCTCTCTCTCTTTCTCTCTCCCTCTCTCCCTCTCTTTCTCTCTCCCTCTCTCTTTCTCTCTCCCTCTCTCCCTCTCTCTTCCTCTCTTTTGCTCTCTCTCTCTGTACTTTGATGGGCGCATGGCACACCTTCTGATCCAGATTTCTGTTTTGCAGGCTGTGACTTACAGATTGTCCTGAGACGACCCGCAATGTCTCTTCAGATTTTTTTTGTTGGTTTGTTCTGTAATAAACGTATTGTTTGGATATTTTGATAAGGGTGTATGATTTCCCTTTTTCTGGCCACACATGTATGTTGGGTGTTGTGATTATGCGACTTCAGGCGATTTGTTTGGTTCATGTTTCGTGGAGTTGATGTGCACTATCTTTGTCCATAGAGGGGGGGGTGGGGGTGGTGTGGTCCTGGGGGTGGTGGCGGTGGGTGTTGTTGGCCTATTGGGGCTCAGGCCTGCTTGATGGGTTGCTCCAGGGCATCTGTTGTTCTTCATGTGTTGCTTTGGGCTGTGCTCCCTTGTCTGGTGCCGGTTCTCGTCCGACTTTACACCAGGTAGGAGCAGGCGTTAGTTTCCTGCTGCTAATGCGCCTTAGCGCATGTTTTGTGATCTTATCGCCGATCTGGCTGGTCGTTGAGAATGTTGTGGAGTGGTGTTGTCGCAGCTTTTTGCACGGGAACGCCTACTCTGCATATCATTAGCGTTAGTTACCGGGCTCCTCTGTGGCGATGTTTTTTGCGACTGCTATCTCAGGTAAACTGGTGTTATGGGCTGTTAGCACCAGCTTGGGAATGGGGTGATAACTTTATCGCGGATTTGGCTGCGATAAAGTGCTGTTGGCTTGGCGATAGCTTCTTGAGAATATGCCCCAGTGTGTAGTTACCATTTCTTGTGTTGGCAGGTGAAATGTATAAACACAACATTCTATAAGCTCATTCACAATCATATGAATCATTTATTAGTGAAGCATAATCTTTTGTGAATCTGATGATATAAGAACCATGTTTCATTGCTTCTAAAATGTCTGAAATTTGTGCTGATGATGATACCTTCAATTTACAATTATTTTCAGCTGCAGTTGAATTTCATTCGTTATAAAAAAAACACTGTTTATTTACAAATAAGTGAAGTTTCTAATGGATGTGAACAGTCTTTTGTATGTATTTTTTTATTACTATTATTTAACATTTATAGAGCGCAACGTTCACCCAATTGGCATCTTGGCGCTGTAACCTTGTCAGTATACGTAGAAGGGCCTACTTACAGAAGAGAAATTACTGGTGGGAAGCTGTATTGTATCTCAACTATTTGGGAAAAAGCCACGTCTTTGGATCCTAAAAATACAGATTGAGGGGCAGATTTACAAGCCCCTTGCGCCACTTTTGCGTCACTTTTAACATGGGAAAAGTGACGCAAAAGTGGCGCAAGGGGCTTGTAAATCTGCCCCTGAGTTTCTTAGCTATGTGTAACATCCAACGTCTGTTTTTTAATATAAAATTCTTCTAATTGTAACACTGTTGTAATAAATCCACGTATAAACCGTGTAATGCCAGATTTTTCATAAGGAGTGTAGGACAATATTTCAAACTCTTGTACTGAAATCAAACTGTATGTGGAGTCTCACTTAGCATTTTTTGATAAACACTCAAATTATATATTCAACATATTTAAACCTCGTTAATGAGGTTCCCTGGAACTCTATGCGACCTCAGTTCTTGTAGAGACGTTTACAAGTGAATATGGCTTTAAACTGTTCCAGTTGACTTCTATAATTTTATAATGTGTTTTTTACTGCATCAAACGCAATTGAGGACATTTCTGAAACTTAATATATTTTATTTTCCATCATCTTTAATTCATGATCTATTACTTCAAAAGCTCCTTATTCTTTCTGCATCTATTTCTTTTATTCTGTAGATCCAGCAGATCTATCGATTATAACCATTTGGCTGTAATGGATAGAACCATTTAAATAATCAAATCACATTTTACTCGTTTCTGTCTTTTTGGACCTTTAAGTAAAACATAAACATTCACATTTTCGGGAGGCGCCAGAGGGCGCGGAAGCAAGATGGCTGCACTGCTCTGAAGCTCCAGTGGCCCGGGATAAAAGATCCGTTAAAAATCCTTCCCAAGCTTCAGGGATGAGTTGAGTGTCACACGATCTGTAATCTTTAGCTTCAAGGATATAAAGTGAGGTAAATCGGAGCTTCAGTGGACATCAGAAGCGTCCAAATCAGGTCGTGCGGTGATTGCTTCGAGAGTGTTCTGCTGACGCAGCTGGAGCCGGTGCTGGGTTCAGGGAGAAAATTGAGCCGGGGAGTCTGAGGAGCCCGGACTGGCCTGTGTGCCTGCAGTGTCGGGCGTCGTGCAGGAGGCCGCGATTGCAGCGGGTCCTAAGTCGGGTGCGCAGGCTCATTCCATTGTGCCCCTGCAGCGGGTATCGAACCCAAGAGTACAACGCAGGCCGGTGGTGAGATAAAGATAATTGCTGCTGGGGCCCGCCCTACGGTGTGCTACTGATGTGCGGGCTGAGGACGCCATGCGGAGGGTGAGTTACGCTGCGCCCGCTTGGATGATTGTACGGTCCATGGTCTAGGGAATGTGGCGCTGCCCCCCTCCAGAGACGGTTGTGCATATTTGAATGGTTGGAACAGTCTTGCAGTGTGGCCACATCCTACAATCAACCGCGAGGTCTCAGGCTTGATTGCGTCGGCCTGGGCGTGAAGTGAGGCACTCGCAGATGGACGTGAGATGCGGGAGCCTGCACGGATGGCCCCAGGGTGCCGCGGGCACCACTGCTGGCTGTGTGGTTAGGGAGATGGGCGGAGTACCTCCAGTCCCTGCTCTGCGAGGGAAACACGGGAAATAGGATTACCAAATTTGTACGTTGCTACTAACAATCACGAGCGGATACGGAGGCCTGCCCCGCAGGGCGCCAACATTGATGGGCGGACAGGCACTGACATACATATAGTCATCACTGCCTGATAGATTTACGCCTAAACTCGCTGTTCAGAGTCTTTTCTCCTGGTATGAGTGTCAATATTGGGAACCAGAGAGTTGATCGTTGAGGCTTGAAAGATCACACAGCCTATTGACACCTGATGCTAAGATCCTGCATGGCGCCTGCTCAGAAACAACACTGCACGGACGGACCCATTGCCTGACTGAGGCCTCTGCATAGCTAGAGCCACACTGAAAGTTGGCCACAAGCATTACAAATTCACAGCACGTAATCCCTACAGCAACACTCTTTGTGTGCCGATCATGGGTTGAACCGAAGTCAAGCAAGCCAAATTGACTTTTGAGGCTCATAGAATCCCCCATACACCACATGAAGAGGCAGAAAATGTCAAACAGGATCACTCCTCAGACTTGGCACAGAATCCGGATTCAGACCTAAAAGCCTTGCTACTCACCATGAAGCACAGCCTTACTTCAGGCGAAACTAAGATGGTCTCCATGTTGGCTCATATGATTCCATTGCTCAGAAGCTTGACAAACATGATACGCGCATTGCGGAAGCAGAGCATAGGATATCAGATTTGGAGGACACGTCAGATGGCAGGAAAGAGCAAATGCAACAAATGGACCGTCTGTTACGGGTGATAGCGGCCAAGAACAAAGATCTTGAAGCGTGCTCTAGGCGCAATAATATATGCATCCTTGGGATTCCTGAAAGTACGAACACCGGTTGCATGGAAGATTACATAGAACGGATGCTCCAGACCATGTCCGGCTCCGGCGCCTTCTCTTCATATCTGGTTATTGAGCGGGCTCACCGATCTCTCAGACCGCACCCCCCACCGGGTGCCAAACCCAGACCTATAATTGTGAGACTTCTTAATTACAGAGATCGTGATGCCGTTCTCAGGTTGGCTAGAGAAAAACAACAACTCCAATTTAAAGGCAACATACTGTTGATCTATCCAGACTTTACACTCACAGTGCAGGAAGCCAGGAAAAAAATTGTGTCCGTGAAGAAGAAGTTGCTGCAAGCTCATATGGACTACGCCATGTTATATCCAGCGCGCAGTAGAGTCACTCATCAAGGAAAGCAGCATTTGTTTCATAACCCGCAACAGGTGGAGGATTTTTTAAAATGCACCAGTCGAGATGTGGTTGACAAAACCCCTGCTCACTCGCCTGTATGCTCGACTTCACCCTTGTCGGAGCAGGGATAAACATCTTCACCAGAGACATAAGTGACTAAGCTCATAGAATCAAAGTCAGACTATGGGTCGATATCATATAGTGAACTTTGAAACTAACGTGTAACGGTCTTCCGTAATACTGAAACAGGATGCTGTGCTGAACTATAGATCAATTCAGTACCCACTTTGTTGTCTATGTGAGACACTCTGACTAGAATAGAGTACTAAGTTAGTTTCTTGGGACTACTACATGCTATATCCCCCGGGCACCCCTCCCCCCTTCTTTTTTATCTTACGTTTGTCTCCATAGGGGGAAAGGAGAGTTGTAGTGCCCTCTGGTGGTACCTCTTAGGGAGAACCCCTGTATTTAACTTAAGTTCTGTAGTTTTTTAGTCTTTCACTCTGTTTAAGTGCGGCTGCTGCTATATGCATTTCATAATTCTTATTTCTCTTCTTCGATCCACCTATATCCTGTTGGGGAAGAGCTGTGATGGGAACACATTCCCGATACTACCCCCTACAGAACATGGCAGGGGTTCTTTGGAAGAGATATTATGCTTGGGAATTGTTGAAAGTAAATTGATCCCATGCAAGCTACATGTAATGCGGTGCTTGCACAAGTTATTGTTTGATAAGGGTGGGAGAATTACTTGCGACAAGATTGGGTTGGTGTTGTGGTAGGTGGGAGGTATGGGGTAGTATTCTCAGGAACATAAACTGCTAACGGCTACAATTGAAATATTATGGGCATTTGTATATACCTGTTTTCTCCTATTGCTATATTGCATGTCGTCAATTGTATACTCTCTGCTGCACTCATGACTTGTACAACGAATCGATCTGAAATCCAGGTCATGTCTTGGAATATCCGAGGGTTGAACAACCCACGCAAATGCAGGCATATCCTTGCATATTTGAATAGGCACAATGTCCAGATAGCCTTCCTACAGGAGACACATTTCAATACCCGTGGTACTCCAACTTTCTCAGCTCGATGGGCAGGACTTCGATGCTTTTACTCTTATTCCACATATGTAGGCTTTCCTGTTTTCAGTTTCTATTTTCGGTCAATTCTGGTGGGGTTTTTTCAGTGTTTTCCAGTGATTTCAATACCTTAAAAAAACAGTGGTTATCAGTGGTTACACATTTTCGCACCATTAAAAACAACAGAAACAGTGTTTTTCCGGTGTTTATGGAACGTTTTTACACTGATAGAGCATGGCATATAGACTGTGTATGTACAGTGTATATGAGGGCCAAATACATTTTTACAAATTAAACGTATTGTAGTACACCATACAATACTTCTTCAGTCAGTCTTTGGTCATGCACACTCACTCTTTCCTTCCCATGTAAACTTTTATCTGTGAAAAGGCCCTCTCAACATTCACCATCGAACAAGGGCAGCAGCAAAATGTGGCCAGATCACGGCTAAGCTCAGACCAGGGTACATGGGAAGGGCAGGGGTTCACCCACAGCAGAGGCAAGGAGAGGCCCTTTGTGTGCCACCCTACTCTAGCGACTGCTGTTCTGCATGTTTTGCCGAATTCATTTGCTCCTGTATTCTCAAGTCACCTCTCGATTGCAGTAACATTATTACTGTTCGGGGGCCCTATCCCACCAAATTTAAAGCACAACTGTAGATTATGGCCTCAGGAGAGTCTGCCTACAGCAGCCACCTCAACCAACCCCCGTGGTCATACACAACAGAATAGCTACTTACTCGACCAACCAGAGAGCACATTGGGGCCTCTACAAGAGGTAGGAGAGGGTTACAGCAGTTCTACTATACAATACAATGCAGATGAGGGTCTGATTGAAAGGCCTTGAGGTCGGTATTTCCGGCAGCCTGGGTCGGTCAAGCTCTAGGCGTCCAGTGCTCAGAGGAAGCGCAGAGGTCCTGGGTGCTAGGGTTGTCCAGTGTCAAATCGGGTGCCTGGGGGGAGGGGTATTGGGAAAACTGATGGGGCACAGAGAAACTCAACGCTTATTTCAAACATCCCCACAACAACTGCCTTGTATCCACTCACACTCTTTCAATTATAAAACACAAATACACATACACATTTTGAGGATTTAACAAATGCCCTTATTTTGTGCATAGTAAAAACACACATGGGAACATTCTAGATCTTTCCAGCAGCAGTGGCTAATTTGCCTTCAAACATAACTTTTTGCGTGCATGCTTTGTCGTTTTCCGGCTCCGGACATGCTGAGCGGGTCCCCAAACTACAAACATCAGAAGAAAAAAAGACACCACACCCTCCATCTCTTATGAGAAGCTGAATGACTCAGGCCTGCCTTCCTCACGGCCCTTTGTAGAAGCATTTTCTCTTGCCAGTGTGAAAGACGTCACCCACTTGATTTAGCTCATTTACTGCCTCTTTGTCCTTTTTCATTACATAGGTACATTTTAGATTTGCTTCCAAAGATCTCAAATCACTACATGTAAGGTGTGGGCAGCTCAGCCAATTCTGATTTTTGATTCTAGAAAAGTTAGTGTTCTTTAGTTGATGGTTGTATGTTTATAGCCAGGGTTTACTTGTGTGTTGCTTATGAATGTAAAACCTCCTGACGTATGCCACAACTGCATTGTGACTCGGTCTTCCACTCTGTGGCCTTTTGTCATGCGGGACACTTTTAGTCAGTTCAGGCTTCATAGGCAACACCATAATGGGACGTGTAGTTTTACTTTCAAAAGAAATACAGGCCGAAAAAATCCAAGTATGTAAAGTGCTGATGGTTCAGAAGTCATGACCACCTTATGCTATGACACCATATTGTGAAGTTTGTATAGTTTGCAGTACTTCAGCAGGACACAAAGTTACAAGGGACATCTTCAGCCAGTCCTGACTTTTTGGCCAAAAGCAAATCACATTCTGGAACGTATAGTTTTGCTTGTAGCAATATAAGTGTGGGCTTTCACATAATTCAGCATACGAACTTGTGTTTTTATAAAGCGCTTTGTAGATTTTTACTGTATCTCAGCACTGCACATAAACAACTGAATGCATGTAGTGGTATTGTACTGACCTGCTGGTGTGGGAAAAGAGACGTGCACAGAAATAAGGGGACCTATCTGGAAAGAAAAAATCCTGCAGAAAGGCATATGGGCCCCTACTTGTGAAGTAAAACAAGAGCTTTACACAGCAGTAATGAGGCCTGCCTAGGGGACATAACTCTGAAGTAAAAAAAAACAGCTTTACACAGGGTAAATTGACCTGCCTCTGGCAGTAAAAGAGTGAAGGGCGCAGAAATAAGGGGACATACGCAGGAAGTTAAAAAAAAGCAGCTGTACAAACGAATAAAGAGGCCTGCTTGAGAAGTCAAAGTAACCTATCACAAGAATAAGGGATCTACCTGTGAAGTAAGATCACTGTACACAGAAATAAGGGGAACTGACAAGGAAGTAAAAGAGAAATCTGCACATAAAAAAAGGACATACCTCTTAAGTGAAGGAGCAGATTTACACAGGATAAATGGACCCACCATGGAAATAAAACACCCGTGTAAATAGAAATAATTGGACTTATCTGGGAAGTAAAAGAACTCACTTGGTTGGCTAAATAGCAATTAATGAAGAGAAAAACATTTTCCCACAAGAGAAAAAAATATCACACGTGCATAGGAACGCCTGCGTCATTTATGCATGAGAATTTTCAAGATTTCCTGGAATACTAATAAATGTTGTTGTGCATTATATAAAAGTGCAACATCTTCAAATTAATATGTTTGTCGCGGACGCGGTTCTTGGAGACTGGGAACTCAAGAACACACAGTTTATCAGAAGCATGAAAGGCCGAGTCATCCCTGCTAACATACTGTTACCAGACCTTCATTTATGTCAGATTTCTGAGCGACACCTTAAATCTTGAAGACATAAAGGTAAAAACCAACAGACATCGTTTAATTATGTCGGGGAAGGGGAGTGACTCAAAAACCCTGTGGGACTAAGGCAAAGTTAATCACGAGCCAGACTGTACACGGAGAACACTCACCAGGACTCCAGTTGAACAGACTTGTCAAGAAGTCTCCCTGTTCCTCTCCATAGTGAAGTCCTCGTGTAAATCATCAACATAGTTTTCATTGTGAGCGTCAAGAAACTGTAACGGCCAGAGCTGCCTACTTTGAAACGGGGGAGCTGGGTTCGAGTCTCGGCGTCGGCTCAACAGCCTGTGATTCTGGGCAAATCACTTAATCTCCATATACCTACAAAAATGAATGGGGACTTGTGTAATGTAACTGGTGATCATGGAAAGCACTCTAATACCTCCGGGTCGAGTTCGCGCTATATAAAACTGCAAATTAAAAAAAAAAAAACATACGGTACAGAAACACACGACAAGCAATTATTATAAACAGCTCAAGGGACCAAGCGTAAGAACCGACTCCTCAAAAGTAATAACGTTTTCAATAAAACTACACCTGCAATAAAAGAATTGTAGAATGTTAAATCCATCAAAGTTTAGTATTGGTCTAACAAAAATTCTATATGTCTGACTCATCTACTTGATCCCAGGACAGATTTAATTAACTCATTGCGGCTCGAACTCACATCAACGTGGCAGGCGCACTAGCCCATAGAGCTGCTTTACAACCCCGCGCTGCCTTTCGATAGCCTGGCGGTGAGACTGTAGAACCTACAAAATCGTTTAGAACATCCAGTATTTACTTCTGCGGAGTTGTGTGTCTATAGCGTGCTAAGTAATGTGCATCACTCATAACGAAAGCGATGGTACTCCTTTTACCAACCTCCAAACGATGGACAGACAAGTCAGCCTCACCAGACTTCAGGCAGATTTCAGCAGCTGATTCATTAACCCACTGAGCTATCTTGCCTCTCAGGATGGATGACGCAGCGGCGCTCAAGAGGGAGGGAAAAACTAGATACTGGCCTTTAAACTGCTTGGAAGGGAGGGGCGACAGGGTAGGGATGCTGTAACTTCTGATTGGCTGGCCAGGGCCCAGTCCTCTGAGGAGTCCCAGTGCCCGTGCTTCAGTTAGAGTCAGAGGACAGAGATATAGTTACGTAGTGGGCGGGGACCAAGAGGTGGCGCCAAATCCAGATACGTTGCACGTATCATTTTACTGGACTTGAGAAGTGCTGCTGCTTTATGGATCTTGATGTCACAAAAGGCAGCTTGCTCACACACCAGATTACCAGAATCTCCACTGCAGGCAGGGCTTGCCTATGGTTATTTTTGTTGGCAAGAAGATGGGAGGGTGCACACGGGGAAACTGGGCTGATCCAATCCAGTCTCTCTCAGGGCCATTGAGATCGAGGGAGGGCGGGGGGCACTCGGGTCCTCAGCTGCTCCGGAGTCTAAGATTGTACGGCCGCAAAATCAGTGAGAGTCGGTTTAAACCGAGTCAGCTGATTTTCAGCCGGTAGGGTACTGTCGGCCACAATCGGTTTTAACCAATTTCCGTACAGCCTACACATATGCCAGAGGTACAGCGATCCTTATTAAGAAAAAATTACCATATGAAGCTATGGGCTCTATTCAGGACGCGCAGGGTAGACATAATATCATGTGGGGTAGGCTAGGTCCACATACTATTACATTAGTGAACTCATATGGGCCTAATACAGATGATCCCACGTACTTTACTATACTGTGGGGCAAAGTCCTTAGCGTTGGAACCGCATATGTTATATGGGGGGGATTTTAACACAACCTTAGAACCACACAAGGATAGATCACACCCAATGCCTCATCATTATACAACATCTCAGAACCAGATGAAGAGCCTCATTTATGACAACTGTCTTCTGGACGCATCGAGATATTTCCATCCAAATGGGAGAGAGGGCACCCATTACTCAGCTGTACATTCAACCTGGTCAAGGCTTGACTATTTGTTTGTCTCTAGGGGACTAGGTCCATGGATTGTTAAGGTTGAGCACTTTGCATGGACCTATTCGGATAATTCTCCTGTAAAGATGGTACTGGACCTCCAGACTACATGGGGCAGAGGGTGACTTGGCGTCTTGTCCCGACCATGTTACTAGACACTGTGTTCAAAGAAGAAATTGGACAACACATTCAGGACTTCTTTCAGCACAATATAGGCTCAGTAACTCATATTTCTATGGTATGGGAAGCCTTTATAGTTAAAGTCACTATCAGAGGGGATTGCATTGCAAAAGGGGGTGGAATACTTAGAGATATACGCAACACACTCAGGAGGTTGGAAACCGATCTGAAAGGATTAGAACAGGAAATTAGCACTAACCCAGCAGCAAGCGACAGGCAGACCTTAGAGAGATGATGACTGAATACACAGACACTGCTGAGCGGGAATGTTTGTTCCGAAGCAAATATTTTAAAGCCCGTAGATATGGAGCGTGTGAGCGACCGGGTAAGGTCCTGGCGGAGCAAATCCGTAAGTCTCGGTTCTCCATCCATGTACTGGAGATACAGGGGACAGATGGAAAGATATATAGAGACACCCCAGACCTGCTCCAGGTGTTCAAGACATACTAATCCTCGCTCTATAATACGAGGAGACAGCAGCCAGTTGCACTGAACCCATACCTTGAAGACATAGCTCTGGGATGGCTGTGGACGGCACAAAGAGAGTTTCTATCTGCCCCATTAGAGGAGGATGATATTCGTACAGTGATTATGCAGATGCGATCTGGGTAGGCATCGGTACTCGAGGGATTCCCGGTTGAATTTTATAAAGAGTATACGGAACACTTAGTTCCCATACTTAAAAAGCTGTATGAAGAAGCCAGAGAGATGGGTATCCTCCCCTGCACTATGCGTGAGGTGGTGATTTCCTCCTTGCTGAAGCCTGTGTTAGGTTTGAAAACCCCATTCCTGCTATGCACTCATTTCATGTTATATTAGGTTAGCAGTGTGTGGCTAAATAGACACCATTTGTATTCACGTTATGCAACCCACTGAGTTATCCCTGTAACGTGCAAGCTTTAGTTAGCGAGTGTGACTCCATTTTGTATTTTGTAATCCCTATTAGGCTGTGCCTGAACTAGGCCTCATTATTTGTATTGCTTGCCTCAGCAGAACACTGTATTTAGTTATTATTTTCTTCTCTGTTCAAGGCTGCTTCCCGGCTTACTAATGAATAGACAATTCTGCCCTCACATACCTATCCGAGTGTGTAGTTCTGCTCCCACATTAGGAGATGCTGAGACCCAGCATGGTAACCTTGAATTTGTGATAAGCCTGTACCCATCTGGCAGGTGGTAGCCATCCTTCTGTGCCTCCTTTGTTCATGTCTGGCCTAAGCTGGTAACTTTCCACTGTGGGCGTGGTTGGAGGTTCTTGGAGGAATGATCATGCATTGCAGGCTGTTGCGGAGCCAGTCCCTCGGCAGACATCTTAGGGTGCAGGGTCAGATTGGACTCCTCTGCAGAGTATTGCTAATAAAAGCCTGTTTGTATTCTGTACTGTCTGACCGACTCTTCATTCTTGGGAAGGCAAAGCAGGTGGTTGTAAGTAACCCTGGTGGCCCCTAAGGGCTACTTCCTTCAGATGGCGCCTGAACAGGGACCCCGCAAGGTGATCCAGCTCGCCCGTAATCGGGTTGCAGGTTCGGGGTTGCGTCCAGTCGGTCGGGCGGATTGGGGTACCCGACACGATCGAGCTTGGTTCTCGCAGCTGCCCCGCCCGTCCAATCCGGCGACTCCTCGTCTAGTGGTCACCGGCTGGGGTCCTGAGAAGTCGAAACCTTGGAGTTGACCGTTTTGTCCGAAGAGTCAGCAGTGGAGAATAACTTGACTCGACCTGTGTGCACCAGGTGAGTGATTTGATTCTTGGAAAAATGGCGCCATTCTTGAACGGCACGAGCCTACGGGCTGTGTCTTGGTACAGTCTCCGGACTGTCTTGGTGCAGTTTTCGGACTGCCTTGCTTGAACGGCACGAGCCGACGGGCTGTGTCTTGGTACAGTCTTCGGGCTGTCTTGGTTTGAACTTGGTGGGTTTGCGGACCCTTTAAAAGACGCAGAGTGTTTGTGAACAGTCTACCAGACCAACTGGAAATGTAGCCTATTCTTGAAAAGGCCTGGGACTGTTTGCGAACAATCTGCCAGGCCAACTGGAAATTTGGTCTACTCTTGAAAAGGTCTGGGGCTAGAGCCTGTCTTCTAGTCTTGGTACAGTCTTTGGATTGTCTTGTCTTGGTGCAGTCTGAGGACTGACTTGTTTTGGTTCAGGCTAGAGCCTGACTTGTTTTGGTTCAGTCTGAGGACTGACTTGCCATGGCGCAGTCTGAGGACTGCTCTTGAGAGCTTTCTTTTTTTGTCTGTGAGTGTGTTTTGTGAATATGGTGCACCATCAGTTTGTTTTGGTACGGTCGGAGGACTGTCTTTTGAAGAAAAGTACTTGTAATTCCTTTGCCAGGCAAAATAATGCATTTGGACACTTTCTTGAAAATACTTGGAATGAGCTTAATTTGTCCTCAGCCGGCGCCTCATTTTGAACAATTAAAAGAAAGAAATATGGTGATAGTGTGTATACATGTATATATATATATATATGTATGTATATATAGTGATAATGTGTGTGTATGTATATATATATATATATCTGTTTGTTTTCTTTTTTTTTCCTTTACATAAGATTAGTGGTGTGAGAAAGGATGAAGGAATGTGCAATGGGAGACAACGTGAAGTGAGACAGTTAGAGAGCATGACGTAATAAATAAAACAAAAACAAAAAAGAGAGAAAAGAAGGGGTACGTTGATGGCGCCCAGATCTCATATTTAGCTTTGGACATTGCAAAATGGCGAAAGTTGTTCTGAGCTATAGACATGAAAGTTGTATTTTTAAAGTTTGGTACATGAAACTACAGGCTAAATGAATGGGCCTTGCGCAGATTCTGATGTGTTTAGTGTGGAACTGACATCGCAATATAATGTTTATTTAATTTGGAAAAGGTGTTTCAAGCACTCCAGGCAGCGTGTATTTTTGTCTGAATGAAAAGGATTTTCAAGGTTGGAAAACATAGCTCGTGAATTCAGTTTGTTCTGGCAGGCTGGCTGCGGCCTTTTCAGATAGGAGAAAAATTCCCAAGGAGGGGGCTCAGTGTGCAGGGAACTGCAGAGAAGCATACAGAGACGTAGAAAATTGGGAGAGGCAGTCTATGTTAGATTTCTTTTTTTGAACGTGGCTGAAGGAGGTTCACAAAGGTGAAATAGGATGGAAAGGAATGTGGGCTTGTTGGGATGTTTCAGTCTGATGCTACTCAATTAATTAATTAATTATTGATTGATTTGTGTATGTTGGAGGTGGATTGAACCGACACTCATTTTCAAAGTGCAGTAGGAGGGATGAAATACACGCTCATGACTCATTAACGTAAGGTTTGCTGTTTGGCCTTGAAGATAAGAATGGAATTTCTCTAGCTGGCAGGAATATACAGCCTCATCTGGTTTGGGCTGTTTTCGGAGGGACATGCAAAGCAGCAGACAGAGCCATAAGACACGAAGGAAAAAATAGTTTGAAAGGCAGACGGATTTAGAAAGGTTTGCTTAGAAAAGGTGTTTGCAGGGAGTGAAAGAGAGTTACAATGTGTTGTTTCAGGAGCAGAAATACAAGGTGCAATATCAAAGTTGTTGGGGTTTTAAAAGGAGCAATTACAAAATAAGTTTTAGAGAGGGTTGCAGGTTCATTTGAGAAAGGTTACCAATTTGTTGTTTGTGACTCAGGCCTGACAGGAAAAGATTTGTTTTGCGAATTAAAAGGAATAGATTGCCTCTTTCTGTTAAGTATTTAACATAGCACAGTGCTATGAGTGTTTTGGTGGGTGCTTCAGACACATTGGTTGTAGCACATGTTTTGCGCTTTCTTGCTCTGATTAATGGTCCTTTTTACAGTGAATTTCTGTTTTAGTTAATGTCTAATTGTGGTGAGCATGTGATGGGTTTGGCATCCTACTATTACTGCTCTCAAGCAGGTGAATGTGTGATGACGGGCCTCAATGTAAATAGTGAATGGTCCCCCTCCCCCCCCCCGAGTTTTGCGAATGTGCCATCCACTTTGCGGGCAAAAGGCGATGTAGAGCTGGGATTCCTACAGATTTCACAAGCCTTGTTCTGTATGGTACAGGATTTGGTTGAGAAAGGTGTTGGTGAAGAGACGGCTGGTAGATAGTAATAGTCCCATTCTTTTGATTGTGTTTACAATTCTGTGATTGGTTGGTGTGAAGTTCATGAAAAAGTTGTTTTCCTACATCCTACTGTTCTAGCCATTGCTATGCCTTTGCTAATGGTTCCTTCTGCTGCTCAATGTTTTTCTATCACTGATCTAAAATACATTCTTTGGCGGTACTATTTATTTCAATAATAGGTCTTTGTCCGGATTTCACATAGACTGATAGGAGTCATAGGTTCTGCTGCGCTTCTTAGGACTATGAAGAAGGACGGAGCATCCATAAACAGGTTTAAAAGGGGTAGTTACTTGCTCATCGTTTCAGTCACACAGCAAGTTGTAGAGACAGTACAGTTACATAGTGTTAGACACGGCATACTTGGCGTGGTTTCCCCTGACCTTTTGCCTCTACACCCTATGTTTTGCTGCTGTGCTGGTTTTCATTTTTGCTAGCTTAGAGGCTTTGGGTATTTTGCCACTGCTGATCAGTGTCACAGTGCGAGTGCTTTCTGTGTAAATTGATATTGTGCTTGGTTCTCCCTGATTGGCATATTGGTTTTACTAGTAGATCCCTAGTGAAGTGCACTGATTGTGCCAGGGCTGGTAAATAAATAGCTACTAGTAGGCTTGCAGCGCTGATTGTGCCATCCACATGAGTGTCCCAGAAAAGATGTCTCGGGCCTGCCACTGCAGTGCCTGCGCGCAGTTTGTCCATAGGGCATCCCTATGTTGGGCCCAGGGCCCCCCCTGGGTGGGGCGCAGTGTATGTGAGGAGTGGGATATGTGCGGATGTGTGCTGGTGTGGGTGGCGTGTCCTGGTGGTGAAAAGATACCATTTTCCTTTTTCACTATTGAAGGGCTGTCCTGCTGATAGGACGGAATGGGGAATTTTTGTAACATTTTACGAGTATATCCTTCATAGGTATAAGATAGAAAATAGGAATGAGTTCAGAATTTGATAAGACATCTTTTAGTAAGTAAGGTTTTTAAAGTTTGTGTTTGACAACAGCACTTTTAGGAAGCAGATATTTTCTTGTCCAACTTTTCCAAGCGTTTCTGTCTTTTTGTGGATTGATTGTCTTGTTTCAGTGTGACAGAAGAAGAGGATGTGCATTTGGTGTAGTGTCCTTTTGTGATGTCTTCACTGTGTTACTGTGAGTGTTGGTACAAATGCTTTGTACATTGCCTTTCGGATGAACTTGTCTGCTCATGCCAAGCTACTAAGGGGGGTGAGTAGGGGTTGTCTAAAGTGTGTATTCCCCTTACCCTGACTGGAGGGAAGGGTCCCTGTTTGGACAGAGGTACCTACCTCTGCCAACTAGAGACCCCCATTTCTAACAAATTGTTCTTGTGTTTAGCTCTGAATGGCTAGGAAGTCTGCTTTTTAAAAGGGGTAAGTATTGTCGACAAGAGGTCACCTGTTTAGGTCACCTACTGTCCAAGGGGGGTAGGAGATTAGCTCCTTGGCGACTAGGGGACTAACATATTAAATGAGGTGCATGGGGTGCATGAGCCTTAACTCTGAATGCCTAACACTTGAAACTGCGTTTTTCTTCTGCGGCTTCTGTGCATGGTACATATATTGTTGTATGCTGTTTTGTGTTGTACGTACGCAAGACGGCTTGTTGTGCGCTTTCTGTCTTTTGAACCCGCCCGAGCTGTCTAGGAACGGTCATGACGGTGGCCATTTCCATAAGACAATCGGTTGGGCTCGCTTTAGCCACTCATTTCACAGGATGCTGTGGCCATGCTTTTGAATAAACAGAACACAGCACCTCACCAGTGCACGTCTAATTGGCTATAAAATAACACTGTTTGAAAAAATTGTCATGATTAGGAAAATGTGTCACCTTGAAGTCCACCATGTTACTGCCCCTCCTTTCTGTAAATTGATGGAATTGGAATTGAGATGGAGATGAAAGGACGGGTAGACTAGACTTATGTTCCCTTGTCTGATCCTTAAGGGGAACTATATGTCGGTGGCTTTCGTTTGAATACCCAGGTGGCACCACCATTATTGCTCATGATACCGCAACACTACATACAGTTGTAGAGACATCACAAAACCTTTATTAGTTAGCCTGAGTAACTGGGTTGCAACAGATGATGTAGGAAGGAATAATGCGTTTGCAGAAAATGATTAACATGAAATAAGAGAATGTTTGTAGCAGGCCCTGCTGGGTGGGTACTGAAGTCAAGATGTCTAAGTTGAAAGTATGGCACATTGTCAGGATGAGACATTGCTCAGCCCGTGTACTGTATGGTGCACATGATGCACATTACTAGGAAGGGTACCTGCATGCCCCCCAATAATTGCGCACCATACATTTTAGTGGTTAACAGTTTGAAGAGCACAAGAGCTTGTTTGGAACAACAAGTTTTGCTAGAGAATTCATGTACTTGCTACATTATGCTTAATTTGTCAGTTATTTATATAATCAGGATCTCAGTTAAATTAGCAATTTTAAATTTTCCTGCCACAACTATAACTTGAGAGCATGGTCACAAATGCAATATTTATGTAGGCTTCCTTGGAAAAACAATTCTAGAGGTGTCTGCAGACCTGCACAGCAACGAAGGTTCACAAAGTAGAAGCTGTGTCGTGATCTCTATGACTTATTGAACACAAGCTTGCTAAGACAAGAAACACAAACAAGCCATTGCTTTGAAATTCCCTTTTTGAGGTTCTTCAGATGAATAATATAGGAATGGACAGATGCAATGATCCCAAGTATGTACGAATTGTTCTTTCAGAGCTTAATGAATGAATTACGGCTTACCCCATTACTTGGTGTTGGGAGAGAAAAAGAAGTTATATAAAGTTTTATCCTTGCCAGTTAACTACAAGTTCACATTATATCCATTAATAGGTCTGGGATGCCCTGCAGTCACAAAAGAGAGAGAGGGGCCCGGACGCGATGTACAGCCTGGTGCTTGTTATGAAACATCTATGAATATGACTGAGGCAAAGCTGCAGAGCAAAGAGGTGTTGGACGAGGCAGTATCACCAAACACAAAAAGAGAGAAGGGCTATCCAGTAGCCCCAGCCTGTTGGTCTACTTGTGCCTGAGTCCCAGCCATTGAGCCTAGTCTGTGTGCTCGCCTGTGTTTGAGTCTCTGCCCCTTGGTCCCTCTTGAGTCTGACCCCCTTCTTCCTTTGACCCCTTTGTGTAAGGTACAATGTACGCCTGACGGAGGAACAGTGCACCAAGGTAAAGTTGGATTAGTAGGGATGGACTTCATGGATGAAGAATAGGGTGCGGGTACACTGTCTAAGGTACCAGCGATAGAGTAGAGGAAGAGAGTTTGGTGCATTGTTTGGACAGTCAACGAACGGCGCAAAGGGACTGTGATTCTAGAGAGAGAAATACCTTGCCCTGCAACGTGGGATCTGGATCCGAGCTAGACGCACAGCTGCACCGCCGGTGCTCAATAGCGCCTACGTTAGATGAACAATAGGAGCCTACCAGTGATGGCTGTCTGAAAAGACACTGGAAAGAAGAGTTTTGTCCATCCTCTTGTTCCCTGGCCACCAATTCTATTGTGTTGTATTTTTCTCCCAACCACCATGTATCCGTTTGGTCACCCAATTTATGAGGAAAATAGCCTTTTTGCACCTCCCTGTTCAGAGCGGGGTCAGTACATAGAAAGTACAAGTTGCATCCATAGTTGTTATTGTGCTAATAATAGTGTTAGGAACATCCTACTCCCTGAATGAGAAGTATCCTGTGCACTCCCAAGTTCATACAGCACCAGTTTCTCTTGTGAACATGTTTATTACTTTGGCTCCTCGCACAGGGGAGCACTGGAGGACATAAAGTGATAATACAAGTGCTCAGATTGGTGTACCTTCAATTCCGTTCTCCAGTCCTAGATAATGCATTTAGTGATTTGCGTACTCCAAAAGAATGTGTACATTAGGCAGATGCCTGTCATGACAGTTAATATGACAGTTTGTTTTCGTATCCAGGGGCGGGGGAGATTAAGATGGGTGAGAACATATGACTTCATTTACAGACTGAACATGACAATAGGCCCGTCCTAGATCCCGCCTCATAATGTTCGCTTCACCTGTGGATCACAAGTTCATACTTAGCATCCGAGGGGATAGTTTGCAAATACTGTTTTTCTTTTCTCTTTTCCCCACTGTATTTGTTGCCCCATCTACGTATTGCACCTACCCTCAGGTACAATGTGAAAATATGTGACACGACAAATAGGCCCTTGTATGCACTGTCTACCAGTTCATTGCATCTACTGCGTAAGTACATTAACTGTTAAGGAAAGGACATCCATGCAATACAAATGCTAAGATCATGTTTCAGAAGGAGATAGAAGGGTTGATGAGCGTTGATGTAGATATCTTTTAGGTCAACACGTCTCTTATAGTTTTCCTGCTTAATAACGAACATTTGAATAGTTCTGATACAGTCTGATTATGACGCAGTGTTGGAGTATATAGTAGTACACCAGGGGTATACACCTGGATCAGATGGAAAAGGAGGGTACCTTACATCCAGAAGATTGTATGAGTGTTTACAAGGGTAATCAGAATGCCACCTAGCTATAAAATGAAAAGTTGGATTTTCAGATATTCAATGTGACCGAATATTTTTAAATATTTATGTGATAATACAGTCTGTACTATGATGATGCAAAAGATACAGGATATTGTGTTGATACATGTAGGTATTTTTGAATACTAAAGCGATTTTGATATACCCGTGCTGCCTTGTTTCCCTTTGCAATTTGAGTGACTATGCATTTTCTTTATCCCCACTTAGAATTGTAAAAACCCTATCGGATAGCCTCAATAAAGTATTTAGCCACCCATGCTAAAAGGAGCGTCTGTTAGGTTTGAAAACCCCATTCCTGCTATGCACTCGTTTCACGTTATATTAGGTTAGCAGTTTGTGGCTAAATAGACACCATTTGTATTCACGTTATGCAACCCACTGAGTTATCCCTGTAACATGCAAGCTTTAGTTAGCGAGTGTGACTCCATTTTGTATTTCGTAATCCCTATTAGGCTGTGCCTGAACTAGGCCTCATTATTTGTATTGCTTGCCTCAGCAGAACACTATATTTAGTTATTATTTTCTTCTCTGTTCAAGGCTGCTTCCTGGCTTACTAATGAATAGACCATTCTGCCCTAACATACCTATCCGAGTGTGTAGTTCTGCTCCCACGTTAGGAGACGCTGAGACCCAGCACGGTAACCTTGAATTTGTGATAAGCCTGTACCCTTCTGGCAGGTGGTAGCCATCCTTCTGTGCCTCCTTTGTTCATGTCTGGCCTAAGCTGGTAACTTTCCACTGTGGGCGTGGTTGGAGGTTCTTGGAGGAATGATCATGCATTGCAGGCTGTTGGGGAGCCAGTCCCTCGGCAGACATCTTAGGGTGCAGGTCAGATTTGACTCCTCTGCAGAGTATTGCTAATAAAAGCCTGTTTGTATTCTCTACTGTCTGACCGACTTTTCATTCTTGGGAAGGCATAGCAGGTGGTTGTAAGCTTCCTTCACCTGGCAAGTCTGCAAATAAGTGTGAATCCTATGGACCTCTGTCTCTAATCAATTGTGACGCAAAAATCTTGGCCAAGTGGCTGTCTAATAGGCTAAGCCTCCTCATGGAATCCCTGGTACTACCAGACCAGGCGGGCTTTGTTCCAGGGAGGGCTACCTCCCATAACCTTCGTACTCTCTTCTCTGTGATGCAGGATATAGATACAGAGTTGGCAGCAGTGGCGGTATTTCTGGATACCTCTAAGGCTTTTGACTCAGTTGAATGGGATTATCTCCTTGGCATATTGAGGCGCATGGGAATGCCTGCAGACTTCCTCTCATGGATCTAGCTTCTTTATTGTCAGCCATAAGCGTGGGTTCTCATAAATGGCATACATTCATCCCCGTTTCCTATCTCTAGAGGCACGAGGCATGGATGCCCATTGCCCCCTCTCCTCTTTGCACTTGCCATTGAACCACTAGCAGCCAAACTATGGCAGCATCATCAAGATTGCGCACTGCGCTACCCTTCTAGACATATTCTAGTATCTCTGTACGCAGAGGATGTTACACTATATCTCAGGGATCTGCAGACAAATCTGAACCCAGTGCTGGGTGAATTCATTGTTTGTCAGGCCTGTCCGATGTGAAATGCCACTAACCTGCGGAGATGTCCAGCGGGGATGATGTAAGGCTGCAATTTCCCTGATTCCCCTATATGCTGCCACACAGGGAGTGCAACAAGATCACTGCCCTGTGTATAAGCACACCGGGGAGAACAGGGAAGGGGAGAAAACAACAAATGCTGCCGACTGTGGAAGCAGCATTCGTCCAGAGACCTTCTGAATGAAGTGGATCAACAACGTTTGGGAGGGGGACCTCAGCTTCGTGTGAAAAGGCCTGCATACAAGAAAGGAGGCAAGTTAATATTAGTGCTCACACACATACACCCTATCTCAAGAACACCCTGTGGTTCTAGTACTCACATTCAACATGCAGCGCGCTGTAATTAGCAAGACAGGCACACCACTGAGTCCCAATATGGTAATGTCCAAACGAGCCGCACCTCAGGGATATCCCACAGTAGTAGCAAGTCACTACTCTCCCCCAGGAGAGTTCACAATCAAAGTCTAGGGAGGAATCCCAAGAAACACAGGAGAACTTTGAAACAAAAAGTACAAGAATAAATCAGAGAAGTATTTCCCACTTATCTGGGATGTGCACATATTCGTAGCTCCTTGTTGATTCACAGGAGCCACTGATGTGGTTTCAATGTCCGGGCGCCGAGACGGGTTTCAGGTGTCACAGGTTGAAGGTGAGACAACACAGGAATAGCCATCCGAACAGGAGAAGCTCCAGGTAGAAATTGTCAAGCACCGTGGAAGCATGAAGGAGGGACTTATAACCTGCCCTCCATCAACAACTAATTACAGGCACACTTCCAGTGACCGCTCCAGAGGTTTCTGGGGCATGTAGTTCAACATCTACATTCGTCTGCCAGTCATTCCATAATAGAGCAAGGAAGGGTTAGCCAGATTGTGTGTTCCTCGCATATGCATGACCATGCCTCCAGACACCACCATGACATTGTTTTTGGAGAATACTCAGGTATTCAAATAAATTGGGAAAAATCTCTGCTCTTCCCTCCTAATAACACTGTTCTTCCATTCCCCCTAGACTACCCAATAGAGTGGTGCCCAGGAGAGGTTAAGTACCTGGGGATTAGGATCACCAGAGACAGACTGGAGCTTGTCGTGTAGTTCCTATATTGCCCATACAGGACCTGCGCGTTCGGATAACATAAACTGCGGGTTTGGTGGCAGACTGATTCTGAGCACCCCCACCGAGAAATGTTAGCCTGTTTGCATAAGCTAGCTCACAGTGCCACTAGTGTCTCCTCTTATCGGGGAGAGAATAGTTTCTGTCAACCTTAGAACATGACAACCCTGTTCCCTCAAGATCGTGGAAACAATGTACTACTTTTCGCTCAGTCACTCGTGCTTACTTATCTTGTCTCAGAGATACACAGAATAAACAGCCTGGGCGTTTCAATAAGGATTTATTGAACAGTTGTTATTCTCGTGTAGAATATATGAGCTGCAACAACCATTAGACAGTAGCAGAGATATATGATTAGCAGTACAGCGAATATAAAAGGATAGTACAGTTCTACCATCTTGCAATAAGCATGAATAAATACATGAATACAAAATACATTGATAAAAGTGCGCGTACTCCTACGATGCCTATCTAGATGTACCTAAGTGTACTTAGCATGTGAGTAGGTGTAAAGCCAAGAATCCCTCTAGGATATAGTCGAACCCCATTACCTGAAGTGTGAGAATGTAGGAGCCCTTCTTGATCTCGAGTTGGACACCCCGCAAGGGATGTTCAGACCTCTGTCAGCTGGAGCGTCTGCATGCAGGAGCTTCAGTATCTATGGTCAGTGTGTCGGCATGGAAGTCTTGGTTCCCTCTGCCTAACATTAGCAAGAGGTGCTATATTTATACAGAAAGTATCTAGGGCTCCTTTGTCCCTTGTTGCTTGTATTAGCCATTGTTGGATTTGAGGATGACGTATGGGATGAACCATGTACATAGATATGGGGAGGAAGGTGGTGTAGCCCCAGCCTGGTTTCTAAGAACCCTTATGAATATTCATTCATACTGTGTGAGTCTATTGATGAAGTTATAGGACTCTATTGTTCAGGAGAAACCCTCCTTCTGCACCCAGGACTAGAACTAGGTAAAGGTTCAATCCTAAAAGGCTCATTACAGCATAGTGTAGGGGAGGTAATGCAGGTGAAGGGGTATGATGTTACCCGGGCATATATTAGGGTACCTATATGAAACATAACAAGCTAATGCATTTAAATTATGGTAGGACACTAGCTGATTTGACAGATTCTATTACGAGGTGGTTATACTTGCCCCTTTCCATAGCAGGCAGGATTTCGCTAATTAAAATGATGGTCCTACCCAAACTCCTTTATTTATTTGTTAATATTCCATGTAATCCGGGAAAACCTTTCTTTGCTGCTCTCAAGACACAGATGATACACTTAATTTCGGGAGGTAAACACCCAGGTTAAAACAGGAAACATTAATACGACCATTTGAACAGGGCGGCCTTGAGGTTCCAGATTTGGAGCTCTACTATTTATATGCAAAAGCACATTTTGCGGCATACTGGTTCTGCCCCCCCCCCTTTTATGCCGCACCTTGTGGTGGAGCAGGTATATATGGAACCGACTCCGCTGGCAGGATTCACTGCAGTTAAAACTAAGGATAGGGCAGCTGATTCTACAACAGTGGAATGCACCTCCATGGTGTGGCAGAAGATAGCAGATAAGTTAAATATACCAATGCTGTACTCACCTCTGCTGTCACTCCCGAATCACCCTGACCTGAAAGTAACTGAAGAAGCAAGCTGGCGGCAGATGCTACAAAAAGTTCAGGTGCAAACGTGGGGAGATCTATATACGGAGGGTCAATTCCGAACGCGAGAGCAATTCTTTCAGGGTATTGAGCACACGTCCATAGACCTGTTCCTATATGTTAGATTAAGACAAAGTGCGCGAGCTATCACAGTAACTTTCCCATGTGAACCGGAGATATTGCCCCCACTGCTCAAATTGCTGCAATCGACATCCCCCACACATGTAGTGTCTCTACTATAGCATAGCACATAAACCTCCCTTACAGAGGGTCAGATAACTGCACAGGCGCCCTGGGACGAGGAATTAGGTAAGGCACTGAACGATGCGCAATGACTATATTGCTGCTGACAAACTGGTCAAATAACGGCCAACAGCCGGTTACCGCCTGTATTATACTCCAGCCAAATGCATCGGTTCCAGATGCGAGATAATGATAGTTGCACTTGTTGTGGTAGTGCCTCTGCAGACTTTCTGCACTTCGCGTGGGAATGCGGCTGCAGGTCTTTAATGCATTGTCCGAAACGATCGAGTCCCCCTTGCAGGCAGATCCCATGGTGGCCCTACTGGGATACACAGAAGACATAACAGTGACATTTAGGAAATACACAGCATTGGCGCTGCTCTTGGCCAAGCGCAGGGTAGAGTGTAAGTGGGGTAGGGGAAGAGCGCCTAAATTTAAGGAATGGATTCAGGATCTTTTATTTTGGCAAGAACAGTCACTAACATAGACCGAACTTTTGCCAACTGTGTCCAGACTTAAGGATATCTGGGACCCTTTAAGAACATACTTGGGAAATGACTCACAGGGGGATTTGGGAAACTAATCTGGCAATGATACCTGTGGTTGAGAGAAAATGGAGTAACGAGCTGTGACTAGATGTCATCCTGCAGGTAATTGTAGGTATGCATTGCGATGCCCAATGACGAACAATTAAAGAGGCTCAATTTGGATGTCATAGACATGTAGCTTATATTTCTAGCTTAATGTGAAGTGTGTACAACATAATAATGCCACTGATGTAGAAAGTGAGGAGTGCTGATTACGACTGCAGGATTGTAATGTAAATGTAAACATGTCCACATATGATATTCAATTGTGATGCATATGTGCTCCTGATGTTAATTTATTTGAGTTCGTTAAAATCTCAATAAAAACATATTTTTTTTTAATTCACATTTTCATGCAAAGCATATATATGTTGCCCTGCTGTTAGACCTGTCAGCCCTAGGGTGGTCTTACCCTGTTTTTTTCCCTTTCTGCGCCTCATTTTTGCCACCATATTTTTACTGGACCTAGGTCTCCGGGCGCCTTGCCACTGCTGGTCAGTGCTGAGGTGCAGGTGCTCTCTCACCAAAGATGGCTGCCACAGGCCCCTGCTACTGCAGAGGGCCTTCCACACATACACACTAGTCGCCAGAGTCAGGCTGGGACAAGGGATACAGTAGCCATCCCGTCCCCGCCTCTGGGCCCCATAGCTAGGTAGGTGGAAGGTTCCAGAACCTTCCGGGCTGTGGGAGGAGTTACACTTTGCCGCCTTTGGGAGGGTCACCTGACCTAGGGGTATAAGAGGCTTGGAGGGAAAACCTGGAGTTAGTTAGGTTGAGGCACCGCTGAACCTGGGAGAACCTGCGCTGGAGTACAGACTTTAGGGCCTAGGGGGAGACCTACACTACTGCCGCTGACAGGGTCAAGGCCCTGCTGCCGTAAGATAGATGAGGAACGCCCACCACCCACTGATCTTGCCCAGTGTGAGGGGACCCAGGGAACCATCTCCAGCGTGCCAGGAGGCACATCAACCCCTCCAAGAATCACCAACTCACAACCCCCCTGTTCATAAAGAGACTTTGCTGAATCCATGACCTGCAGGACCTAAAGTGAAAACCATTGAGAGGGGATCAGGAGGCGAAGCGCTGCGTCCTAAGCGCTAGGCCTCCACCCCCTATCTACCTATACAGACAGCTGGACTGTCCTCCAAGAACCATCCTTACACAGCCCGGTGCATAAGGCTGTCAGCGCGCCTGCGCTGCAACTCCAAGTGAGGAGAGAACTTGACCTCCCCCTCCGTCACTGACCTGGTGACCGGATCGCCGCCGCGGCCGCCGCTGCGTGAAGAGGAGCTGAGGCAGGAAGACCTCTCCCCCGTGCATAACTGTGGTGAGGGGCGCCGTCCGCGCCCTCACCGAAACCCCAGAAGTCACCGCCGGGCCCGAGACCCCTGCCGCTGCAAGCGCGGCCAAGAATAACACCGTCGCAGCCCCGAGGGCTGCGTGAAGTGAGCTGAGGCCTACTGCGGCCTCCAGGCCCGTGGACGCTGTTGCCGAGGGGCCGGGGACGCTGACCGCGTCACAGGTCGCGCCCCGAAAAGGCCGCGACGGGATTGGCCCGCCGGAGTCAATCGCCGGAGAAGAAGGAGAGGGGAGGCGTCGCCTGGCAACCAACGAAGGCCGCGACGCGATTGGCCCAGCCGGAGCCAAGCGAGACGACGTCAGAGGGGCTCCACTGCCAACGGGAGCCCCCGGAAGAAGAGAAGACCGCGACGCGATTGGCCCAGCCGGAGCCAATCGAGAGGGCGTCCACGGGGCTCCACTGCCAACGGGAGCCCCAAGAAGAATCGCCGCCGCGCCAGGATTGGGCGCCGTCAAGAGCCCGCCTCCGCCCAGCACGTCCGGAGGTAGGGACGAACCTCCTGTGCCTTCGCGGGAAGCCGGAGCCGTCTGCAAGGACTGCCGGCTCCCGCTCAGAGTCCCCACTCTCTCCCTGACTCCACGGGGGCCGGAGGAGTGGCATACCGGCCCCCAACGACGCAGCAACACAGCGAGAGGCTCCGTAGCCTCGTGAAGTAGAAACAGCGCCGGCCGGAGGGCCGTGAGACTCACGCCGGGCCATGCCCCCACAACAGAGGGCTGGCCCGGAGAAGAGTCCGCCGTGAGGCCCCCGCAGCCAGCCACAACACCGCAGGTGAGCCCAGGAGGCCCCTAGGGCTCGAGGTTAAGCCCCTGGGGGCCGGGGGCCACGCATGAAGAGGGATTAAGGAGGGAGGGGGCCTTTGATAACATTTGATAATAGGCCAGGCACCTGGTGTAACCCTAGCCTAATGTAACCCTCACCTCCCCGGGGAGATAAAGGAGTCCCCCCTTATAGGAAGCCCCCAGCTGCTGGACATGTTGAGGGGTTCCCTTTAGGATTCCCTCCCGCCTAGAGTACCTAGGCCTAATGTATAAATGTTGATGTATAAAAAGTGTTGTGCATGTTCTAGGCCCTAGTTTGTTAAGAGCACCCGAATGAGTATTGGTGCTGTGATTTTAAAGCGGCCTTTTAGTGGCCAGAATTGTGAAGGGTCTTTTTAAATGAACGCGCACTAGTTACCCGAATGTATAATTTGCATAATTGAATGCCATCTTGGTCAAGATAAAGGAACCTGATTTTTACTTATACAAGCCTGGTGTGGTGTCCGGTTATTGCGTCGCATTTCTGAGTTAATGTGAGAGTGTGCTGCACAACTGCCTTACACATTGCCTTCGCGTGCCTTTCCCCGCTTTGCGCCATGCTACCATAACGGTCTCGGTAACCCCGTTTCCAACATTGGTGGCAGCGGTGGGATAAGGACTGGTATTTGTGCAGCACCCTACAGTGACTCAGTGTGCGCTGCAATTGGACACCTAGGAAAATAATAAGTAGGAGGAATTCTATTGTAAATTGCCAGTTGTATTAGTCCTGTGTTAAGACCTGCTGCCTTCCATTTAGGACCCCTTCCTTAAGTTGTCTGGGACCCCACCTAGGAGGATGGAGTTTGAGCTAGCCGACCTAGAGAGGTACACGGTGAACCAGCTCAAGGAGTTCTGCCTAGAGAGGGGGTGGCCGTCAAGCGAGGTGCCAGGAAGGAGGTACTTCAGAAGGCTTTGAGGGCATGGGTCATGGCCCACCCGGAGGGAAGAGGGAGGAGGAGGAGCAGAGGGAGACAGACGACCCAGGAAAACTGAGCCTACTGAACATTGACGTCAGCGAGAATGTGTTGCCAGGAAGACGTTCCAGGGCAGGCAGTAGTGCGTCAGGGGGAGTGTGTCACCAGAGGAATTCGAGGACAGAAGGCAGCAAAGGCAATTGACATTAGAATTGGCTAAGATGGAAAGGGAGCGAGAACAGGGAAGGCTAGCCATGGAGGAAAGAAGGCTTGTACATGAGCTTAGCCTGAAAGAACTGGAGCTCCGAGCCTTGCAAATGGAAATGGAAGGCAAAGGAAATGGTGGCAGCGTACCTACTGGGGTTCCACAGGAGCCCAAATTTTACCTACCCAGGGAGGTGATGGCCAGCTTTAGTGTGGGTGATGACATAGACAAGTGGTTGACGGCGTACGAGGTAGCTTTGGTGGCCCATAGAGTTCCTGAGAGCTACTGGGGAGGAGGACTTTATAGATACATACCTCCACTAGTCAGGGACACACTGCTAACCTTAGAAAAGGGGATCGAACCAACTACCCTATCATGAGGAGGCCCTGCTCAGGAAGTTTGGCCTCACCCCTGAGAAGTACCGCCAAAAGTTTCGCAACAGCCACAAGCTCACCACACAAAACTGGGTAGATTTTTATGATTATGCCCGGAAGGCATTAGAGGGTTGGGTGCGTGGCAGCGAGGTTGACAATTACACTGGGCTGTACGACCTATTTTTGAGAGAGCACCTCCTCGAGAAATGTTTTCCGGAGCTGCGCCAGTACTTGGTGGACCGCAAGCTGACCAACCCAAGGGAGCTTGCAGAGGAGGCAGACACGTGGGTCAGCACTAGGGTGTCCCACAAGGGAGCCGGGGCGGATCCCCCGAAGGGTGGACAGGTGTTCCCCCAGAAGAAAGAGGGGAGATAAAAAGAGGGAGTTCTTTAAAGGTCCCCAAAATAGACCGCCTGGGAGAGGGGTAGGTTTCCCATCCCAATCTGGATACCAGAAACCCACTTACCCTGACAGGAGTCAGCAGCCCAGAACTGTCCGGTGCTACGAGTGCGGGGAGGTTGGACACTACAAGGGGGATGCCCAGTGTCGCAAGAGAGCCCCAGCCCCCACAGGAGGTAAGACCCCCGGGGTGGCCAGTGTAGCGCTTGGGGAGGAGTTGTCCCTAGGTAGGGGAGGTGAGTGGACAGGCTTGACCTTAGTTTCCCTGGGGGATAGGGAGATCATCCCAAGGGTGCAGGTACCCGAGAACACTGCCAAGTATCGGCAGAGGGTCCTGGTGAACGGGGAGGAGGTGGAGGCTCTGAGGGACACAGGTGCCAGTATGACAATGGTGAAACGTCAGCTGGTGTCCCCAGAGCAGGTGATTCCTGAGGAGTTCCACCCGGTTGTGATGGCTGATAATAGCCTGGGTCATTACCCCGTGGCCCAAGTTCCCTTTGAGTGGGGAGGAGTGTCAGGTCTGATGAAGGTTGCGGTGAGCCCTGCCATGCCAGTTGACTGTCTGCTGGGCAACGATTTAGAACATACTGCCTGGAGAGAGGTAGAGTTCAATGCCCATGCTGAGATGTTGGGGTTACCAGGATGGACTTGCGTTATCACGCGGTCCATGGCTGCCCGACGAGGAACTCAGCCCGGGTTGGAGCCTGAAAGAAGGGCCCAGCCCACTGCTGGACGAGGAGATGTCCGGGAGGAAACACCCGGTGAGATGGATGGGGAGCCCGCGGAGGTGACCCCGGAGTCCGCTGAGGTGGTTGGTTTTCCCGTGGGGGACCTGCCGACCCCTGCAGAGTGGCAGGTGGAAGGAGGGCCTACCCGGGAAGAATTTTGCCGGGCACAGAGGGAGTGCCCTACGCTTGTTGGCATACGGCAACAGGCCGACGCCCAAGCAGCTGGAACAGAGACTGGTAATTACCATGTCTACTGGGAGGATGGTCTCCTCTACAGTGAGCCTAAGGCTCCGGTGCATGGGTCCTCAAGGGCCGTGGTGGTCCCCCAATGCCACCGAGCCTTTCTGCTAGAGTTGGCGCATGAGATACCACTAGCAGGACACCTGGGCCAGGACAAGACGTTTGCGCGCTTGGTCCCACATTTTTACTGGCCCAGGATGCGCGTCACTTCTGACACTTATTGCAAGACCTGCACCACTTGCCAAGCAAGCGGCAAGACAGGGACTAAGGTGAAGGTCCCTCTAGAACCTCTCCCAGTGGTCGATACCCCTTTTGAGCGAGTGGGGATTGACATTGTCGGGCCGTTGGATCCGCCGACTTCAGCTGGGCATAGGTTCATTTTGGTGCTAGTAGACCACGCCACCCGGTACCCAGAGGCAATCCCTCTGAGGACCATCACAGCACCGGTGGTGGCGCGGGCCCTCATGGGGATTTTTACCCGAGTGGGATTCCCCAAGGTCGTGGTGTCAGATAGGGGCACGAATTTCATGTCGGCCTACATGCAGGCCATGTGGAAGGAGTGTGGAGTGACCTACCGGTTCTCCACTCCTTACCACCCCCAGACGAACGGGCTCGTGGAGCGCTTCAACAAAACCTTGAAGGGGATGATCAGGAGCCTACCCGAGGACTTGAGAAGAAAGTGGGACGTCCTCTTACCCTGTCTGCTCTTCTCCTACCGAGAGGTGCCGCAGAAGGGGGTCGGTTTCAGCCCCTTTGAGCTGCTCTATGGCCACCCCGTTCGGGGGCCCTCAGTCTTGTCAAAGAAGGGTGGGAGAAGTCTTCCTCGAAGCTTCCCGTGATGTGGTCAGCTATATGCTGGCGTTCCGCAGCCAAGTGGCCAAGCTGTGGAAGGAGGCCTCGGACAACTTAGAGGCAAGTCAGGCCGTCATGAAGCAATGGTATGACCGGAACGCGCGGACGGTAGAGTTAGACGCTGGACAGAAGGTGTGGGTCATGGAGCCAGGAGAGCTTAGCGCCCTCCAGGACCGATGGACTGGGCCGTTTGAGATCTTAGAACGAAAAGGCCAGACCACGTATGTCGTCGACATGAAGACCCCCGTCAACCCCACAGGGTGCTCCACGTCAACCGCCTGAAGCCACACCAGGAGCGTTCCGAGCTCACTCTCTTGATGATAACGGATGGGAGTGAGGAGGAAGAGAGTGAGCCTCTGCCAGACCTTCTGGCGGTCCACGAGAAGGATGGTTCGGTAGAGGGAGTAGTCCTCGCCCCATCCTTGACCCCAGAGCAACAGAGGGACTGCCGCCAGGTCTTGGGGCAGTACGCCTCGTTGTTTTCCCTCACGCCTGGAATCACGCACCTGTGTACCCATGATGTGGACACAGGGGACAGTCCGCCAGTGAAGAACAAGTCTTACCGGCTGTCCGATAAGGTCAAGGCTAGTATCCAGAGTGAGGTGGTAAAGATGCTAGAACTGGGGGTGATTGAGCCTTCCAGTAGCCCTTGGGCTAGTCCGGTAGTGTTGGTGCCGAAAGCGGCCCCCCCGGGCACCACACCAGAACTTCGGTTCTGTGTGGATTATCGTGGACTCAACTCGGTCACCAAGACCGACGCTCACCCGATCCCTCGGGCGGATGAGCTCATTGACCGGCTGGTACCATTGATTTAACATCAGGATATTGGCAGATCGCCATGGCGGAAGGAGCAAGGGAGAAGAATGCGTTCTCCACCCCCGAGGGCCACTTTCAATTCCAGGTGATGCCCTTCGGGTTGAAAAATGCTCCCGCCACTTTCCAGCGGTTGGTGAACCAGGTGCTGTCTGGCCTAGAGGCCTTCTCTGCTGCCTACCTGGATGACATAGCTGTCTTCAGTAGCAGCTGGGAAGACCATCTGCAGCATCTCCAGGAGGTGCTGCAGGCTTTGCAAAGGGCTGGTCTAACCATCAAGGCCAGCAAGTGCCAGATTGGACAGGGATCTGTCGTGTACCTGGGACATCTGGTGGGCGGAGGTAAGGTGCAACCCCTCCAAGCCAAGATTGAGACCATCATGGCCTGGGAGCCCCCAAGACCCAAACAGAGGTCCGAGCTTTTCTCGGCCTCACGGGATACTACCGCCGGTTCGTCAAGGGATATGGAACCATCGTGGGCCCATTGACGGAATTGACTTCCAAGAAGCAGCCACGCAGAGTAATCTGGACGGCTGCCTGCCAAGATGCCTTTGAGACTCTTAAACGTGCCATGTGCACCGCACCGGTGCTCCGGACCCCCGACTTCGGCCGGGAATTCATCGTGCAGACAGACGCTTCTGAGCATGGCATAGGAGCTGTGCTCTCGCAGCTGAATGACGATGGCCAAGACCAGCCAGTGGCCTTTATCTCCCGACGACTACTCCCCGGGAACAGCGGTGGAGTACCATCGAGCGGGAAGCCTTTGCTGTGGTTTGGGCGGTGAAGAAGTTGAGGCCATACCTTTTTGGTTGTCACTTCTTGGTCCAGACCGACCACAGACCCCTTCGCTGGCTCATGCAGATGAGAGGCGAAAATCCCAAATTGTTGAGATGGTCCATTTCCCTCCAGGGGATGGACTTTCGGGTGGAACATCGACCCGGTGTAGACCACGCCAACGCTGACGGTCTCTCCCGGTTTTTCCGCCTTAGTGAAGAGAACTCCCTAGAGGTTGGGAAGCTCTCCCCTCTTTCGGCTGGGGGGGACGCGTGTTAGACCTGTCAGCCCTAGGGTGGTCTTACCCTGTTTTTTCCCTTTCTGCGCCTCATTTTTGCCACCATATTTTTACTGGACCTAGGTCTCCGGGCGCCTTGCCACTGCTGGTCAGTGCTGAGGTGCAGGTGCTCTCTCACCAAAGATGGCTGCCACAGGCCCCTGCTACTGCAGAGGGCCTTCCACACATACACACTAGTCGCCAGAGTCAGGCTGGGACAAGGGATACAGTAGCCATCCCGTCCCCGCCTCTGGGCCCCATAGCTAGGTAGGTGGAAGGTTCCAGAACCTTCCGGGCTGTGGGAGGAGTTACACTTTGCCGCCTTTGGGAGGGTCACCTGACCTAGGGGTATAAGAGGCTTGGAGGGAAAACCTGGAGTTAGTTAGGTTGAGGCACCGCTGAACCTGGGAGAACCTGCGCTGGAGTACAGACTTTAGGGCCTAGGGGAGACCTACACTACTGCCGCTGACAGGGTCAAGGCCCTGCTGCCGTAAGATAGATGAGGAACGCCCACCACCCACTGATCTTGCCCAGTGTGAGGGGACCCAGGGAACCATCTCCAGCGTGCCAGGAGGCACATCAACCCCTCCAAGAATCACCAACTCACAACCCCCCTGTTCATAAAGAGACTTTGCTGAATCCATGACCTGCAGGACCTAAAGTGAAAACCATTGAGAGGGGATCAGGAGGCGAAGCGCTGCGTCCTAAGCGCTAGGCCTCCACCCCTATCTACCTATACAGACAGCTGGACTGTCCTCCAAGAACCATCCTTACACAGCCCGGTGCATAAGGCTGTCAGCGCGCCTGCGCTGCAACTCCAAGTGAGGAGAGAACTTGACCTCCCCCTCCGTCACTGACCTGGTGACCGGATCGCCGCCGCGGCCGCCGCTGCGTGAAGAGGGAGCTGAGGCAGGAAGACCTCTCCCCGTGCATAACTGTGGTGAGGGCGCCGTCCGCGCCCTCACCGAAACCCCAGAAGTCACCGCCGGGCCCGAGACCCCTGCCGCTGCAAGCGCGGCCAAGAATAACACCGTCGCAGCCCCCGAGGGCTGCGTGAAGTGAGCTGAGGCCTACTGCGGCCTCCAGGCCCGTGGACGCTGTTGCCGAGGGGCCGGGGACGCTGACCGCGTCACAGGTCGCGCCCCGAAAAGGCCGCGGCGGGATTGGCCCGCCGGAGTCAATCGCCGGAGAAGAAGGAGAGGGGAGGCGTCGCCTGGCAACCAACGAAGGCCGCGACGCGATTGGCCCAGCCGGAGCCAAGCGAGACGACGTCAGAGGGGCTCCACTGCCAACGGGAGCCCCCGGAAGAAGAGAAGACCGCGACGCGATTGGCCCAGCCGGAGCCAATCGAGAGGACGTCCACGGGGCTCCACTGCCAACGGGAGCCCCAAGAAGAATCGCCGCCGCGCCAGGATTGGGCGCCGTCAAGAGCCCGCCTCCGCCCAGCACGTCCGGAGGTAAGGACGAACCTCCTGTGCCTTCGCGGGAAGCCGGAGCCGTCTGCAAGGACTGCCGGCTCCCGCTCAGAGTCCCCACTCTCTCCCCTGACTCCACGGGGGCCGGAGGAGTGGCATACCGGCCCCCAACGACGCAGCAACACAGCGAGAGGCTCCGTAGCCTCGTGAAGTAGAAACAGCGCCGGCCGGAGGGCCGTGAGACTCACGCCGGGCCCCGCCCCCACAACAGAGGGCTGGCCCGGAGAAGAGTCCGCCGTGAGGCCCCCGCAGCCAGCCACAACACCGCAGGTGAGCCCAGGAGGCCCCTAGGGCTCGAGGTTAAGCCCCTGGGGGCCGGGGCCACGCATGAAGAGGGATTAAGGAGGGAGGGGGCCTTTGATAACATTTGATAATAGGCCAGGCACCTGGTGTAACCCTAGCCTAATGTAACCCTCACCTCCCCGGGGAGATAAAGGAGTCCCCCTTATAGGAAGCCCCCAGCTGCTGGACATGTTGAGGGGTTCCCTTTAGGATTCCCTCCCGCCTAGAGTACCTAGGCCTAATGTATAAATGTTGATGTATAAAAAGTGTTGTGCATGTTCTAGGCCCTAGTTTGTTAAGAGCACCCGAATGAGTATTGGTGCTGTGATTTTAAAGCGGCCTTTTAGTGGCCAGAATTGTGAAGGGTCTTTTTAAATGAACGCGCACTAGTTACCCGAATGTATAATTTGCATAATTGAATGCCATCTTGGTCAAGATAAAGGAACCTGATTTTTACTTATACAAGCCTGGTGTGGTGTCCGGTTATTGCGTCGCATTTCTGAGTTAATGTGAGAGTGTGCTGCACAACTGCCTTACACATTGCCTTCGCGTGCCTTTCCCCGCTTTGCGCCATGCTACCATAACGGTCTCGGTAACCCCGTTTCCAACACCTGCTTCATCCAGTGAGAAGACAATCACCCATACCAATATTTTGAGTGTCAGCATGTACTTTGTTGTACCTAGGGTCTGTTTTGTAGCCACTGGCCCTTTGACTTCCCTGCCAAATTGTTATTAGCATCCTTTTGTTTGTAAATTCCATACATTACTAATTTTTCTTGTTACTGGAGACAAATTTTTAAAAGTAACATTATTAATTAATATTTGTAATGAGTGTTCTTTCCTGCTTCCAATTTAAGAAGTGAGTGTAATTTTCTCTAGTTGTTAAAGGTGTTAGCAATTAATTTACATTAGCAACACCTGCATATGTTATCTATTGACTTGTATTATTCAAAAATATAAAGTATTCTTGAAAATAACATGCAGGTAGAAAAGTATCTGACCCTTGAATCTGCATTTCTGTTCTCTCTATTGATTTTACTGGTACAGTTGTATGCCTAGCTGAATAACCTTTCTTAGGATACTCATTCTAAGAAAGGGTTTTCAGCCATTGTGGCAGCTTCCAAGGATGGTATTGGAGTTGGGGCTGCTGGCAGCCCTTTGATAATTGCAGTTTGTACTGCAGTGAGCATTTTATCTATCAGAGTAAATCGCTCCTCTGCAGACATGTATAAATGTCTCTAATATGCAATAAGTATTTTCTGTCCTTCTTTGTACAAAATATATAAATATCCTGATTGACTCAGTCCAATCTAATCATTAAACTGAGTGCATTATCTCATGGTTTGCTATTCTGTTATTATTTATTGTTTAATGCAGTCATAATGAGCACTTGCACACTATAGTGCAGTGCCTCATTACTGCATATGGCTCGTCCATTTATTTACTTCTGTCAGCTCTAAGTTTTCCTTGCACCACTTAAGCATAATGCAGCGTCGTGCACTTCATGAGTGGTGCCCCTGGCCTCAGTGCAGGTTGCGGAGTCACAGCAGCAATGTTGATGACATCGGAGACAGGTTGTCTTGCTTCTTTTAAGTTGTTTCCAGCTCCCAACAGCAGGAACAACCTCCAGAGGCACAAAACTGGAATAGGCACCTCCTGGCAGGTCAGAACTCTCAGCAATAGTGTTCAGGGGAGCTGAGGGTGAAGTCTTTGTGTCCCTGAGACTTCAGAACAGGAGACCAGCACAGACAGGCCCTTGGAGATTCTTCTTCAAGCAGGTTCACAGCAAAGTTCAAGTATTTGTCCTTTCCTTGGCAGAAGAAGCAACTGCATGCCAACCCCACACAGCACACAACAAAGGGGCAGTACTCCTCCTCACAGCTCTCCAGCTCATCTCCTTGGCAAAGATTCCTCTTGAGTTCAGAAGTGATCTAAAGTTCTGGGGTTTAAGGTCCACTTCTTATACCCCATTTTGTCTTTGTTCCTCTTTGTGCAAGGGTCTCTGAGTCCAGTCCAAACCACTTCTGTCCTCACTGGTGCAGTATGGCCACAGGGGATGGAAACAGCATTGTGCAAGGGAGACAGGGCCCATTCAGGTGCAAGGAAAACTCCTCCCACTACTCTAAATGCAGCCAAGGTCTATTCAGCTCAACTCTGAGTCATCCAGGAAGGGCCAGGCACACCTCAACCCCCCCAGTGGCTGTCTACAGTGAATGCACATCCCCAGCCCCTGTCACTCCAAAACCAGATAGCCAATGCACAAACAGGCAGAGGCACACAGAATGGTTAAACAAGAAAATGCCCACTTTCTAAAAGTGGCATTTTCAAATGCACAATTTAAAAACCATCTTTACTAAAAGATGTGTTATTAAATCCTGAGTTCAGAGAGCCTAAACTGTATTCTTCTCTCTTGTTCCAATGGGAAGTTATACTTGTAAGATGTTGCATGTATCTCCCATGCTCTCCGATCGGACAAATAGCCTTACAATAGTGAAAAACTAAATTGGCAGTATTTTACTATGTTAGACTTAGCATCTTTTGGCGTGTTTCCCCTGACTTTTTGCTTTCTGACCTCCCGGTTTTTACTCTGTTTTTGCTGGCTTAGTGTCTCTGCGCACTTTCTCACTGTTGATCAGTGTTAAAGTGCAAGTGCTCCTGTTGTAAATTGTGTTATGGATTGGTGTTTCCATAATTGGCATATTTGATTTACTTGTCAGTCCCTAGTAAAGTGCACTGAGTGTGCCATGGCCTGTAAGTCAAATGCTGCTAGTGGGCTGCAGCACTGGATTGTGCCACTCACACAAGCAGCCTATAAATATAACTCTGGCCTGCCATTACAGAGCCTGTGTGCAGTCTGGGACTGCCATGTCGACTTGGCGTGTGCACACACTTGCCAGTCCCTAACCTTCCCTTTTCTTACATGTTAGTCACCCCTATGGTAGGCCCAAGGTACCCCTGTGGGTAGGGTGCATTGTATGTGAAAGCTAGGACATGCCCTGATGTGTGTGGCATGTCCTGATAGTGAAATACTGCCAATTTCATTTTTCACTATTGCAAGGCTACCTGCTCCCATAGGAAAGAATGGGGAGTTTGTTTATAACATCCTATAAACATAACTATCCTTGGGAACAAGGTGGGAAAATAAAGTTTGATATGCCCGAACTCAGAATGTTACAATGCATCTTTTAGTGAGGGTGATTTTTACATTCTGTGTTTGAAAATACCACTTTTTAGAAAGTAGGTATTTACTTGCTTAGCCACCCAGTATGCCTCTGCTAGGTTTGTATATTGCATGTCTGGCTTTGGATGACAGGGGCTGGAGAGGGACAGTGGCTCCAGAGAGCCTGATGAGTCAGGGCTGGGCTGAATAGGCCTGGTCTGCATTTGGAGTGGTGGGAGGAGTAGCCCCTGTACCTGAATAGGGCTGTGCCTGCCTTCCACAATAATGGCTCAGCCCCCCTGTGGTGTGTCTGGAGCCAGGGCTCACACTGACAATGGAGGTTGTTGTGCACTAGCAAAGTGCCCCACAGAACTGGTTTTGGCTGGGCACAGACACTCTCTGCCTTCAGAGAACAAAGGATTATTGGGTATAAAAAGAGGGGCCCAGACTTTTAGAACTCACTGGAATCAAGGAACCTGCCAAGAAGAAGAGCTGAAAGAGCTGCCAGGAGGAGTAATGCCTCTTTGCTGTGTTGTTGCTTTGTTGGGTTGGCCTGCAGTTGCTGCTTCTGCCTTGGGTAGTGAAAGGACTGGACTGAACTTTCTTTACTTGTGCTGAGTATCTCCAAGGGCCTGAAATCGAGCTGGCCTCCTGTTCTGAAGTCTCAGGGACTGCAAAGACTTCACCAACCTCTGGGTGCCACTTCTGGAGCTGCTGTTCAAGTTGCCACAGATGAGGGAACCGCATCCGACTCCGTCGCTGGCTCTGTGTCCTGATGGCACCGCAGACAACAACCGCCGCCGCCGCCACCGAGCCGCTGATTGTACCTTGACCTGTGGGCACCACAGTCCGCACCGCCTTGCTTCACTTCACCATCCTGGTCTCACCAACGCTGTCGCTGCTGCTGATTCGACACCCGTGACGGCATTGTGGTTGGGGGCACTGCTCGTAAAGTTTCACGACGCACCGCCTTGTACCACACAGCCGTCTGGGCCGACCGACGCCAGCTCCCGCAAACTGGCTCTGTCGCCTCCACCGCAACCTGCCAGCACCGCATCGAGCACCGTCTTGCCCTGCACCGTAAGCCTTGGTCTCACCGATGCCGTCTGGACGATTGTCACCAAGCCGCTGCCTGCACCGCATCGAGAGGACACCATGCCCTGCACAGCTTCCATTTTGCAACGCAACCGCGATGGTTGTCACAAACGGCTCGCACCTCTTGTCTTGTGGCTCATGGCCTGCCTGGCTACGTTGGCACAGGCCTGGCTGCCATGATGACTTTTGAGCACGTTACTCTTAAACTGTTGTTCTGTCGCCCTCTGCTACTGCCAAGTTATTTTACAACTGTCTGCATTTTCTGTTTCTCACCTTTTCTCCTATTCCCTTTTGGGCTCAGTCTGAACAACAGTTACAAGGTCGAATAACAAATCCCTGGTTCATACTGATTTGGCCCGTCCCTCGCACCTAGACATAACACCATGTACAGCTGCCATTGAGAAATTAGTGTGCTTTTAATAATGCGGTCGCCTGCTCTAGGCAGCACTTGGAGACGAACTTTCCAGAGAGAAGAGCTGTGATTGTATGCTGATGTAGTTTTGCATCTAGAGACTGAGGTATGGGGGTTCGCTAGTCAAAGCCCAAAGGTCTTCTATTCTCATAATAAACTGGCTTCCAGCACGGGGAGGGTGGTAATGTTAGTTAGACATATATCCACTGCTTTATGAGATGCTTTCCCCGTTCGTATTCTATGGAGTAGTAACTATGCTGATTATATTATTCATATGTATTATGCTATTAGTACTGACACGTGTACTGTATCTTAGAGCACGTAAGTTGAAATAAATATTTTGAACTATACAGTGTCTCTTCTTACGCATGTTGTGGACAGGTACGAGTGTGACGAAAGAGTGTTCTTGCCTCTGCGAGTCCTGGGTGAGAGAGAGATACCGTGTTCTAGGTTGTCTAATCATTGGTACATTAGTGCTAATGGGACGCTAAGGCTAGTTGGGTTGGGGTTTTGGGTGCTAAGGTCTATGGTTGGCTCACCACTATATTCCAAGGTCCTATTATCCTGTGCATAGCTCTGTATGTGCAGAAACCTTATGACATGGCGCGACCAACGAGTGGGGCAGCTTACTTGCGAGACGCTTGAGTAGTACTTGTGCTTGTCCACAAACCCCTCACGTACGCTTCCGGAAGCGTGTGTGACGGCGATACCTCCTATATTGCGGATTTTGTAGGTTCTTTCAAGCTTGATGTTATTAAAAAAGGTTTCTTAGATATAACCCTTTTTGTGCTGCCTCGTGTAAGATTGTTGAGTCGACCCGTTAGTAATGGCGGGTATAGACATAGCGGCACATAGCCGCACAGCACTCCGGGATCACTTACGGGTGTATGGAGTGCCAGACGCGGGAGTTGAACTAGTCTTTGTGGTTCAAGCCGATCCGGCTTTCCACTTTGAAGTGTTCTACTCTTGGATCACTTTTCCAGCGGTGAACGTGAACGATAATCTGTTCCATGAATATGAACCCACCGCTGTTCCTGCTGTCTATAGACCTTATACTAATCTTGAAGTACCGCTCACGGCTTGGCAACACCGTGTTTGGTTTAATGGCGCCCTCCCACAACCGACTACCACGGTTCGTTTAGGCCCCTTATCAATTGAGGGGGCCACTTGGCCTGTTTTGGCCGGGTACACCCAACATCCGCGTTATATGACAATACCAGTCGCGGAACTGCGCACTATGTATGCGGCCTTGGTGCAGGTGCATCGAGCTTTAGTGCGGTATGTTACAGGCAGCCTCCATGGAGCCGCTCCTGGAGTTGCCGGCCAACCAGCTGCTGCAGGCGGAGTGACCATAAGTCCCGTCATGGTGAATTCTGTGATGGGCAAACGGCCACAAAATAAGGATGATTTTCCTTATTGGCTTGCAGAAAAGTTTGATCAGTTGGAGGCAGTTTTTCCACATACAACTCCAGTGGATAAACATCGTATTTTAACGATTAGTTTGCCAAAAGACTTAATTCCCGAGTTGACAGCATGTGACAACTGGGGTAAGGTATTCGCAGCAGTATATTCTAAATGTTTTGGTACTCCTTCCATGACGGTTCTCCCCTCTGTAATTAAAAAAGTACAGGACGAACATGGCCCTGAAGCGGCTGTGGAATTAGGGATGAGACTGGTGGGAGTGTTTGAAGTAGTAGCTGAGCTGATCCTTGCGAATGTCAAGGGCGATGCAGTGAACTTTCAAGTAGCTAACGCTTTGGCTTTAGTCCCAGAATTGGACAAGCCTCGCGAATTACCGAAAATTATTACCCAGGCTTACAAAACTATTGGTAGAAACAGCCTGGGTAACAAGCCTTTGCAAAACAGCAAACACAATCGCAACCACAACAGCAACAAACCAAATCTCAATCTGAGAAAGATGAGAAACCAGTCTTCACTAAAAAGAGCTGGAGGCTGAAAAAACAGGGTAAGCAACAAAAAAGCCGGGGTCGCGAGGCGCATCCCCGGCTTCAGTTTCTTCTGAACGCACTTATGATTTACGCGATAGAGCGAGAATTAAGTCACCGGATAGGTTTCAAATCCCTGATACGCGTTCTCCTCGTTCTTCACAGGCACAGACTTCGTCACAGGCCGGTGGAGGAGACCGCCAGGATAGAGGAAGGGCCTGTGAGGCCCCACAGGGACGAGACCAGCCTCGACAACAAGTCAGAGGAAAAGAGGAAGACGCTCAACGTTTTCGACCACAATTTCAGAAGAAGAAAGTTGCCGCTGTAACAACGAAATATGCCACAGACGGTGAGAACGAGACTCCTGAATTGGACGTGGGCAGTAACCCTCCTAGACAGCCCGCGGAAGTTACCATAGTGCGGGAGGCGCTACGTCCTCATATGGAGGCGACAGCAACTGAAACATTCATTCCTGTTGAAACAGCAGACACCAGAGTGGCACCCCCTGACAGACTATTTAATATTGTCATCCAAATTGAAGGTGATATACAGCGTGTAATTAAAGGGATTTTTGGGAAAATCTGACCTCTTCATATGACATTTTGTTAGCAGAGGCGGATTGGCCACCCCCATTCGTTCTTGCTGCACGTAGAGGGAGGAGGTAATCCTTCCGAGCTTTTCTCGACATGTCCCAAAGGACAAAGCGGAGGCTCTAGCAGCAGAGTGGGCTGTGTCCCTGGCTCCAGCGTTATTCCGCAATCACGTGGGTTGGGACGAAGATTCTCCCCCATGAAATACCTTTGCGGTCACTACCGCAGCCACAACCCCAATATCCCATAAAACGTGAAGCCAAAGGCCACGTTTCCGAAATTCTGACTCAGTTGGAATATCAGGGAGTAATTGAACCCTGTGTATCACCTATGAACAATCCCCTTTTCGCGGTTTCTAAACCCGATGGATCGTACCGCTTAGTATTGGATTACCGGCATTTGAACTCACATTGTCGGACCTTCGCGGTGCAAAATACCCATAGTTCGGCGCTTGTAGACAGTCTTGTTCGTAAAAAATATAAAACGACACTTGACCTTTCAAATGGATTCTACACGCACAACTTAGCCCCGGAAAGTGGCCAATGGTGTGCTTTTACTTCCGGTGGTAAAATGTTCAAATTCAGGCGTCTTCCTATGGGCTACAAAATAGTCCAGGCGTGTTCGCCGCTCGTGTTGTCTCTTTGTTAGACGGCATTGATCCAGACGCCTGTTCGTATGTGGATGACATTTATCTGACGGACGACGAATTGTTTCCGCATCTGACCCGAGTAGACCGCATTATTCTTGAATTCGCGGTTCAGGGATACAAAATTAACTTTGCCAAATCTCATATTGCTGAATTTACCGTTTTGTTCTTGGGCTATGAGCTCAACAATGAAGGTAAGGGTTTAGCCCCCATTTTCTGGAGAAATGTGCACTTCTGTGCCCTCCTACTAATCTGAAGAAGCTTCAGTCTTTGCTGGGTTTTTGAACTTCGGACGTACATATATTCCCGAATACGCCCAGCGTATTAAGCCACTGTATGCCTTGATACAACCTACTTATTCGAAGTCTTGCTGGCTTCCGGAGCATACCTCCATTCTGCAGTCTTTGCAAACAGACCTTCTTGAGTCTAAATACCTTTTGACACGTGATAACCACACAAACTTGGTGATTAGAATCATCCCAGGGGCAGTGGGTTTCACGTACTTAACCTTTAATGAAGGTGATACAGTACCCATCGCATACAAGTCACATCTGTACACCTCTGCAGAAATGCGGTTCTCATCTGTGGAGAAAGTGCTAACAGCAGTGCAAATGGCGATCCTGAAGGAGCGCGCACTGGCACAGGGAAAACGCATTTTGGTGGTAACACCATATCCTGCTCTAGAGGCAGTGACCAAAGCAAGTGTACCGAACTCTAAAGCTTTGCACCCCGTTGGATTCAATGGGCAACATCTTTGACGTCTCCGGATGTCACTTTCATTTTTGACTCTTCTCTTCAGACTCAGGAGTTTTTACAGTATGAATTCTTTCATCCTCCTCCTTTGTCTTTATTGCCGCTTGAGGATTACGACTGTGTGATCTACACCGATGGTTCGGCACAACCGGCCACGGGTTCCAAGCATGCTTATTCAGCCGCATGTGCTATTGTTGCAGGTACGTTTGTGAACGGAAAGTTCAAATCCACTGTGGTGCATACACAGACACTCGGGGACAGTACCGCACAATTGGCCGAGTTGCGTGCATTGGTGCTTGCTCTTGAGTTCGTAAATCCTGATGTGACCACTTTAATCGTGTGCGATTCTTACTACTGTGTTCAATCATACAATGACAATCTGTTCTTGTGGTCGCAAAATGACTATAGAGACGCTAAAGGCAACACAATCAAGCATAAAATGCTTTGGGTTAGAGTGGCAGAATTACAAAGACGTCTGCCACTCACGCAGGTGGTTCACACCCTAGGCCATCAGCGGGTGGGCGCACACGCTGTTGGTAACAGTCTGGCAGATGAAGCTGCCAGATCAGCAGTACTCACGTGTTCAGTAGCAGCAGTTACTAGATCCATGTCTAGAATAGACACTGATATCTTGGCAGCTATTGCTGCAACAAAAGAAGGAATGAATTACCCTAGAGGTTTCCCTTCTAAATATTCTTACCAGATAGGTCCCGATCAGGCGCCTTATGTTACAATACCTGACGTTGGGGTTCGGCTGATCCCCAACGCGGACCGCAGACTTTCCTTGATGGCAGCGGCACACGAAGGCATGGCTTCGGCTCACGCTGGTGTGTCAGCGACAATTTCCATTTTGCAGCAGCGTTACTGGTGGCGGGGTTTATATAAAGATACACGTACTTATGTGCTTTCCTGTGACGTTTGTCAACAGATCAAGCCTTCAACAGTCACAAGACCACCGCAGACCTCGCTTGCAATTTCAAACAGACCCTTTGGGTGTGTTTACTTGGATCACTGCGGTCCATTTTCTTCAGACACTGCCTATAAATATATCTTAGTGGCAGTGGACTCGTGCACACGGTTCATCTGGGTCTGGCCACAACGGAGTGCTGACGCTCGAAATGTCATAAGGGATTTGCGAGTCTTTGTGGGAATTTTCGCATGCGGCACCTTCCATTCTGACCAAGGTCCGGCGTTTGCCTCTAAGGCTTACAAGGACGCAATGGGCTCCTTAGGGGTGCGGGTGAAATTTTCGTCTCCGTATAGGCCTGAGGGCAACTCTATCGTTGAACGAATGAACCGTGACTTAAAGCAATCCTTGACAGCTAGAGTTATAGGTACTGGCAGGAACTGGCTGGCCCACTTGTATACTGTTCAGCGTGCACTTAATAATCTCCCTAGAAGGCCTCTGGGTGGGCGGACCCCTTACGAAATGCTCTTTGGCATACGAATGTTTGTGCCTGACCTTGATGGTCTAGACATGGCGGCGCAATCTGCCAAGTTTGATGTAGATAACCATTCTACTATGTTACAGGACTTACAAGAAGCCCGAGACAAACTTGCAATTGCACATTTGCCTTCAGCCACAGACCCTGCTCTGCAGATTCCGGTTGCCGGCTGGCTTCCGAAGATTGGCGACCTGGTACGAGAGAAGGTGGAGAACAAAAAGAATTCGGCCCCTCTTTTCGTGCACCGGTTCCAGTCCTGGGCTTGAAGGGAACACGTACAGTCATCTTACCACTGCTTCCCGGTCGCAAGGAAAACAGATACATCTCAGTGGAAAATGTCAAGCTACAACATCTGGCCGATCCTGAATAGTGTCACACCAGCGGTCTCTTGTCCTGCCATTTATCGGACATGTATCCGCGGCACGCCTGCACGAACAGTCACTGATGTTACCATGGAGATGGTCGATTTGCCTGAAAATATATTTGAACCCCCTGCATCCCCCTGCATTGATGAGGACGAATATACTTATCCCGCCACAGAGTCGGTGGCACACCAACCAACAACGCCACTGAGCCCGACACATTATTCCTTTGACTCGGATTCCAACTCATCAAAGGCCCCGTCCAAGTTTAGTCTTTTTGTATCCTGGTTTAGAGACAATTTTTTGATTCCACCTTGGACATATATTTGGATGGTACTTTTCTTGGTTTTTTTGTTCATGTCCATTGGCTTTGTCACGGTGTTTTTTCTACTCATCAATGGTCACTATTTACCTGAACGCTCTGCTGTGAACAGTGTGGCTGGGACTTTGGCTCCACATTCCTCTTCACACATCATGAAGCGTGACCACACATTTGTGAACATTTCAGCGTTTCCAGTTGCAGATGGCATCGTATGGGATGCGGTAAACTTTCAAATCCATGGCCCGACGGAAATTATTAATGTACCAAATGTCCTTCGAGTCTCGATGGGTGATGTAGTAAAAAGTAATATTCATTCTGATGATTGGGATGTGCATGCCGTTGAAGCATTGTTTGCTGATTTAAAATATTATGCTTCCTTTAATGCTGAGGACTTGTATATGAATTCTGCGAATTATGCCGATTTGTATTGCTACCAGCATTGGGGCAATCATTTTCTCCACAAACCGAGTGCACTACGTAGCCCTGTTACTTACACCCAATGGGAACATTGTCCAAACCCCATACCAGGTAGCTCCCAGACTCTTCGAAATAAATTCACCTATTTTACTGATTTCAATCGATCGAACCCTGGGTCCTATTATTTTAAATTAAGAACCCCATTGACTCAAAAATAATGTTGACCCACACTAAATTACTTTATTCGGGTTCCTTTTTGAGCGCCTTGGCGGTGGGTGGTTATGAGTATTGGAAAGAAGCAGTGGATTTAAAATCAATCTGGGGTTCGAAGCCATGGCAGGTGCAAGGCACTGAGGCGTTGCACCGCGCTTGCCTTATCCCAGCCCAAATTATGTTTTTAAATGCTTCCATTTATCAGACCACGTGTTGGGGGTTGTCTTCCGTTAAACAACTAAACGCGCCAGCCATCCCATTCTTGTCGAGTTCGCCAAATGACAGTTTACGATTTAATATGTCCCTTTTACAGTTACAGGCTCAGTTCCAAAATAATTCCTTTAACGTTTCTGCACTGATACAGTCACCCTGGTTGGCATGGCCCATATCATCGAATGCATGCCAGCTGCGTTTCCATGGCACAGTTCCTGGCTACATACAGGACAAGCCTGATCCAAGATTTACTGCAACTCGTACTGTCACCACGTATTCGGTTGGTAAATTATGTAAACAATGGTTACAACATTCGTCCTTAGACTCTGTTAAGAAACATTTGTCTCTCCTATCAGGCACTATTGATTTATCTGACTTTATCTTGGGACCTCGTGGTCCCCGACCGAAGAGGTTCATTTATGAAGCGTATAATGAACTCTGGAAGCTGTCACAAATGGAGGCTGCTTCCCGCCTTCGGGAAATAGACCAAGCAAATTTGGAAAAGGTGCTTGCTGTTGTTGACAATAGTATAAATACCCTGTCTTCCCGCATTTACACATTGGAGAATATTGTATCCTCTGTTGTTGATATTGTACAAGATGATGTCTCTATGTTGTATCATGGTCAGAATCAGTTACGCTCAGTGATGCAGTTTGCCTGGACTTTGCAAACCCTTAAATTAGGTAAAGTTCCTTGGAATCTCTTGAACACCACTGCCCTTTTTGTGCCTTTTAATTTGACGGAAAAACAGCAGTTCATGTCCATGAAAGATGCATCTTATACCTTGTTACACATCGAGAAAGTTGATCCTTTACCATTCTCTGTAGCGGAACTAGATTCTGCGGTGTGGCTAGTTCATGGGGTTATCGCTTTACCTTTTTCCCTGTTTGAATTTAGCTCGTGCATGAGACATTATCCTGTGGGCCGTTTCCAGCCTTTGGGTAGTGCTTTCCTGCATGAACTTTGGTCCTTGCCTTTCATGTATAAATGCCTTAGAGAAGGCAAGGAAGTGTTTCTCACGGGGAGTCTTGTGATTCAACTGTGGGTCATTCGCTTATTTGTAAACATATTAAATTGCACGGGGCTTGTAGCGTTTCAGTTCAGAATCTGGCATGTGTGCTAAAGGGTATTCCTGCTCCTGCTATTTCTCCTACTTTTACTTTGCTTACTAACGGTAGCTATTTGCTTTTAAATAACGAAGACTGTTGTGGCCTACAAGCTGGCATTCCGTATATTGTTACGGTCTCACACAGAGTTGTCTGCTGCAAGAATGTGCTTTTTCCTCCCCCTCACGACAGCGTTGATAACTCTATTTGGCCTTCCATTCCTACCATGGAGGCAGATTTCAATAAGTTGAGCAGAATAAAGGCCCTATTATTGAATAAGGAGGTTATGCTCACATCCGCCCGGGAGACATTCATTCTCCAGGTGGCTAGTACACACAGTGAAATACAGGCCCTTTTGAACACTGACCTCCCCCAACATTTTGGGGAGTTGATTCATCGTATTTTTAACGCATCAAACACTGAGGGTCTGGTGCACTTTTTTAAAATTGTGGGGTCTGGCCTGGTGTCCACCTTCCAAACTATTTTCGGTGTGATACCGGCGTTAATTCATTCTATTTTTTCTAGCGTCTTTGGTGGCTTCCCATTAATCCTCGCTTTGGCGGCTGGTGTCTTGCTGTTGGTCTGTTTTCTGCGCAATGGCTGCACACCACTGGGCCCTTCTTGATCCCGAATGCCTCCAACTGCTCCGTGAGCGACTTCTGGTTGGCTTCGATGTTCTGCCCTTGGCAACTATCAGTGTGTCCTACACCCTTTCTTTTCGCTTTGCGTATTTCACTTGCGTGCAACCTGTGATGTCTTGCATCCGGTGTCCGTTCACATGGACCATGGATTATTGCCTCTCCAATTCGTCATTGTCTGTTCCGGATTTTGTCCAGTTGGTGGGTCCCTTAGAGGCCCATGAATGGGACTGTTCCGCTGCTGGCTTTATGATGCGTGCGGCTGCACTGGGGATTTTGGCACAATGGGATATCTGGGCGGCTGCTCAGACTCTCCTACAACAAAGTTATATTGAATATCACGCAAGCTGTCCCGCATTGCTTCTAAATGCTCCATCCTCTGAGGAACATTCATGCAGCTTTGATCTGTTGGACTGGATGGCGTCTACGTTTTTTGACGATTCCAATGATGTCCTCTTGGACGGTATAGCATTTTTCTGCTCTTCCACGTTTTTGGATTAACTTGCCGTTCACTGTCGGTGGATTGCCTCGTTTCTGCTCAGGTGTTTGGAACTCTGTCTGCATTTTCGATGGACTGTCCAGGGGAGGGTGTCTTGTGGCTCATGGCCTGCCTGGCTACGTTGGCACAGGCCTGGCTGCCATGATGACTTTTGCGCACGTTACTCTTAAACTGTTGTTCTGTCGCCCTCTGCTACTGCCAAGTTATTTTACAACTGTCTGCATTTTCTGTTTCTCACCTTTTCTCCTATTCCCTTTTGGGCTCAGTCTGAACAACAGTTACAAGGTCGAATAACAAATCCCTGGTTCAAAGTGATTTGGCCCATCCCTCGCACCTAGACATAACACCATGTACAGCTGCCATTGAGAAATTAGTGTGCCTTTAATAATGCGGTCGCCTGCTCTAGGCAGCACTTGGAGACGAATTTTCCAGAGAGAAGAGCTGTGATTGTATGCTGATGTAGTTTTGCATCTAGAGACTGAGGTATGGGGGTTCGCTAGTCAAAGCCCAAAGGTCTTCTATTCTCATAATAAACTGGCTTCCAGCACGGGAGGGTGGTAATGTTAGTTAGACATATATCCACTGCTTTATGAGATGCTTTCCCCGTTCGTATTCTATGGAGTAGTAACTATGCTGATTATATTATTCATATGTATTATGCTATTAGTACTGACACGTGTACTGTATCTTAGAGCACGTAAGTTGAAATAAATATTTTGAACTATACAGTGTCTCTTCTTACGCATGTTGTGGACAGGTACGAGTGTGACGAAAGAGTGTTCTTGCCTCTGCGAGTCCTGGGTGAGAGAGAGATACCGTGTTCTAGGTTGTCTAATCATTGGTACATTAGTGCTAATGGGACGCTAAGGCTAGTTGGGTTGGGGTTTTGGGTGCTAAGGTCTATGGTTGGCTCACCACTATATTCCAAGGTCCTATTATCCTGTGCATAGCTCTGTATGTGCAGAAACCTTATGACACTCTGTGTAAGCTGCAACGAGAAAGGTACAGTTACCAAGTCTGTTCACGCTTTTGCTGGCCCGTATCGATGCAGTCAGCTGGAGCTGTTAGACTTTGTTGTTTTCAGCATCGCTGTAGCCCCAGACGGAGCTACCGACTCGTACAAACTGTGATTTTGAGGTATTTCCGCAGTTTAGAAGACATCTTGCAAAGTTTCAATTACTGTATTGTGTATTCTTTATCGTTTTTGGTCTTGTTCTGAGCATATAAAAATATTGGATATTTTTCTAAACTGGTGTGGTGTCCTTTTGTAGTGCTTTCACTGTGTTACTGTTGTTTATGTGCAAATGCTTTACACACTGCCTCTAAGATAGCCTGACTGCTCGTGCCAAGCTACCAAGCGGGTGAGCAGGGGTTATTTTAGGAGTGTAACTCCCTTATCCTGACTTGAAGGAAGGGTCCCTACTTGGACAAAGGTGCAAACCCTTGCCAACTAGAGACCCCCATTTCTAACATTGGTTGTCAGCGGTGAGGATAGGACTTGCGTTTGCACTAGACTTACAGTGATTGGTGTGCACTACTACCATATCGCAGACCATTACGTACCACATACTGTTTTTTGGTCTATTTTTGCCTTTCCATTGGTCTTGAACTTGAACTTTCCAGTACAACATGCCTGAATCAATTGCATCATCTGCTGCATCCTTGGAAATGGGCTTTGAGGAGGAGAGGTTAGAAACCTACAATGTGAAGGAATTGAAGGCGATCTGCAAAAACCTCAAAGTCCAAATCAGGGGCCTCACCAGAAAAGAGGAGCTACAAAGGCACTGAGGGCCTGGGTAGCAGCCAGACATGCTAGTGAGCTGTCTGGGGATCTTGGCATGGAGGCAGAAGAGCCAATTCCAAGGGTGGATGTGCTTTTGGGAGGGGGGCACCCTCTAAACCAGGTAGCAGTGGCTTGTCCCCAGAGGAGCTGGAGGATAGGCGCGAAGCAAGGAGAGTTGCTATGGAAATGGAGAAGCTTAAGTTAGCCATGGAGGAGAAAAGGATGATGCTAGACCATGAGATCAGGATAAAGGAGTTGGATCAGAGGAGTAGAACCAGCTCAGATGGTGGTAGCAATTCATCAGCGCAGTCAGACAGAATTTTGCACATCCCCAAGAATGTAGGCAAGGAATTCAAGAAGAAGATGACATACAAAGGTGGTTCCAGGGGTATGAGGCGTCTATTCATATGAATGGGGTCCCTGAAAGGAATTGGGGGGCAGGGTTGTGGCCTCTCTTTCCAGAAGAAGCTAGGAATACTCTGATAGCTTTGGGTAAGGGGCAGAACCTCACCTATGCTGATATGAAGGACGCTCTCCTCACCAGATATGGTCTCACCCCTGAGAAGTATAGAGATCAGTTTAGGTCTAGCAATAAAACTGATGCCAACACTTGGTTGGAATGTGTAGATTCTTTCTGCAGGTCTCTGGATGGCTGGATGAAGGGCAGTAATGTAACAGATTTTCAGGGGCTCTACAATTTGATTGCATTGGAGCACTTGTCTAGTCTATGTTTTGCAGAGCTGCGCCAGCACTTAGTTGATAGTAAGCTAACTGACCCCAGGAAGCTTGCTATGGAGGCGACCGCTGGGTGAGTACCAGGGTCCACAAGAAAGTGTTTGGGGGAGACTCAGCCAAAGGTGGGCAGGGTCCCCAGCAGAAAAGTGGGGGGGACAAGGGTAAAGCACAGGAGTTCGCTAAAGGGGCCCAAACTAACACCCAGGGTAAAGGTTCCCAACCCCCAGGAGATAAGAAACAAGGGGTCTCTTAAGGAAAGCCTGCTGAGACCGGCCCCGCAAGTGTTTTTCATGTGACCAGGTGGGTCACTTGAAGGGGGACCCCAAGTGTCCCAAGAGGGCACAGCCAACCACAGGTGGGCAGTCCACGGTGTTGGCTAGTGTAGCGCTTGGGGAGGAGGGGTACCCACAGGAGGGTAGGGATCCGGCAGAAATGACCCTCGTCTCACTACGGGGCAGTGAGATGGTCCCAGGAAACCAGGTGCCCCCTAACACAAAGAAATATAGCACCTGGGTGACCGTCAATGGGAAAAGGGTAGAGGCTCTCAGAGATACTGGAGCCAGTGTGACCTCAGTCCGGTGTCACCTGATCTCTGAAGAGCAGGTAGTTCCCGGGGCATTCCACCAAGTAGTTGCTGTGGACAACTCGGAGTGTCAGTGTATCGTGCGCAGATTCCCTTTGAATGGGGGGGTCTCAGGTCCCTTGAGGGTGGTTGTGAGCCCTACCATGCCTGTAGATTGTCTGCTAGGTAATGACCTGGAGCAGTCCTTGTGGAAGGATGTTGAGCTCAGGTCTCACTTGGAGATGCTTGGGTTGCCAGAGTGGGCATGTGTTTCCACTCGGTCAATGGCAGCCAAAAAGGGTGATCAGAAGGACCTGGAGCCTGAGACAGTGGCCCAGGTCCCTGCCAAGAGAAAGGGCAGGGGGAGCGGGAAACCGGCCCCTGAAATTCCCACAGAACGGGAGGAGGCTGACCTTGAGGGGGACGCCCCGGTGCCTACAAGGGAACAGGTAGCCGAACTGAGGGACATCTCTGAGCTGACCCATTGGCAGCAAGAGGGGGTCCCACCAGGAAAGAATTCTGCAGGAAGCAGAAAGAGTGCCCTTCTCTAGAGGGTCTGCGGTGGCAGGCTGCAGACCAGGTAGCTGGTGATCAGTCTGGATCACATTGGATCTACTGGGAGAATGGTCTCCTTTATAGCGAGCCTAAGGTCGCTGAGCCTGTGTCAGCCAGTGTGCTGGTGGGACCCCAGCGCTTCAGGACCTTCCTACTGGGTCTGGCTCATGACTTGCCTTTGGCAGGACATTTGGGGCGGGACAAGACCTTTGACAGGCTTGTCACCCACTTCTTCTGGCCCCAAATGCGAAGGCAGTCAGTTGGACATTGCAGTTCTTGTCCAACTTGCCAGGCAAGTGGTAAAAGTGGGAGGAAGGTCAAAGCTCCTCTCCAACCTTTTCCAGTTGTGGGAACCCTTTTTGAAAGGGTAGGGATGGACATTGTGGGGCCACTGGATCCCAAGGCAGCCATGGGCAACAGGTACATCCTGGACTTGGTGGACCATGCCACCCGGTACCTGGAGGCAATTCCTCTCAGGACAACGACGGCACCAGTGGTGGGCTGGACGTTAATGGGGATCTTTTCCTGCGTGGGTTTCCCCAGAGAGGTGGTTTCTGACCATGGGACAAATTTCATAATCGAAGTATATGACATCCCTGTGGAAGGAGTGTGGTGTACCCTACAAGTTCACCACTCCTTACCACCCATACGGTAACAGTCTGGTGGAAAGATTCAACCAGACCTTGAAGGGTATGATTAAGGGTCTAACAGAACCCATGAGGAGTAAGTGGGGAGTCCTCTTGCCATGCCTTCTCTTTGCATAGAGGGAGGTACCTCAGAAGTCTCTTGGGTTCAGTCCCTTTGAGCTTCTGTATGGCCACCCTGTGAGAGGACCTCTGAGTTTGGTGAAGGAAGGCTGGGAGGCAGCTCCCAGGAAAACTCCCAGGATGTGTTCAGTTACATGCTAGCCTTCATAAACCAAACTGCCCGCTTCAGGAAACTCGCTCAGACGAACCTGGAAGCAAGCCAGGAAGAAATGAAAAAGTGGTATGACCAGAATGCCACTCTGGTCGAATTTCAACCTGGGCAAAAAGTATGGGTCATGGCCCCAGTGAAACCTTGTGCCTTGCAGGACAAGTGGACTGGGCCTTTTGAGGTGGTGGAGCGCAAAAGTGATGTCAACTACCTGGTGAATTTGCAGACTCCCAGGAACCCTTTGAGGGTCCTCCAGGTGAACCGCCTCAAGCCCCACTTCGAGAGGTCTGAAGTGAGCATGCTCTTGGTGACAGATGATGGGGTGGAAGAGGAGAGTGAACCTCTCCCTGATCTCCTGTCCACCAAGGAGCATGATGGGTCAGTGGAAGGTGTGATCCTCTCCCCTACACTGACCCCAGAGCAGCAGAGTGACTGTCAACAGTTGTTGGGACAGTTTGCCCCACTGTTCTCTCTGACCCCAGGTGTTACTCACTGGTGTACCCATGACGTTGACACTGGTGACAGCCCTCCTGTAAAACACAAGATTTATAGGTTGGCTGACCGGGTCAGGGCCAGCATCGAAGAGGAGGTCTCTAAGATGTTGGCGTTAGGGGCGATTAATCCCTCCAACAGTCCTTGGGCCAGCCCAGTGGTCTTGGTCCCAAAGGCTGCTGCACCTGGTGCCACTCCAGAATTTCGCTTTTGTGTGGACTACCGTGGGCTCAATGCCGTCACCAGGACTGACGCACACCCCATCCCCAGAGCTGATGAGCTCATTGATCGGTTGGGAGCTGCCAAGTTACTCAGCACGTTTGATTTAACATCTGGATACTGGCAGATTGCCTTAACCGATGGGGCCAAGGAGAGGTCAACATTCTCAACCCCAGAAGGACATTACCAGTTCCGGGTGAGGCCCTTTGGGTTGAAGAATGCTCCTGCCACCTTTCAGAGATTGGTCAACCAGGTGTTAGCTGGACTAAAGGATTTCAGTGCTGCATAGCTGGATGACATTGCAGTGTTCAGTTCCAGCTGGGAAGAACACTTGCTGCACTTCGGGGAAGTGTTGAGGGCTCTGCAGAGGGCAGGCCTCATGATCAAGGCCAGTAAGTGCCAGATCGGGCAGGGTTCTGTGGTGTTCTTGGGACACTAGGTAGGAAGCGGCCAGGTGGCGCCCCCACAGCCCAAGATTGACACCATTCTGGCTTGGGAAACCCCAAGACCCAGACAGAGGTGAGAGCCTTTTTAGGTCTCTACTGGAGGTTTGTTAAGGGCTATGGCACCATTGTTGCCCCATTAACAGAGCTGACTTCCAGGAAGCAGCCCAAGAGGGTGATCTGGACTGAATCCTGCCAGAAAGCTTTTGATGCCCTGAAGGCCGCCATGTGCACGGTGCCCGAGCTCAAGGCACCCGACTTCTCCAAGGAATTCGTCATGCAGACCGACGCTTCAGAGCATGGTGTGGGAGTGGTGCTCTCACAACTAAATGAAGAGGGCCTAGACCAGCCTGTAGTCTTCCTTAGCAGGAGACTACTCCCCAGGGAACAGAGGTGGAGTGCCATAGAAAGGGAAGCTTTTGCTGTGGTCTGGGCACTGAAGAAGCTGAGACCCTAACTGTTTGGGACTCACTTACGAGTTCAGACAGACCACAGGCCCCTCAGACGGTTGATGCAAATGAGGGGTGAGAACCCAAAACTGTTGAGGTGGTCCATCTCCCTACAGGCAATGGACTCTACAATGGAACACCGCCCTGGCACAGAACACACCAACGCAGATGGTCTGTCCAGGTTCTTCCGCCTTAGTGAAGAGAACTCCCAGGAGGTTGCGTTGTTCTCCCTACTTTCAGCTGGAGGGGACATGTGTTAGACTTGGCATCTTTTGGCTTGTTTCCCCTGACTTTTTGCTTTCTGACCTCCCGGTTTTGACTCTGTTTTTGCTGGCTTAGTGTCTCTGCGCACTTTTTTACTGCTGATCAGTGTTAAAGTGCAAGTGCTCCTGTTGTAAATTGTGTTATATGGATTGGTGTTTCCATGATTGGCATATTTGATTTACTTGCCAGTCCCTAGTAAAGTGCACTGAGTGTGCCAGGGCCTGTAAGTCAAATGCTGCTAGTGGGCTGCAGCACTGGATTGTGCCACCCACACAAGCAGCCTGTAAATATAACTCTGGCCTGCCATTGCAGAGCCTGTGTGCAGCGTAGGACTGCCATGTCGACTTGGCGAGTGCACACACTTGCCAGTCCCTAACCTTCCCTTTTCTTACATGTTAGTCACCCCTATGGTAGGCCCAAGGTACCCCTGTGGGCAGGGTGCATTGTATGTGAAAGGTAGGACATGCCCTGATGTGTGTGGCATGTCCTGATAGTGAAATACTGTCAATTTCATTTTTCACTATTGCAAGGCTACCTGCTCCCATAGGAAAGAATGGGGAGTTTGTTTATAACATCTTATAAACATAACTACCCCTGGGAACAAGGTAGGAAAATAAAGTTTGATATGCCTGAACTCAGAATGTTACAATGCATCTTTTAGTGAGGGTGATTTTTACATTCTGTGTTTGAAAATACCACTTTTAGAAAGTAGGTATTTTCTTGCGTAGCCATCCAGTATGCCTCTGCTAGGTCTGTGTATTGCATGTCTGCCTTTGGATGACAGGGACTGGAGAGGGGCAGTGGCTCCAGAGAGTCTGATGAGTCAGGGCTGGGCTGAATAGGCCTGGTCTGCATTTGGAGTGGTGGGAGGAGTAGCACCTGCACCTGAATAGGGCTGTGCCTGCCTTCCACAATGATGACTCCGCCCCCCTGTGGTGTGTCTGGAGCCAGGACTCACACTGACAATGGAGGTTGTTGTGCACTTGCAAAGTGCCCCATAGAACTGGTTTTGGCTGGGTACAGACACTCTCTGCCTTCAGAGAACAAAGGATTATTGGGTATAAAAAGAGGGGCCCAGACCCCAGACTTTTAGAACTCGCTGGAATCAAGGAACCTGCCAAGAAGAAGAGCTGGAAGAGCTGCCAGGAGGAGTACTGCCCCTTTGCTGTGTTGTTGCCTTGTTAGGTTGGCCTGCAGTTGCTGCTTCTGCCTTGGGCAGTGAAAGGACTGGACTGACCTTTCTGTACTTGTGCTGAGTATCTCCAAGGGCCTGATATCGAGCTGGCCTCCTGTTCTGAAGTCTCAGGGACTGCAAAGATTTCACCAACCTCTGGGTACCACTTCTAGAGACGCTGTTCCAGTTGCCACAGAGGAGGGAACCGCAACCGACTCCGTCACCAACTCTGTCGCTGGCTCTGTGTCCTGATGGCACCGCAGACCGCACCGTCCGCATCTCGCACTGCAACCCTGGTCTCACTCGCAGACCGCACCGTCCGCATCTTGCACTGCAACCCTGGTCTCACTGACGACGATGACCGATGCCGCCGCCACCGAGCCGCTGCTTGCACCATGACCTGTGGGCACCGCAGTCCGCACCGCCTTGCTTCACTTTGCTATCCTGGTCTCACCGATGCTGTCGCTGCTGCTGACTCAACACCCTTGACCTCATCGTGGTTGGGGGCACCGCTTGTAAAGTTTCACGACGCACCGCCTTGTACCACACAGCCGTCTGGGCCGACCGACGCCTGCTCCCGCAAACCGGCTCTGTCGCCTGCACCGCAACCTGCCAGCACCGCATCGAGCACCGTCTTACCCTGCACCGTAAGCCTTGGTCTCACCGACGCCGTCTGGACGATCGTCACCAGGTCGCTGCCTGCACCGCATCGAGAGGACACTGCACCCAGCACCGCTTCCATTGTGCAACGGAACCACGATGGTTGCCACGACCGGCTCGCATCTCCGTGTAAGCTGCAACGAGAAAGGTACTGTTACCCGGTCTGTTCACGCTTTTGCTAGCCCGTATCGACGCGGTCGGCTGGAACTGTTAGACTCTGTTGTTTTCAACATCGCGGTAGCCCCAGACGGAGCTACCGACTCGTACGAACTGTGATTTTGAGGTATTTCTGCAGTTTAGAAGACATCTTGCAAAGTATCTATTTTTCAAATACTGTATATTGGATTCTTTATCGTTTTTGGTCTTGTTTTGAGCATATAAAAATGCTGGATATTTTTCTAAACTGGTGTGGTGTCCTTTTGTAGTGCTTTCACTGTGTTACTGTTGGTTAAGTGCAAATGCTTTACACACTGCCTCTAAGATAAGCCTGACTGCTCGTGCCAAGCTACCAAGGGGGTGAGCAGGGGTTATTTTAGAAATGTAACTCCCTTATCCTGACTAGAAGGACGGGTCCCTACTTGGACAAAGGTGCAAACCCTTGCCAACTAGAGACCCCCATTTCTAACACACTATCAGGACATGTCACACACACCAGTACATGTCCTACCTTTCACATACACTGCATCCTGCCCATGGGTGGAATTTGGGCCAACCTGAGGGGTGTCTTATATGTAAGGAAATTGATTGTTAGGGCCTGGCAAGTGGGTGCACTTGTCAGGTCGACATGGCAGTTTAAAGCTGCGCACAGACACAGCAGTGGCAGGTCTGAGATACCTTTTCAGGGCTACTCATGTGGGTGGCACAATCAGTGCTGCAGAACCACTAGTAGCATTTGATTTACATGCCCTGGCACACTCAGTGCACTTTACTAGGGACTTACCAGTAAATCAAATATGTCAATCAGGGAGAACCAATTGTACTAACAATTTACACAGAGAGCATCATATGGACTTTAGCTCTGATTAGCAGTGGTAAAGTGTCCAGAATCCTAAAGCCAACAAAAACAGGTCAGGCAAAATAGGAGGAAGAAGCAAAAAGTTTGTGGATAACCCTGCAAAAATGGCCAAGTCCAATAGCTATCATATGTCCCATCCGAGGTGACCATCTTCATGCACATATTTTTCTGCGCATGCCGTGCTTTGGAGGTAACTCTTCCTCACACTGAGAGCCCTATGGGTGGCAACATATTAGATTTGCCATGCAGTCTGTGTGCTACTGAGCCCACAGTACTATTTATGGGCAGATTAGGTCCACATAGATCACAATACATCTTTAACACCCATTAGTACGCTGGCATAGCCAGCACGACCACCTTACTCTGTGGATAACTATACCCTGGCAACTATGACCCTCTGGCCAGCGCTGTAGGTGGTTAGGTCTTCCATTCCACCTTTATAAAATCTCTCATTGAACTAACCTTCAAATTTCACTTGATAACCACTAAGTCTTGACACAGCAAGTACTCGTGGCATTGTTTTTAAGTATTTCTGATCCATATGTACAAACACATATTGCATTTCTTAATGGTGCGAATCACTATTTGGGGCCATTAGGAAATGCAAAATGGCCTTTGGGTATGTGCAAAAGGCATATGTGGCTCTGCAAGTGGCTGCATATGGAAAAAAAACACACAAAATAAGAACAGTTGAAACTGTGAAAAACTAAAGCATTTGCTTATCGATGGGGTGAATGGTGGCATTCACATTCCCGAGGACGGATTGTGTTTTTTATTTTAGGTGTTTGGTATGATGGAAACACATTCCTTGCATCTAAATGGCATAAAAAATCACCTATAGGTCTTCCTCAAGAGCTATACAAGAAATCCAACCTAAACCCGTCACAAAAGAACCCAGTGACCCACCTGGCCCACAATGAAGAAAACTGTTGACCTTCAGGAAACAACTCAAGGCACACCCATACTGCTTACTTCAACACTCCAATTGGTTAGTCTTGAGAAAAAACCTTTTATGCATTGAAATTTCCACCTACACCCCGAAATCCCAACCTACCAGCCATCAAACACAACTCAAGTCTGCCAAAATTCTATTGAAGAAGTTACTGGTGGGGTGGTGCCTCCCTAAATGGATACTCAAAGACAACACTGCAGATCACGTTGAGACAGACTTTACTAACATAAATTAAAGGTGAATTCATAGAACACGAAGACTCGCAACAGGCACAGCCATGAGGTCCAGGAAGAAATGCTCAGCCTATAATATACACAAAGACAGGAATGCCCTCGACCCATATTGTTACAGAGCAGCTGCTCCAAAAGTAGGATCAGCAATTGTTCCTGCAATATGTTAAATTAAAGAGTAATACGTTCCTTCCTCAGCAACCATTTGTACAGGACCAAAAAGGGGTTCTACACCAAACACAGAACCACATAAAATATTTTCACCATACTACTAACGAATGCCGTAAATTATTAGATGTTTTGCCCAAAAACAATTTACCCCAATCTGGCACCATCGATTTAACATAGCGGCCACGTTTACAAAGTAAAAAAAAAGTTATTCCCTAGGTTTATTCTTCAGTTTGGATCAAATTCCTTTCTTTGATGGGATACATGGAAGATGTCAAGTGTGCCCAATGCATCCTAACAAAATATTATATTTATACTTCAGCAAAAAAAGTATGCATGTAAATTAGCTGTAAATGCTATGCCAATAAACACCATGTCAGTTTGAGGGTATACACCACATTTTACAGGCATACCCATCCATAATGACCACAAATACACTCGTAACCCCAAGCGTGCGATTGTTGCAGTTTTGCCACACTGCCAAATTATCCACATTCAATAGCAATTCTGATTGTGTAAATCAGGCATTGAAAATTTGCCTTTGAAAATGGCTTGTGTTTGCACAGCCAGTTTGAAACTCGGGGGCATATTATCAAGAACGGCGTTAAAAATTATCGCCGGTTTAGCGGCAGAAAACGGCTGCTAAAGCGGCGATAATGGGCTTGATAATATGCCCTTGAGAATTCCAATAGAAGTCCATGTTCTGGTGTGAACATGGGCTTCTATTGGAATTCTCCAGGGCATATTATTAAGCCCATTATCGCCGCTTTAGCGGCAGTTTTCTGCCGCTAAACCGGCGATAATTTTAACGCCGTTCTTCATAATATGCCCCGTGGTTTGTAAAAAAAGTCAGCTAATCAGCTCAAAATTACGAGAGACAACAATTTGGGTAAAGCATATGGTTATAAAAAAGCACTGCATGCTTCAATTAGAAGCAAGGTTACTTTAAACGGCATGAGAACAGGAGCCTCACGTTTAACACGGATGAAGTCTCTGGAGACGGCAGTGGGTAACAGATTGGGGCAAGGGTTGAGTTTCACAGGAAGAAAGGGGGAGCCATTCTGCTAGCTCCTGGGATGGATAGTCATTGGAGGGGACAGTCTTAAAGGAAGGAAGCTATCTCTCTTGGGAGGTCGTGGATGGGGGTGGGGCAATCTCTAAGGGCGAAGGCAGACTCATGGCTGGTGAAGGGGAACAAAGACTCACAAGGGGACAAAGGGAGATTCATGAGGGATCGGAGAGAAGGGAGACTCATGGGGGATTGCTGGAAAAGCTGGCTCATGGGGGGATGGCAAGAAAGACTCGGGCGGTGAAGGGGAGGGCAGACTCATGTGGAGGCTGAGGTGGAAGGCAGGCTTGGGTAGGTACAGACCTTGGAGTAGGGAGGAAAGGCAATCATGGGGGAAAGGGCAGTCATGAGGGAAATGTAGAATCATGCGGGAGAACCTGCAAGAATGGAGTAGGCTCATGGCAGAGGAAGGCAATAGAAAGGGGGCGCTGTCCTTGATGCCACCACTATTCCTGAAAGTTCCAGTTCAATCCTGCACAAGTGTATGTGTAACTCATCTGTTGTGTCAGTCATGTCACAGTCAGGCTAGACATACAACTTTGCTGCAATGTGATAATTAGAAAACTCACAACAGTGATATGCTGTCTGATTCCAAGGTGACCGAAGCTCACTCCTAGTTGCATATAGTGTTGAGTTAGCCATGTGTTTGTGTATCTTATACTTCGTTATTGTTTTTGACCTAATCCCAGATTCTGTAGTAACAAAAGCACGTATCTGCAACAAACCTGCCCCCTAAATAAACAAGAATCCGACCAACAGTTGCCCTATCCAGTCCAGCTGCCACTTCCTGATCCAGAGGTCCCCGGAAGAAGAGAGCGGGCTGTGAGATCTACCAATGCAGGGAGACTGAGGCAGAGGGGAAATGCCGACGTTCCAAGGTTCCGCTAAAAATGCTGCTTCACACTGACAACAGGGGAAGAAAAAAAACAAGAGGCGCGTGTGTGTAGGCTCCTACGGCCCAAGGATTCACATACCGGAGTCCTTGCAGTGACGATGACCAGTTGTGGAGTGCCAAGCTGATAAAATAAAAAGCGCACAATGGTGAAACATGAAAGTGGGTGCTGTGGCAAGATTTACAGGCCTGTTTTCAATTGCGCTTGGAATCGAAAGGCAGGGGGAGCAGCTGTGCGACCAGAGAGCCTTCCTGTGCGGCCATGCAGAAACAAAAGTAAAAATAGTGTGCAGGAACAAGCCTAAATGCACACAAGTGGAATGCTACAAGTCCTGGGGGCCTCCTCCATGGAAGGGAACAAACAATGAAAAGAAGGGAAAAATGGAAACAAATACCCACTTGAAAGCAAGGATTTTCAAAGGACACTGACACAAAGAAATGAAAAGCAGCGGGCAGACTGTAAGCCCATAAAGCACATACAGCACGTCTCGCTCAACCTAAAAAGGCACCCAAAATGCATCAAATAAGGTAACCCTCTGTCTAAACATTCTCTTCTTCCCCTCCTCTTCCGCTGCTGTGCTCCTAGGATGTGCATCCCCCTCAACTTAGCATAGAGTGTTGCGGTTTTTGAAAGTTAGTATTGCATTTTGAATGAGCTTTCACACTTTGCATCTGGATTAACCATAATGCTAAATTGCACATGCTTTTTGCTCTTTTTGTGTCTATTCACAAATTGCAATAGGCTAGTACATTCAAATGATGAATTGCTAATTTAAAATAGCAAATTCCGAAATGGAAATCGCAAATTAGGATATTGGTATTTGTTATGCTACATAGTTTTACTGAACCTATGTTTAGCAACACAGTACATCACAGTAGGCCATTTCAATTATTGCAAACCACTGTCCTTCATGCCCTAGGTCCACTAGTCTACTTCTTATTTACTAGATTATGGAAATGTACTCTGGGTCAGCCTGCCTATGTCTGTTACATGTCAAGCCACTTACTTGTGACTGTCCACCCCCAGTTCGAATTTTCATCATATGGCCCATTTAAAACAAAAATCTAACTGAACTGAAACTATCGATTGACTTTTTCTGGGGGTATCCTAGCAGTTCTGTAATTCACAGTCATTATGGTCTAATTCAGGGTAGGTTTTCCCTAGCCAAATACCACAATTTCCTACCGAGTATCCCAGCCATTCTCCTCCCTCGATTCAAGATTTGCTGCATACCCTATATAACATTTTTTATGGTTAGTCTCTCATCCGGAAGAGACAATGCAACACCTTGGTGTGCCTGTGCCCATGCTTCAAAACAATGCTTTCTCTATACTTGGTACCCTGGTAGTGCTTCATACAAAGGTTGGTCCGGGCACATCGTTCCATGTTTAGGCATCGTACAATGCTATGTAATTTGAAGTAACAGAGCGCTTTCTATCCAATCTCTTGTTCATTGGCACTAACCAATGATATAAGGAGACTAAAGTAATGCTCACATTCTTAGGCAAGAGGACATTTCCACTAGAATTCCTAGAATGCAGTAAAGACCATCCTATAAGACAAAAGGTTGCACCTAATGTGCCCACCCCATCTTTGGTTCTTCAGTAATGCTGGGACGGGTATGCCCAGACGTGGGTCCCGTGCTCGCCATGCCACTGGAGTCGAGCTGGCCTATCTGATGACGGGTGATAATCTAAAACTGGTCCCAGAATGCTTGTTTCTGGTCCAGTGAGGACCTCACATGGCAGTTCGGGCTGGACTGTTCCCACGAGGAACAGTGTCAAGACTTATTTGCGTATGGCTGGGTCTAAACCGGAATGGCATGGTGAGCAAAAAACTATGGGGCATATTAGCAAGGGCAATTACACCGCTTTAGCGGCACTTTCTGCCGCTAAAGCGGCGTTATTTCTATCGCCCAATCAACAAGCTGTCGCTAACAGCTGTTAGCGACAGCTTACTGCCAATAGCGCCCGTTTCCTTACCGCTTTGCATGTCAGTGATAAACATCCCTAATGACATGCAAAGTGTGCGTTCCCAACATCAAAGCGACTGAAAGCAGTCGCTAACCCACATACCCCCTATTACCAAGTCCCGCGGAGCGAAACAATAACTCGCCCTAACCGCGAATATCGCCTGAAAGTTACACCTGCTAAAATCCCTACTTAGGCATGCATATAATGGGAGGTGGATTATGGGGTTATGGCCACATGGCCGTATCAGCAAGCATTTCGCCGTATTGCCAGGATGTTCGCTGGTTTTTCAGCAATGTCTGGCCGTTTTTCACGCTATTGCTGGAATATTTATCGCCATAGCACTATTCGTTGCTAATACAGCGTTAACGTGGCGAAATATTCCAGCGATAGCCGGCGATAAAACTATTCGTGCTAAGCGCGCTCTGCGATATTTATCGCAGTTTGTTGCTAATATGGCCCTATGGATTTAGTCCCAGATCTCTGTAATGGGGGTGAATGTTTGACATTATTCAGCATTCAATCGGTCAATTGTTGTTTTAGCATTTGTCACCCCGAGTGGGACGAGAATGCCCAGACCTGGGTTCCGTGCTGGCCATGCCACTGGAGTCAAGCTAGCCTGGATGATGAGGGGTGATACCCCAAAAACGGTCCCAGGATGCTTGTTTCTGGTCCAGGAAGAACCTGGCCTGGAAGTTTGGGCTGGACTGTTCCCATTGGGAGCAGGGTCTAGACTGATTTGCGTATGTCTTTGTCAAAGCTGGAATGGCATGATGAGCAAACAATCGATGGATTTAGGCCCAGATCTCTGTACTGGGGGTGAATGTTTGACATTGTTCAGCATTCCGTACTTCAATTGTTGTTTTAGCATTTGTCCCCCAGGGTGGGGCGAGAAATTCACAGATGCTGGTTCTGTGCTGGCCATGCCACTGGAGACAAGCTAGCCTGGCTGATGAGGGGTGATACCCCGAAAAGGGTCCCAGGATGCTTGTTTCTGGTCCAAGAAGGACCTGGCCTGGCAGTTTGGGCTGGACTGTTCCCATGGGGAGCAGAGTCAAGACTGATTTGCAGATGGCTGGGTCTAAACTGGAATGGCATGGTGAACAAACAAATCGATGGATTTAGGCCCAGATCTCTGTAATGGGGCTGAATGTCTGACATTGTTCAGCATTCCGTCCATGAATTGTTCTTTTTGCGTTTGTCACCCCGTCTGGGACGGGTATTCCCAGATGTGGGTCCAGTGCACGCCATGCCACTGGAGTCAAGCTAGTCTGGCTGATGAGGGGTGATGCTCCGAAACTTCTTCCAGGATGATTGTCTTAAGTCCGGGAGGACCTGGCCTGGCAGTTCAGGCAGGACTGTTCCCATGGTGAGCAGGGTCAAGACTGATTTGTATATGGCTGGGTCTACACTGGAATGGCATGGTGAGCAAAAAAACTATTGACTTAGGCTCAGATCTCTGTACTGGGGCTGAATGTTTGACATTGTTCAGCATTATGTCCATCAATTGTTCTTTTTGCTTTAGTGTATGACAACATAGCAGATTTTAACCCATGTACAACACCACAATAATGATCCAAAAATACACCACCAATGAGAACACCAGGGATTTAAAGTCTCTTTTGAGCTTCAAATAAAAGGCATAATGTTGCTTTTAGTAAGAAGGTGGCTCCACCACAATGACCTAATGCCTGGTCCTTTCCTTGTAGGATTATTCTACTCTATATAGACCAAAATATTTGGCTAATTGCACCTGAAAGCCGAGACTGGTATCTGTGCCATGGACTTTTCTATGTATCCTCTCACCTGTTGTGCCTTTCAAATGTAACAGCAACTCCATGTGGAAGGGCATTCTCTCTGTTTTCAGTGAGGGTGCTGTTATCATTGAATGGTACTCAGAGTTCATCTAGAGGCAATCACCTCAGCTTCTCAGAAGTACCACGGAGTCTTGTCGATTAAGCCATGTAATATATATACCTAAATCCCTACCTTTAGGTGAGAGTGCACCCTGAGCCCCACGCCAGGGTCTCTCAAGTTGAGGCACAACACCAGACGTTTGCAGATAAGCTTGCGTGTTTTGTACAAATGCCACACATCTATTTGAGTTTGACACTTTTCTTGTTGGATGCATTGTTCCACTGTTTGGGTTACAGTCGGCACTATAAATTGATAAGTGTTACTAACAATCTGGCTATTACCCAGCCAAAATTATATCTCCTTACAGGTCATTATAAAGTGAATCCATTGTTGAACCATTGGTAACCACTATTATTGTTCTGTATCTGTTTCCTTTTGTATGTGCATTGTTTAAGCAGAAGTGAATCTTTCTAAGGTCCTGATGAATGCCAGTACACCTCGGATGAGTGTTCTGTTGGCAGAAACATGTTGACCAATGTATTGAGCCTACTACAAATACCTATGTATTGTACCTATATTTGTGTCACCAAAGTGAATTGAAAATAACATCCATTGCCAATAACAAACACTTTGGCATCTTAGGTACAATGTAAGGTGAACATTCACCTATCTGGATCTTTTCTTATGCCAGACGTAATGACATACTATATATGTACCACTAAATGCAAAGCACATTTATGTGGCTCATATGGCTGTAAAAGCTGGCCACATGGACATGATACATATGCCTATGAGTCCCCACCCTAATTCCTTGTTAAATGAAGCCACTCAAACTCCTGTCATGATGAACAAGATAAAGTAGTCACAATGCAAACATCACTAGATTGATCCACTCTACCATAACCCAGAAGTCCTAAGCTTGTTTATGTGCCACTGTTTGCATGTGACATGCTACATGAACATATAAACACACTCCACATCACTTGACACACAGACACTCCTTGAAAACCATGACCCACACCTTACAACAAACATGACCCTCTGATAGCACATACAACCCCTTGGAGGCTGGAAACCATGGTAAAGTATAATGTATTTCATACCTGGATGGAAGATCTATTGTGCAGCAATGTGTGCAACAAGACGTAAAGCTAAATCACATTGGCATGATGTCGCCCTATATCCAGTTTACTGACAATGTCCATGCACAGACTGACATACTCTAACTGTGAGTTAAGCCAAGAAGCTGATGTAGATTTGTGTGCAATGAAGTGTAATACAAGACAATCACACCATAATTGAACTAGCTGTCAACGCCTGTGACACCCATTCTTGTACCATAAGCTAGGTCCTCATGCAACTGACACATACATCTGTAGGTAATTTCAAAATAGACAAACACAGCTTAACTTACTAAGCACTGTAATGGACATGAAATAGGCAACTGAAGTGAATGGGATTACAACCATCCAAGTTTCACAACATTAGGAGGCCACAGTGTATAGACACCTTGCATGAAATGGTTCCTGAAAGTAAAGGGAGTCCTGGAAGCCTACAGGTCCAGGACACAGTCTGATTTGTAATTCCCCCCAGTCTCCATGTGGACAGGACAGTTAGAATCATTCTCATCTGGAACTGATGGGTATTGGCACAAAGTGGCATCCACATTTGGCAAATGTGTCATTGGAAGTTCAAAACAAGCCACAGAAGAAACAGCAATTGGCCCATATCTAGTAAGACATATTTTGAAAGGTACACATTGCTTTGTGTACATGTGTGTCTAAAGTACCTATCACGTATGAAGAGACAAAATGCTTTCAAGTGTGTAGACAAAATAAGTACTTTGTACACATCAAATACATATGCACCATACATCTTATTGAGTTCTGTCCATTGACACACTTGCACACTGGACAAAGAAAGCAGAAAAAAAAACATGAATGCATAGAACATTCAGTGTAAGTTCTGACCATTTACCCCACATCCCTACATATACATCATGTGGACATTAACACCCAGCCACTGCACATACATAATTCCACACAAGATCACAATAGACTTACATACTCCATGAACCATATGTAATCATTGTTAAACAAATGCAACTGTAGTCACACATTGCAAATTACACAAGAATAACAGTTAACATCAGTAACAATGGTTGGACACAGGAATATCAAAACAAGTAAGTGCATTATTCTGCCTCATTATCTGAACAGTAAAAACCAAAGGCCAATGGCCAGTCCAAAAGTCCCTGTTGTGGGCCAGCAAACTGTTGCGTATCCAAACTTGCCTTCAGATACACCATCAGGGATACCTCCCTGGAAGAGGGATCTAGGGGGCAGGACAGGCACCAAAAGAACAAAACTTGAGTTTTTTGGGTTGGTCCTAGAAAGGGCTGAGCTCAGGATTGGGAGGGTCGATTGGGTCAGGGCGAGGGCAGAATTTAGTTGGGCGGGCTGGATTTCACAATTGTAGGAATTTTGTAACCATGAAGGGTGGTGAAGGGAATAGGGAGGGGGGAACTTTTTTTCCTTACTTTTCTTCCCCTTGGAAGAACTGGGGTGGGATGGGGAAGATGATCTTTGGGTTTCAGGAGGGGGTGGGGCATTGGCAGGACGGGAAGCTTTCCTTTTACGGGTTCCTTGGGGTGTAGGTTTGGTTTTAGTAGGGAGCTGTTTTTTTGGGGAGAGTTGATGTGGAAAGGTGTGATAGGGGTGGCAGGGTCTTCTTCTTAGGTTTAGAAAGGGGTCAGTCAGTTTGGGTAGGGAAAAGGTCAAGGGCAATCCAGGCAGAATATTTGGGCAAACTGGGTACAAGGAGGGTCAAGGGTAGGGGTTGTGGAGGTAGAGGGTTGTGATGGATGTGAAATGTCTGTGTCTGCTGCTGTGGTGGCTGTGTCTGCTGGTGTTGTGTCTGTAGTGGCTGTGTGTGATGCTATGGTGCCTGCCTGTTCGTCTGTATTTGAGCTATGTGGTGCAATGGGTGTTGAGTCTGCCTGCATATCAGTGGATGTGCTAGTGAGGGTCTCTTGTGTCTGCTGAGTATGTTTGTCTTTTGCCTTATGTCTGTGTGTTTGTGTGCTGCATGTGGATGTTGAGGTGGATGCATGGTCATGTTTGCGTGTGCTTTGAGTAGGTACGGGAATAGGGTCTGTGGATGGGGAAGAGGCAGGAGGGTGGGTTGAAAGTTGGAATTGGGCAAAGGCTGCCATGAGAGTGGATGCAAGAGCCTGAATGGATCTCTGTAAGGAAGATATGTCAGAGTGAATACCCTCCAGGAACAACACCATCTGCATCTGCTGATTAGTATGCCCCTAGAGGACATTCAGCACTGCTGTCTGACCCAAAGAGATCTGCCTCGGGAGTTCAATGGCCTCCACACTCAGGGCAACAGGGGAGACAGAGGCAGGGGGTGAGGTGCCTGGTGCAAGGGAGACTCCTCCCCTTTTAGGGGAGTGGCCACGGATAGCTGGCTGGAGCAGCAGTGAGGGTGGAGATGGTAGGGGGGTGGTGGACTGAGATGGAATGGACACAGGTCCAGGAGATTCACCTCCACCTGGGAGGGCTCACTGAACCTGGAGTAAGATGATGATGACATTGGTGTCACGTGAGTCATCTCCTCCATGGCGCTCCATTCACCATCTGTGCCACTGGTTCCCTCTTGCTCATTGCCAACACGTGTACCACTGCGGCCAGCTGCTACCCCAACATTTGTGGCACTGTTTCCTTCGCTGCCCTGGTATGATGCTGAAAAAGAGATTTAAAGAGATTTTATTTTCATTGTTGATATATGCTGGCCACATAGGTGTAAACACAACTCTAACAAGAATGGCATACTTTACAATTTGTACTTGGATGACTACATTAGTTCATATGTAGCCATTAGCACATGACTGAAAGCTACATGACCTGTGCACACTCTCACATAATAGTGACATATCTATAGTCTGATACAAGTTCATGTTTGACCTTCTTCCAATTTTTACCTCATGTATGTACCAGCAGATGTATTGACTAACTTCTTATGCCCTTGTAGTATACAATACTTACCTCATGGAATCAAAGGGAAAATAGACATTAATTTAAAAAATGTTTTCCTCTGCAAGGTTTGACAATCAGCATATAGTGAGCTATCCCTAATCAAGACCTTGTTGAACAGAAGGTCCCTTGAACCTATTTTCATATGTTACTATCAAGATGAAGGGGGCATGGAATAGGCCATTTCACATTGTTCACATGACACTTGCACATCTGTCCACTGGCAGATGATACAGTTGTAAATGTCAAATGCGTAACTCATATAGAAGTCACATATAGAATATAGGCTTTGAAAGCCACAAATCATGTCTACAAGTAGTGCGTTGTGTCAGCATAGTGCACCGATGAAATAGTGTTTGTAAAACATTAGTGCATGTGAACACAGCTTATTACACTGCCAATGTCAAAGATGCAGATTACTTAAAGGACATGTGGCTTACAATGCCTCCGGGCCATGTAGAATCCTGAAATGTGCACATAATAGAAGTGGAAATCATGTAACTTAATACCTATTGGCAACACTTCTTACAAGCCTGTGGATACCGCTGATGTACCCATCTCACCACAACAGGTTAGCCTTTCCCTCAGTGATGCATTTCATCATGCACATATTGACCCGTATAGATGCAAATGTGTTCCTCACCTGAATGAATCTGCCCTTTTCAGAGGTATGTTAAGGCACAATTCCAGACCAGTCATTTATGTTTTCTAAAAATGGTTATTTTGCCATCAACATGTCGACCCCCCCTTGTGACACCCATCAATGCCATTGGGAATGTGTGACTCTCCCATCCATCTATTTACACCCCTGTTACCAGGTAACATCCACTCTGTTAGTCAATCACAGACATATGTTGTCACCTACACATAGCTCTGAACTGTATGCCATATGTGCCAGTGTGAAGGGGACAACATCAACATACCATTGTACAACAATCATTGCCACAGTACAATACAGCATGTGATGTACGTATGCACCACACTGCAGATGTCTCAAAATATATGCAGGTGAACTGCTTGACATCACAAATGTGCACATACAATGTATGCATCACTCATGGCAGTCTGACTGCCAACAGGTATGATAAATGTTTTTTTTTTTACATGCAAACATACTGATGGACAAAATGAGTACATGTTCCGGACAACTGGGTCTGTGCCTCACTGCATGTACCTGTACACATTTTGCTACACTAAGAGCATATTTGCTAAACCAAACTCCAAAGAGACGTTATAAGGCCCCAAAAGAAGCTTTGTAAATCTACAGATGGACTACTCTGTACATCAGTATCATTGGCCACACGACTGTGCTTCAGCTGGGGAAATGGTCCATTCAAGGCTAACAACCTTGTCTGTGTCTCAGCTCTGCATGCTTGGACTGCTATTCAAACATGACCATCATATGCGATGATTTAACATTCAAACCTATGCAACTGGTGGCCATCCTATATCTGACATGAACATTGTTGATCACTGTGTTTTGCTATGTGAGGTGTTGTGACATGGCTGATGTAACGTTAACATGGCCTTATGTGTGGTGAGTATTTGTTGTGACTATACACATCATCAATTTATCCACATATGCAACTGACTGATTACAATCACCGTTTGAATATTAAGAGCTATGACTCCACCAGCAGTTCTTTAGGAAAAAAATGAAATAACACATTTAACATTGTGTAAAAGTGATGCCTAAATGCATAATACAAACACATACAATATATGTGGTCTATAGTGAGGTATGCACATGACAAGCATGATGTCAACTACATAACAGTACTGTAACATAACAAACAGTACATATGTCCTTAACATTTTCAAACACATTCATACATTTGTGATAAGAAGCCTGTCTGGGTCTCATTGCCACAATCTGCCCTATGTATGTGGACACCTGACATGTAGGTACGTTTTTTCTGTCTGAATTGTACTCACCTGCTCCTCTGGTGTGCCATACAGCTGCTTATACAGGGGAAGAACTGCGTCTACCAGGGTTTCTGCTCCTCAAGTGTGAAGGCAGGGGCCCTGCTCCCTGTACAGCGTGTCATCATAGCTCCCAGAGGATGAGAACAGCAGCAGAGAGATGGGGAGGTCTGTAAAAGTGCAATTTCTCAAGACAAGTGATTTGTATTGCAAATCGCGAGACATATATGTAGACCGCATAGGCGGTCTTCTGTGTAGGCGGTCAAAGGGATAGGTCTGCGCCGGTCGCATTTTCCGACTTTTTCCATTGGCTGTGATTGCTGGTTGACCCTCCGCCCACCACGCAGTTCAAAATAGCCAGCGGCCCGCGAGATAGCTTTTTCCATAAGGAATGGTAGTTTACTGCATCGGTCTTCACTGTAGGCGGACACATTCAGTGATCCGCAACTGTCACCATAACAAGTTACAGCCTATGCCTGTGTCCACCTCAGTTCGGAACCGCCTACAGCGACTTTTGAATTATGGTTCAGTCGGTGCAAATTCATTTGGCAATGTTGTGGCTTTGGACTCCACCATGCCTGGATGCACAATACTGTATGTTAAAGGAGCATCTAAATCAATCGTGCACACTCCCTTCACAAAGTCACCTTGAGAGGAGCCTTAAACACTCATTGGCAAAAATTACAGTTTCATGTTTACCTCTTTTTCTCAGTCAGTAAGCAGCCCATGTTCATTAACTGGTGTAAACAGACCAAAGAACAATGTTGAAAGCCACTGTCACCCAAAGTGAGATCTGTGTGATGTTGAGGTGGAGTGGGTGTGTGTGTTGGAAGATTTAAAGAATCCAACATTCACAGTGGACAAGAACTGTCAAATTTCCAGCACCCTACTCACACATTGCAATTCAATGGAACATTGTATGTGATCTATTTGCTCTGTACTTAAGTGTCAATCTGCAGATTAATGCAAATGTACATTGTAAATTGGTAGTGTATGTCATTGTATGTGCAATGCAGAATTCACAACATGACAGTGTTCACCATGCCACATTTGTGTGAATGAAGTGCTGAGTGCAACTACAGATATATGTGGTTTACAGATTGGTATTCATAACATGATCCTACTGTGTATACCAAAAACCTTGCTCAGCCAGTAGACATACGTAAGTCATGTGTTGTTTGCGTGTAAGATTTGGACTGTCTACTGCTTGAATTGGCTTCTACCAAATCTGTCACTAGTGAAATATGAGTCTACTGTCCTTTCATTCCTGTGTTTTCAAAAATGTGCCACATATTCTGAAATGGTATGCTCGCTGTTGTATGCTTAGTAAAAAATATTTTGTAAAAGCTGGTTAGCACTGACATAGACGGTTATGTGTGGTTACATGGTCTTTTGTGTTAATCTAAGTACATGTTACTGGGGACATTTTGATGTAACACCTGCTGTGTATACACTCCACACATAGGTACCGTGGAGGAGCAGGAAGACAGCCTCTCATCAACAGGCCCTTTCCAGACCTACAAACCATGGAAGAGAGAGACGTGATCCACAAATACCGTCTCAATAAGGCGACAATGATTTGTTGGAACCTTCATTGCGTCTACATCAAAACTATCCAACATATCTGACTCCAATAGTTAAGGTGATGGCAGTACTACATTACTTGGCCACGGGTTCCTTCCAGTACACTGTAGAAAATCTGTTGTAATGTCCCAGCCTATGTTCAGCAACGTACTTCGTGATGTACTGCAGGCATTGATGAGACACATGGACAGCTACATTAAGTGTCCCAAACGTGAAGAATTGGCCAATGTTAAAGCAGATTTTTATGATTTTGGTCGAATTCCACATGTGATTGGAGCTATTGATGAAACACATATTGCTTTAATACCACCAATGGCCAATCAACAGGTGTATTCCACTCAATCAATATACAGGTGGTTTCTTTGGCAGATTTGTACATCTCACACATCTGTGCCAGATTTCCTGATTCAGTCCATGACTCCTACATACTATGGAACAGCATCATACCCCATTTGATGACACAATTACTACCAGAGAGGGCCTGGCTTGTTGGTAACTAAGAATTATTATGACATTTGTTGTGAGTGATTTTGTGTGTATGGTAAATGTTTGCTTGAACATTGAACTCCTGTCAATCTTCCATGTAGGAGACTCAGGATACCCCAACCAGCCATGGTTGCTGACACCACTGAGGAATCCTGTCACCCCAGAAGAAGTTGCTTCAATGAGGCCCCTGGGGAAACAAGGAAGTCAGTGGAGGGGGCTTTTGGCCTCCTGAAGGTCAGATTTCGCTGTCTGAACAAAACTTGAGGAGCCCTACAATACTCACCTGGTAGGTGTGTCAGATCACCATCCCCTGCTACATGCTCCACAACCTGGCAGTAAGGAAAAACATCCCTTTCATTGAAGAAGCTGGACACCAGCAGGAGCCACCGGCTGAGGATTCTGGACTGGGTAATGATGACAGTGGTGAGGAGGAAGGATGTTACTTGTGACAACAGCTTATCAACAACTTCTTTTCATGACTGTAAGTATGTACTGAGATATATTTCCAATGTTACAGTGTTTGTTGTTGTGTAGCTGTGAGGACAATGTGTATGTACACATCAGAGTTTAAGATAAGTGTGCTAAGGTCTGTGCAAAACAGGTTTTGTAAATAGTTAATGTCACATGCACACTATATTAAATTATTAAAGCTTTACTAGTGTGCAAATTAACATTGTTATGGCTGATGTTTAAGTTGACTGTTGCTTGTGAGACATGAATGTTCCTAGCTAATCTTAATTCATATTTTTGTTTCAGTGAACTTTGCCATGTCATCAACTGATGGACATTTCAGAGTTGTGCCATCACTCAGCAGGCACATGATGCTGTGTTTGAGTGCAACCTGGACATGGAATGATCCTGTGAATGTCTGTCACAGACTTTAAGCATACAGATCTGTTATGATGCCTGCTTGTACATTGAAGGGATGGAAGTTGCTACAATGCCAATTGACTTCTTTCCTATCCTGTGTCATTGTTTTGCAATATGTGAAGCATCATGTGCCCCAAGACAATGTGGTTGTGGGGACAGACCATGCTACTTTTCTTTCACATTACCTATATCAACCATGTGTGAAATCTGGATGTAGCTATAGATGTGTGTCATCATTGTATGACACCGTGCAAGTGCAACACCACTGACATATGCTAGTAATAGCCCAACAGATGCTGCAAGACTTTTTGGGATGGGAGCTTTGCTTACCGATCAGTAGGAATGCCCTGTTTTCTTTTCTTTTGTCTACTAATTATGTATGCCATTTATGATGTATAGGATCTGGTACCAGGTGGTAATGCCAAATAAATTGAGTGTTTCCAATTTCATTTTGCATTGTCAGATGTGACTTCTCCTACATTAATAATTGAAAAAGTGTACATGACAAATGTGGTTAGTGGCACAGATGTTTGAGTGGGATGTCAACTTGTGATGATTGTTTTTACAGGTGGGGATCTGTTATTAGGTATCATAGAAAGAAGTTTGTAAAATACAGTACATCTGTAAGTCTATATTGTGGTGCCATGTTGGAGTGACTTTGTTGCACTTAAGTTACAATTCACATGCAGCCGCGGCCCGTGTAGGTAAGAGCGGTGGGGCCGGGTTGGGGGAATTTGATAGACGACCACGAGGGAAAATTAAATAAATAATTAATTTTCCCTCGTCGTCATATGCCGAAATCCACCCCCCACCCGACCCCAACGCTATTACCTGCCCGGGCCGCGGCTGTTCACATGTACTTGTTGACCTAAGTTGTTTACACTTTCATCATAGGGATCACATGGTAATTACAACATATTTTGATAGATGTCAAAGGCACCACATGAGCTAGTATTGATGTGTTAAGTGATTTTATTTTTCAGACATGGTGATTAGGAGAAATAACACAATATGGATCAAAACAAGAAACACACAATGAAGTTGTCAGTGTTGGTGGTTGAAATCATACAGATAAAATCCACAGTTACTAAAGTCCATATTCCAACAGAATCATCCCATCTGAGGTGGAACAATTGGGATGAATAGTCAACAAAGTGAGCGGTTAGGGCACAAAGAAGGATATCAGGGGCACCGATCCTTACTGGCTGGGGTTTGCGCACTGCCATCTTGGATTTTTCCTTGGACATCCCACCCCACATCGGGTGGGGGATCCACAACTGCAGGCTCCTGGGTTACTGAGGATTCTCCACCTGACTCACCGTCCCTCCCTGTGGCTTGCGTAGATGTTGAGGGGACAGATGTAGTTGTCCCATAGGGAGGGGTAGTTGTGTGTGCAAATGGCTGGCGGAGGGTGGTACTGATGTCCCTCAGCACCCCATGGCCTCATCCATTTGGTTATAGTGTCTTTCTAGTCAGTGATCTAGGGACACCTGCAGTTGTTTAATGTCCCAGAGGTCTTGAAATACCTGGCCTATTGCAACCTAGTACCCCTCATAGGTATCCATTACTAGGGAAAGGTTGGACTGGACATCCGTGGCACCAGCTGTTGGATAGCGTGGGCCCACATTTCCCCTTCCACCACCCCTACCCCCATGGGCTGGCATGGTTTGTGCCTGCACAGTAGAACCAGCTCCTCCAGCATCATTGAGTGGGTTTTGGTTCCTCAACTCCGGAGGAGACTGTGATGCACTGAAGATGATGTGGCCTGTGCTTGTTTGTGTGTCTGTTGGGGTAGGGGTCATCTGTGAGTTGGAAGCTGAGGTGGGAGATGTTGCTGTAGACCCTGCTGGACATACTGGTGCCGTCTGCCCAGCCAAACCTGATAGGCCAGGTTCCTTCTCCATGTACAAGTGTTCAGGAGAGCCATCATCGCCAGAGAGTTCATTCAGGGTTGGAGTCTGAGGTCGGCTGGTTTCCTCATTCAGCCTCAAAGTGTTACCAGATTGCCATGTTCGTACAAACATCTAATAGTCAATTATGTAATTATACATTGTATCTCAACAGGTACACATTGAGTAAATGCCTGGAACATAAATAGATTAAGATGGGGGAATTGGCATCTGTCACCATTATATTAGCATTTATTTGATGATAACATTGCAACTTTTTCACAATGTATATTATGGTCTTGCTCCATCTCTGTTCTGATATGGTCAATGTCACAATTTGGATTGTAACATGGCTACTAACAATGACTAGAACCTGACACTCTGTAGATGACACTTGAGGATTAGTGAGTTCAAACTCCAATTTTTTGGCAGGGCATACTTACACATCAATTGGTAACATTTAGTTGTTGTTATTCCTGTGTGCTGTGCAGTGTCAATGTATCACCAGGCACATTGAACTGACAGCCTTACTCCAAAACATTTGTGGTATTCTATGTACAAATCTGTCATGGTGTCAGTAATGTGTCATTATTTTCTACTCAAGAGTCTTGGGTAGATCAGACAAAGAAGGCAAATGTGTCAGAGCCAAGCATTGTGTATACACAGCTCAGTGAATTTGACCTTACAGTCCACAGTAAGATGTGAGACAAATAGTTATAGAGGTACATCACAGGTGTCTGTTTTCGTGAGTTTAGGTTAGAAGGCTTGCTGGTAGTTGTGGTCAGTGCAAAGAGTCCTCCTCCCACCCAGCCCTCTCACCACCTGGGCCTATTGCTCCCTGCCAGTGAGGAGAAGTTCAGTGTAGAGATGGCTGACACAGGCAACTGTAGTTTGGAGTACAAGGCCTGATGGTAGTTGTGGTCATTTCAAACACTCCTCCCCCCACTTGCCCAATGGCTCCCTGCCAGTGAGGAGAAGTTGAGTTGAGAGATGGCTGACACAGGTGACTGTAGTTAGGAGTACAAGGCCTGATGGTAGTTGTGGTCAGTGCAAAGACTCCTCCTCCCACCCAGCCCACCCACCACCTTGGCCCATTGCTCCCTGCCAGTGAGGAGAAGTTCAGTAGAAAGATGGCTGACACAGGTGGCTGTTGTTCTTAGATGGAGTCTGAGTGGCTGATGGTAGGTGTAGTCATTTCCTTTTGAAAGCTCTGATCACTTGATGAACTGGTTAGCATTACATACCTGGTAACTACTTACTCTAGTTATGGCCCATGTTTTAGAACGTTGAAAGATGTTGTTGTTGCTGCCATGATGACTTAATGGGTATGCACTTACAGCTTACATGTAGACATTTATAAATGTCATTGCTTTGGTTATTTTTCATCTTATGTGAAGGTATACAGGTTGTCAGCATTAATTACATCTCTCCAATTCATTGGGTACTGCTTTCTTTAAAAATCAGATTTACAAAACTTTGACCATTACAGTAATGTGTGATAAGGTGTAATGGATAACTTGAGGCAAATTGTTGGTATTACTTATCAGACTCCATTCCTTCAGGTATTTCAAACAAGCTCTCCGGTGGCTGGATGGCATGCACCTTCTCCTCCCAGGCAGTAAGGTGTACTGGTGGCATGGGAGGGACACCGCCAGTCTGTTGTGCAGCCAGGTGGTTCCTGTTGGCCAATGCCTTGACCCTCTTCTTGACGTCGTGCCACCTCTTTTTGATATCATCCTTTGTGCGCAGGGTACTGGCTACTGCATTCACCTTGTTGACTATCCTGTCCTACATCAGATTTTCTGGGTGAGTGAAGTTTGTTGGACTTGGGTCCAGAACAACTGTGACTCAACTATGAGGATTTCATCCACAAGCACTGACAACTCCTCGTCAGAAAAATGTGGATGTTTCTTTTTGGACATTGTGTGTTAATTTGTGAGTGTGAAATTGAAGGGGGTGTACAAAAAGTGATAAACAAATATGATATGTGCAGTGAATGGTGCTATGACAGTGCGTGATTGTGTGAAGGTCTGGCTGCTGTGTGACTGGAGAAAGCAATACAGTCAGTCTGACTCTGCAGAAGTGTGATAGCAGAGGATCATGGTCTGCTACAGGTTTTTTTTAATAGGTGGATTGATAGGTGTGTCTACTCTTTCGATTGGCATCAGCTGTGTAGTTTTGTGAATGCATACTATAGTTGGTGCTGTGATCTTTAGCGTGAGTTTCTCAGAATCACACTTACCATGTGGCCTACAAGACGCCATGGAGCCACCAAAGCATCGGATGCATCATTATCTGCTCGGCGGTACAACAGATGCATTAGCAGAATCGGAATCCCTATGAACAGCCTTTCCGACCCACGCGGTCCTGTCGGATTCATCTTCGACCAACTTGGTCCTGCCGGAGTCGTCTCTGACTGCCGCGGTTCGAGAATAGACTTGTATACATCATAATAAGGCAGTCGGAGACACCCCGGATTAGTCGGTCAGAATCTCACAGCGGACACATCAGTCGAATAGTCATTCCGCCCGACATCATAATCAGAAAAAATGCATTTGTGATTGAACTGCCTCTCAATTTCTATTGCATTTACATTATTTTGCAAGTTTTATAATGTTTATAATGTTTATAGTTAAAGATTTTTATTACCTCTATTAAGTGATTATAATTTCAAGCAATGTAAAATTGATCTTTGTTTTTGTACAACTTTTACCCTGATGTGTGTTTTAGTTTTGGATGTTTTTTTAAAGTCAGCTTTGTCTCATCGCAAATATATATGAATCCATTTTAGGGGAATGCACTGTTTATTATTCGGTTTTATTAAGTTGTATTTGAATTGTATGAATTTTTTATGATTGTCTTTGACATTCGAATAAAGATTACTAACAATAATAAATACTATCCATGTCAACTAGAGTAAAGTACATGTCCCATTAATGAACCCTGATTGTTTATTTCATTTTGGTAGCTCAATATCAGAATTTCTCAGCGCTGGTGTTGGGGTACACAAACTACCTGAGCGCACTCTCCATGCAAGCAGACATCCTATAATGTTGGTTATTTAAATACTATCAGTAGTAAAACATACACAATCACTCCAATAACATCACATGTTCTTCTCTACTGTGTTTAAGGTCCTCCTCCATTCCTGTATTTGAGGCCACTCTGATTACTAAACAACTAATATGATTTTACAGCCGAGTGAGCATGTCAGATGTTGGATTGGATGTTTTAAAGCACATGCCTCTTAGATATGCCTTGAATGGGCCCTCATTTGGTCAGCTATCACTAGCTGTACCAGCATTTTCAGAAAAATACAGGATTATGTGCAGCATAACTGTCATTCTTATATGGCACATTTAGGAGAGTCTCAAGTTGCATGAGCTTTATCGGTATTCTTGGGTTTTGGTAGCCATATTTTATGTATACCTATCCTGGGTTAGGGACAGAGATAGTGCATCCCAAATGCTCCACCTGTGATATGTGTCCATGTAGGACCAAGTCTATTCTGGAGTGTAATTCAATCAATCAGCCAATAATTGCTTTGGATTTTAAACAAAACCCATTACAGAACAAAACAATACAATAACAAAAATGCATCAAAGCTAACATTTCATAATAGAACGCAAGTGTTTTGTATTTCATAAAATAGTTAAAAACATACAGACTGAAGAAAACACCAAGGGATTAGATAAAATACGTAAAAAGCAAAGTGCCCGTCTGTACTGATAAAATCCATTTGATTTTAAAATTGGGATTAAAATTTTGCATCTAGGAAACATGTCAGTCAGTCAAGTACTCTTATTCGGCTAAGAGCCATAAAAAGATAAAACATCAACAAAAACTGAAAACATACAAACAAATGACCAGAATAAAATCACAAGGAATTAATACTTATGTGTATCGAAGTGGAATTTTATAACACATGGAATCTGAGTCATATTGGCCAAGGGGAAAACCAGATGACTCCTAATGGATCCTAACCGAAATTTGGTTAACAGCAACCTTTCCCAGATATTCTTCACAAAATCTAAATAGTTTCTGCACCATGACAGGTTTGGATCATGACTAGGGCTCCCGGTTTTATGGTATTTATTTTTTTAACATTTCCGTCTGTATTTATCCATATTTATTTTTGGGCCATTTTGTCTGCATTTATCCATATTTATTTTGTGTTTTGCATAAAAATGTAGTTGTAAAACTGTACATTTCCATATTTATTTAAATGATAGACGTGCACTCATACTTTGATGTCTGTCGTATTTTAGCTATTTAAGTTGCCAAATTTTACATAACAGTACATATACTGGCAAATATTAGCATTATACCACAAATGTATGTTGAAAAATGCAGTTTTATAAAGAAATTTTATCCTGTTTTTAATTTCCCATGCTGTCCATCTGCTCAGCTGTTGGGCTATAATTCATGAAAGACAGCACGAAGAGTTACTTAAAAGAAGCACATTTTCTGTATTTATCCATTTTTAAAAATAAATGCAGGCAGAAAGCACATTGATTTCTGTCTGTATTTATCTGTAGAAATCCGTAAAAACGGAAAACAGGGAGCCTTAATCATGACATACTCCCTAACAGTAGGATTTTTTTATATTCTTCCTCTTCACGATTTGCCCTATAAAAAGACATAAATACATTTTTGACACCTTCTGCATCTCCCTTAGCTATCAGGTGATGGGAGGTAAACAATTATGGTCTGCCTCATGCTTTGGTAATACTCTTAAAATAGCTTAGCCATTCAATTTTATGACTCCCCTTGCAGGCTAGACAGTCAGTAATAGTTATACGAATAAACTATCCTGCTCGTTAGGGTGTGGCCAAGCTGCGGACCAAGATGGCCGCTTAGCTTTGGAGCTCCGCCGACCTCCCCGATGACTCGACTGCCCCGGCGGCAACGTGTAAACGATCTTAGCAGCGGAGGCAGAGAAATAAACTGGACGCGCTCTGCGATGCAGCGGTCCTGGTAAAAGAAAAGCATGTTGAGCGCAGCATCAGTTGGAGCGAGGAGAGACGTGCAGGGCCCTGAACACAGCTGAAGCCGGGGGCTTGATTGAGTGGCAGCCGGACGTTGAGCGGCTCAGCGCGGACCCCGCCCTATTTGTGGATTGACGGTCTGCGAACCAGCGCGCACGGACAGAGGCGCCCCTCCCCAGCGGTTGAACCGGTTGGATTCACAACCGGGTGTACAGCAGGAGGCGTGGATCATCGAGCGCCACCACCAGCATACAGACGAGCCCGCTCACTGTCCATCAGGAGGCCTTGGGGTGAAGAGAACTGCAGGTGAGTCTGGGGACCAAGTATCCAGCCGGATAGGTCCAAATCGCACCACCTCCTGCTACCCCCACCCCCGAATCCACTCGAATCTATGAGACACCACTGTTGGGGCCTGCCCAGACCTCATAAGGGCACAGATCGCTTGCAACCAGACCCCGGGAATCTATTGGTCCGAATAGACGCCTCGTGTCACTACACAGGCAAATATGCCATAATAATGCATGGACACGGGGTGCGCAGCTGAAGAGTTGTTGGGGTCTGGTAAAAACGACCTGGTAACGTGGATGAAGGGTGGCAATTGAAGACTGAGGTCCTACATAGATGCAGAGTGGACAATATTAAACGTCCACAGCAGCCTGCAGCTTCTCGATCTGTGAGTGGGTGAAGGGCTAGGCATTGAACATTGCTAACCGCTGGCACAGATATATCGTACCCAATCAATGGAAGTCCCCCACCTGGTTGACATGGGTGACCCCAAACAATGAAAATTACAATTTGAGAAGGTTGGTGGGGGGACTGAGTTGACTGGTGCCAACATAGCAGAGGGTGGGGACACCAATGCGCCCCCACAGAATCAGCCACAAGGCAGCGAGGCGTTAATGGCAGAACTTAGGGCCGGTTTCAAGGCACTAGACATGTGCTTTGACGCACTGGATCGAAGACTGGACAAAATGGGTTCAAGACTAGATCAACATGAAGGGAGGCTGGAGACTGCAGAGGGAAGGATCTCGGACCTCGAAGACGGCTCCGCGCAGGCCACTAAATGTCTGGAGAGGATGGAGAAGATACTTAAAACCATCGCTATTAAGAATGAAGATTTGGAGGCCAGGGGACGATGGAATAAGATGTGCATAATGGAAATCCCAGAATCCACGAACACTGGCAGGCTGGACAGATTCGTGGAGGGCCTCCTGATCAACCTGTTTGGACGGGACTCCTTTACAGCAACATTCGTTGTTGAGAGGGCGCACTGAACCCTGAGTCCCCGGCCTAACCCTGGCTGTCTCCCCCGTCCAATTTTGGCACGGCTCCTTAACTTTAAAGATCTCGACACAGCCTTGCGAATGGCCCGGGAAAAGGGAACATTGGAATGGCAGGGCTCAGCAATTGCACTATATCCAGACTTCACTGTCATGGTGTAGGAGGCCAGCAGGAAGTTCGCTTTGGTTAAAAATGCCCTGCACAAGGAAGGTATTAGATATGGGATGTTATATCCAGCCAGATTGAAAGTGGATGCAGATGGTAGATCCGGGATCTTTGACTCGCCCATGGCTGTACAGGACTTCCTCAAATCTCGCAGTACGGCGAAGCATGCTGGAACATCCTCCCCTCCGGACAGATCCCCCGTGTACCAGACTCTGGCACGAGTGTTGAACTGTTCTCTGCTAGCTGAGGAACTCATCACAGTACTGGACGCTGATAAGTATTATTTGTGCTAAATGTTACAGTGTAAAAGCAGCTCGTTTGCTGCCACGGCTGTGGCCGACACAATCATTCTTTCTTGGAACAATTACCTTAATCGAGGAGTAGGCGTAGCGTTGCCTTCCCCTCATGCTTAGGCACCTTTACTTTATTGGAAGCATGTTTGGGAGATGTGATTTCCCCTGTGAAGGCAATAAGGGGATGGGAGGGGGGTGGGGTAGGGTTAGGGTGTTGAATTATTCATTTTCATGTTATATTTGTATATTCATCTTAGAATTGCACAATTTCATTGGTGCTCCATGGTGTAGATTAGACTTAACTGATAATTACGGCAGGTAGAATCAACCGCACAGGGAATATTAAACTAATGTCCTGGAATGAACGCGGGCTTAATGATACACGTAAATGTAAACAGGTACTGCATTATTTACAGGGCCACCAGCTAGATATAGCATTCCTTCAGGAAACGCATTTACCACCTCAAGTTTCCCCTAACTTCGCAGCCAGTTGGGGGTCGAATCGATATTTTGCAGGCTACAGTACATATGCAAGAGGAGTGGTGATTTTAATCCATAGGCGATTGCCATTTAGAGCAGTAGAGACATACATTGATCAGGAAGGTAGCTACCTGTTAGTGAAAGGATGGCTAAAAGGGAACACTATACTATTGGCCAATATTTATGCTCCTAATGTTGATGACCCAGACTTTTTTGCTGAACTTCACTCATACATGGCAGGATGGGGCGGAACAAGTATGCTTGGGAGGAGATTTAAACATTTTACTAGACACATGTCTAGACAGCACAGCCACAACTCCAGATATGAAACCCAAGGCCAGGCATACTTTGACAAATTTGAAGGAGGACTATCAGTTAACAGACGCATGGCGCCATTTACACAAAGAGAAAGTAGCATATACACATTATTCAGCCCCTCACAATACATGGACTCGTCTGGACTATTGGCTTTTCACCCCCAGCGTAATCACGTGGCTACATGAGTTAACTCACTTACCACACACTTTGTCAGATCACGCTCCGGTGGTGGTTAGCCTGGTGGTCCCTGAAGCTGGAGAGAGGGTGAGACAATGGCGATTCCCTGAGATGGCCCTTCGAGATCAGTGAAAACTAAAGCCTGTTATGGGAAGCATTCAAAGCATACATACAGGGGGTTTGTATTTCCAAAGGAGCAGGGATACTTATGGATCTGAGACGTACGTTAGAGCAGATTGAAGCCCAGCTTGCGGCACTTGATGCCGAGCAGGCGATGTCTCGAACCACTGTGGGGCTGAGACGCCAAACGGCATTATTAGCCGAATTTCAGGCAGCGGCGGACCATGAAGTTAATTTCCTGGGGAAATATGCGATAGCAAGGAGATATGGGGAGGGCGAGCGCCCGGGGCGCATCCTAGCACGACTCATACAGCCTAGTAGAGGGCAAGCATATATCAAAGGCTTAGTTGGCGAGTATGGCGAATTCTTCTCCGACTGTGCAGGCATTGAAGACAGGGTATTAGCTTATTATAAAGACCTGTACACTACTAAGGTCTCTCCAGACACATCGGCTAGTAACAGTTATTTGGATGAAGTTGCACTGGTCTGGCTGGAGGACATGCACAGGGATTTTTTAGCTGAACCCTTCACAGTGGACAATGTTGTCCAAGCAATAGAGGCCATGGATGGCTCGAAAGCGCCGGGCCTAGATGGCTTTACGGGCAGCTTTTACAAGGCATTCAAGAAAACTCTAGCCCCGCATTTAATTGACGTTTATCAGGAAGCTATAGACAATGGCGAACTTACACGGACGCTGCAAGAAGCAGTTATCACACTTCTCCCAAAGGCAGGCAAAGACCCGCTACAATGCGGTTCATATAGGCCTCTATCATTATTAAATTTTGATTATAAAATTTTGGCCAAAATGTTAGCTACCAGATTAGCCCTGATAGTCAATCAAATGATATCCCCAGCGCAAGCAGGCTTAATACCGCATAGATCAACTGCATTGAATTTGCAAACACTTTTTGCTACCCTACACAGGATCGCACCTACGCTCCCAGCGGCAGCAGTCCTATTGGATGCCGAAAAGTCCTTCGATTAGTTGGAATGGCCCTTCCTCCGTGCCACGTTGATCAGACCGGTTGCGCGTGTGAGACTGTATGGTTCACTAACAAAATCATTCACACTATCAAGGGGGACCCTTCAAGGCTGCCCACTCTGTGCATTGTTCACCCTCTCACTGTGTATCCCCCTGCTAGGCTTGACTCTGCTGTATTGTCATAATCGTGCTCATACTGTGCTTCCTTGCCCTTTCACTGCGTATTTCACTGCGTTATTTTCCTGCCCATTCTGTGCATCTGTTGCACTTTACTGTGTCTCTCTTGTGTTTCTTCCCCTACCCATTCATCCTCTGTACCCACTGCCCCTCTCTCCCCTCGCCGTTCCCTCTCCCAGATTCCCGCCACTGCTGACCCACGGCCCCTCCCCCCTGCCCTCGCCCGTTTCACGCCTCCCAGCTGAGTGTCCCTCCCCTCCCCTACAAAATGCCGACCGCTGCGGGGGAGCGCTGGTAAGACCTGGACCTCGGTCACAGGCCTGCACTCTCCCCGGCAGCTCCAAGCACTCCGTCACTGTCGCTGAGCCCCCCAGTCTGGGTGTTCCAGGCTGCTGTGGCCCGCCTGCCACATCGCGGTAACTGTTGACTCTGCTGTATTGTTCCTGCTCACTTTGTACTTTTTCTTGCCCCTTTCACCGTGTTATTCCCTGCTCACTCTGTGCATTGTTCACCCTCTCACTGTGTATCCCCCTGCTAGGCTTGACTCTGCTGTATTGTCATAATCGTGCTCATACTGTGCTTCCTTGCCCTTTCACTGTGTATTTCACTGTGTTATTTTCCTGCCCATTCTGTGCATCTGTTGCCCTTTACTGTGTCTCTCTTGCGTTTCTTCCTCTACCCATTCATCCTCTGTACCCACTGCCCCTCTCTCCCCTCGCCGTTCCCTCTCCCGGATTCCCGCCGCTGCTGACCCGCGGCCCCTCCCCCCTGCCCTCGCCCATTTCCCGCCTCCCAGCTGACCGTCCCTCCCCTCCCCTAGAAACTGCCGACCGCTGCGGGGGAGCGCTGGTAAGACCTGGACCTCGGTCACAGGCCTGCACTCTCCCCGGCAGCTCCAGGCACTGCGTCACTGTCGCTGAGCCCCCCAGTCTGGGTGTTCCAGGCTGCTGTGGCCCGCCTGCCGCATCGCGGTAACTGTTGACTCTGCTGTATTGTTCCTGCTCACTTTGTACTTTTTCTTGCCCCTTTCACCGCGTTATTCCCTGCCCACTCTGTGCATTGTTCACCCTCTCACTGTGTATCCCCCTGCTAGGCTTGACTCTGCTGTATTGTCATAATCGTGCTCATACTGTGCTTCCTTGCCCTTTCACTGCGTATTTCACTGTGTTATTTTCCTGCCCATTCTGTGCATCTGTTGTCTCTCTTGCGTTTCTTCCTCTACCCATTCATCCTCTGTACCCACTGCCCCTCTCTCCCCTCACCGTTCCCTCTCCCGGATTCCCGCCGCTGCTGACCCGCAGCCCCTCACCCCTGCCCTCACCCGTTTCCCGCCTCCCAGCTGAGCATCCCTCCCCTTCCCTACAAAATGCTGACCGCTGTGCGGTCGCGCCACTGGCGCGCCTAAGGCAAGCCCGCCTGCGCCCGTCCACGCCTGGACCGCACCCAGCGCCAGACCCCCTGGCCCCCGCGAGCACCACGACACCAGACGCCGCTACGACGCCAACACCCTCCACGCACTCAATGCCGGCCGATCCTCCACCTTCTTCCAGGCCACCCCGAAGCTCACCCACGGACCCTTCACCTGCCGAAACTGCAGCTACACCTGCCAGCGCACACCTGCACGTCCTGCCCACCTCACCAAAGTGGACCACAACCACCTCAGATGCATACTGCTCAACACCCGCTCCGTCCACAGGCACGCCATCGAACTCTGGGACCTTCTCGACTCATCCTCCCCGGACGTTGCTTTCCTGACAGGAGACCTGGATGAACTCCTCATCGGCACCCGACGTTGCCATAGCCATCCCGGATGGCTACAAGATCACCGGCAGGGACCGCACCAACAGACCGGGAGGAGGAATCAACATCGTCCACAGAAATACCCTCAGAATCTCGACCAACACCAGACAACCTCAGCACCGCCGAACACCTGCACTTCCAGATCCACATCGATCCCAACACCACCCTCAGAGGAACCCTCATGTACAGACCCCCCGTACCCCGGCCACAGTTCATCGACTCCATCACAGACGCCGTCAGCGCGCACGCCCTGGCCTCCACAGACTACATCCTCCTCGGAGACCTGAACTTCCACCTCGAGAACACCAAGACAGCAACTGCACCACACTACTGGACAACCTCGCCAACCTCTGCCTCAAACAGCTCGTCACGACACCCACCCACTCCGCCGGACACACACTCGACCCCATTTTCGCCGCCAGCAGCCACGTCTCCATCAGCCACACCACTGAACTCCACTGGACCGACCACCGCTGCATCCACTTCTCCTTCAAGAAAACCACTGCACACAACCACCAGCAAAGAATCCCCCACCGCAGCTGGAACAAGGTTACCAAAGACCAGCTTATCACCACCCTCGCCCGAGACCCACCGACCGACCACACCGACACCGACACAGCTGCCCGCAACCTCAAGCGATGGATCGACAACTGCACCAACGCTCTCGCCCCGATCAAGAAACCCACAAACAGACGCACCGACAGAAGAGCCATCTGGTTCACCGCCGACCTCCAGACATCCAAACAGACCTACCGGAGACTAGAGAAGAAATGGCGCCGCGAGCAAACACCGGACAACCATGCAGCTCTAAAGAATGCCAGCCGCAGACTCCACCAACTCATTCGAACGGCCAAAAGGACCTCCTTCAAGGAACGCATCGACAACAGCGCCCACAATAGCAAAGAGCTCTTCAACATCGTGAAGGAACTTCCCAACCCCAGCTCCAGCTCCAACGACATCCCGCCATCACAAGACCTCTGCGACTCTCTAGCTACCTTCTTCCACCGCAAGATCGCAGACATCCATGACAGCTTCAACACCCAGACCTCTCCGACAGCCGCCGACACCCCCGACTCACCGCCCCCCAGTCACACCAGCCGCCTGATCTCCTGGAGCCACGTCAACGACGAAGACACCATCAAGACCATGAACACCATCCACTCCGGCTCACCATCAGACCCCTGCCCCCACCACATCTTCAACAAAGCGAGCTCCATCATCGCACCCCAACTTCGTAAGATCTTCAACAGGTCATTCGAGACCGCCACCTTCCCGGAAAGCTGGAAACACGCACAGATCAACGCCCTACTCAAGAAACCCAAGGCAGAACCAAAGGACCTCAAGAACTTCCGGCCCATCTCCCTGCTCCCGTTCCCGGCGAAAGTCATCGAGAAGATCGTCAACAGACAACTGACCCAATTCCTCGAAGAAAACAACACCTTGGACTCGTCCCAATCCGGATTCCGCAGAAACCACAGCACCGAAACCACCCTCATCGCCGCCACCGACGACATCAGGGCCCTGCTGGACAACAGCGAAACCGCTGCCCTCATCCTCCTGGACCTCTCGGCCGCCTTCGACACTGTCTGCCACCACACCCTGCGCACACGACTCTACAACACGGGGAACCACGACAAAGCCCTGGACTGGATCACCTCCTTCCTCACCGACAGAACCCAGAGAGTCCGCCTCTCTCCTTTCCGATCCGAAGCCACCAAGATCACCTGCGGCGTACCCCAAGGATCATCCCTTAGCCCGACCCTCTTCAACGTCTACATGACACCGCTCGCCAACATCGTCCGATCACACGACCTCAACATAGTCTCATACACCGACGACACCCAGCTGATCCTCTCCCTCACCAAAGACCCCGCCACCGCCAAAACCAACTTCCACGCAGGGATGAAAGCCGTCGCCGAATGGATGAAAAGCAGTCGCCTGAAACTGAACTCGGACAAGACGGAGGTCCTCATCCTCGGCTCCACCCCTTCCGCCTGGGACGACTCCTGGTGGCCAGCCACGCTGGGAACTGCGCCGACACCCACCGACCACGCACGCAACCTGGGGTTCATCCTGGACTCTTCTCTGTCAATGACCCAACAAGTCAACGCCGTCTCCTCCTCCTGTTTCAACACCCTCCGTATGCTTTGCAAGATCTACAGATGGATCCCGACCGAAACCAGAAGGACGGTCACCCAGGCCCTCGTCACCAGCAGGCTGGACTACGGCAACGCCCTCTACGCGGGAGCCACGGCCAAACTCCAGAAGAGACTCCAACGCATACAAAACGCCTCCGCACGCCTCATCCTCGACATCCCCTGCCACAGCCACATCACCGCCCACCTGAAGGACCTGCACTGGCTTCCCGTCAACAAGAGGATCACCTTCAAGCTCCTCACCCACGCTCACAAAGCACTCCACAACGCAAGACCAGCATACCTCAACAAGCGACTCACCTTCTACACCCCCAACTGCCAGCTCCGCTCCCCTGACCTTGCCCTCGCCACCGTTCCACGCATCCACCGAACAACCACCGGCGGCAGATCCTTCTCCCACCTCACTGCCAAGACTTGGAACACCCTCCCCATCCACCTACGACAGACCCAGGACCTGCTGACCTTCAGGAGACTCCTCAAGTCCTGGCTGTTTGATCAGTAGCTGCTCCCCCCCCCAGCGCCTTGAGACCCTCACGGGTGAGTAGCGCACTTTACAAATGTTTGATTGATTGATTGACTCTCCCCGTTGTTATTCGTAATTGCAATGGACCCACTTGTACGCCATCTCCAAGATAAACACTCCCATAGGGGCATACAGTTTAAAACGGGCCCCCTTTTAATTACACTATATGCCGATGATATTATTCTCTATGTGAGGCAGCCAGAAAAAAGCCTAGGGTCCATACTTCGGGAGATCACACGGTACAGTGCCCTATCGGGCCTGCATATTAATTGGTCCAAATCGGAAGTCTTCCCTCTGACCCCGGCCCACTGTGAGCGTAACATAGAATTTCCGTTAAGGTGGTGTGAGGACTCAGTTAAGTATTTAGGTATACACATTCATAAAGACCCGTCGCAAATTCTCCAACTTAACTATGGCCCAGCAATGGAAAAGCTGAGCGACAGGGTTGACCACTGGTTGAAACTACCTGTCACTATGGCAGGAAGAATCGCTCTGATAAAGATGGCCATTCTCCCACAGTTTCTCTATCTTTTTCAGAATATACCAATACCCCTGTACAGGAGTTTCTCTGCAATGCTCCGCTCTCATCTCATAAGATTAGTATGGGGGAGGTCAGCCCAGGGTCTGTTGGGACACACTAACACTGCTGTATGAACGGGGCGGATTTGGGATCCTGAATTTTCACATCTATTACTTGGTAGCACAGTGTAGCTTCTCGAGGCACTGGTTCCACTCTGACGCTCGGATCCCTTACCTGCGGCCAGAGGCAGACCTCTCCCACCCCACTCCCCAGTGGGCCTTATTGCCGACCGGCCTGGCCCGAGATCCACAGGATCTGCAAACATTATCGACAACCAGTTGGGCCTGGAAACAACTCACCCGGGCCACCGGGGCGCAATATCTTTATTCCTCTGCACTCCCATGGGCTGGGAATCTCTGGATTCCCATCACGCAGGAGAAAACAGTGCAGTGCACTTTAACCAAATTTATACTTGACACATTCGGGGACCTGTTTCCTGGAGTGCACGTATTTTCTCGTTTAGAGGAAGCCAGGTTTAACGAAGCCACATTCATGGATCAGTTTATATTGTGTAGGTTGCAGAGGGCGCTCCGATCACTGGTTAGAAGCTACCCACTAGAACCCCCAGACTTTCCCCCTTGACACTGCTTATCAAAGACAGTAGTGGGGAACACCTGATATCCAGACTGTACAGAGCTGCTATTGCCCTGCTCCCAACTAAGGATGAGACGACACGACGGGCATGGGAACAGAACCTGGGACATCCTCTCACTGACCACCAGTGGCGATATTGTTGTGAACAAACACGTAAAGTCTCCTTTAATCATAAACACAAAATATTGCATTATAAGTTCCTACGTCGAGCTTACTTCACCCCTGCTAAAGTACACTGAATGGACCCAGCACGCCCACACACTTGCCCCAGATGTAATAGCCCGATGACAGACTTTGCACACATGACATGGACATGTAACAGGGTGTCCCAATTTTGGACAAGGGTGTTTAATGAACTATCATGCATGACAGAAACAAGCATTTCTCCCTCACCCCTGCAAGCGTTGCTAGGATACGTGCAAGACATCCCTAAGTCCTCTCGGCGCTTCAGTGCATTACCATTATTGCTGGTGAAACGCAAAGTTGCATTGCACTGGGGGAGTAAACGCCCGCCGACGCTACAAGGCTGGATGTTCAGTATGTCCTATTGTAATACCAATAGCGAACTTTATACACAACTACAACCCCCAGCATCCAGGCCACTTGATATATGGCAACTCTTTTGTTCATACCTACTGGCACAAACATCAGTAGGATCGCAGACGGAGCAAACCTCTCAGGCAGGTCCACCTCGGGAAGATGAGTAGAGTCACTAGCATTTGTGAATAATAATTGTGCATTTGCCAAAATGTTTTGTGTAACCATAATTGAACCAGGACAGACGATGTTGCAATATGTGTTACCTACCTAGAACCATATGGACCTTCGGTGTATTATTGTTTTTTCTTTGTGAAAATGATAAATAAAGCTTTAAAAAAAAAAAACTATCCTGCTCGTTCACCCAGTGGTGTAGCTGCACACTTTGCCGCCCATGGCGGTTCTTGCCTTTGCTGCCCCTCAGTGGCCGCATGGAAGAGTGGGGCGGTGCGGGGGTGCTGGCGAGTCCTGCATTTGCAAGTTTCCAAGTGGAGATCCATAGGAGGAGTAGTGCTAGCTTAAGAGAGTCTTCAATAAAAGGAGGGTCTAACTCCTGATGTATACATAAATATGGACTAGAGCGTGGGAGTCCTAACAGGAGCCTACAGAAGCATTTTCTTCCTGTTGTGGTTTTGCACATTTTCAGCAGCTCCAGATAGTTGCCCCATAGGATAAAACTAGGAATCACTTGCATTTATAAATTTCCAAAATATGGAGGACTGATTGTTTCCTTCCTTTCGGGCTAACTCAAATACCGCCCCCACAAATTGATTAAAATGAGGACCCCTGTGCAAAATATAAGATAACCAAGGGCTCTTGTACGAGATTTTCCCTTGATAGTGATTTGCCTGACCTTATGACGTCGAGTACCACAGACCATATAATGGGGCATATTCTCAAGGACTTATCGCCGAGTTAGCGGCACTTTATCGCAGCCAAAGTGGCGATAGATTTATCGCACCATTCACAAGCTGGTGCTAACAGCCGATATCGCCAGTTTTCCTGCGATAGCAGCCGCAAAAAACATCACCACGGATGACACCGGCAACTAACGCTAATGAGATGCAGAGTAGGCGTTCCTGTGCAAAGAGCCGCAAAAATAACACTTCGCAATATTCTCTACGACCAGCCAGATCTGCGATAAGATCCCAAAACAGGCGATAAGGCGCGTTAGCAGCAAGGATTTAACACCTGCTCTTACCTGGTGTTAAGTCGGACGACAACCTGCACCACAAAAGGGAGCCCAGACCAGAGCCACACCTGAAGAACAACAGATGCCATGGAGCCACTGATCATGCAGCTCGGAGACCCAAGAGGGCCACAACACCCACCGCCATCCCCCCCCCCAGGACACCCCCCCCCCGGGCCTACCCCGGACATATATATTTTACAAGGTACGGTTACGGGCAACGGCGGATGCTGTGACCGCACTCCCCTGCTATGTTCCCTTCGTGTTAGTATAAACAGTCAATCCAGTTGAGTGTGCACAAACTACTCCAGCACCTGCCGTCGTTGGGTGCTAACTGCAATGCAGATAATGGATAAACCCAAATTTTTGGAGTGGTGCACCGCTCGTTATTAAAAAGGTTGTTAGTCAAATAAGTCACTAGTTCATATGATCTTGTTAGAGTTGTCTTAAACAATCCTTTATTTTCATAGGTGTCCAAATACAAATATACCAGCCAACGCGTTTCGTTCATAAAAATGAACTTCTTCAGGGCATAAAATGTTGGTCCTGGGAGAGACAAAATGTGTGTGCAATCTAGGCTGCGTGGGCCTCCTTGATCAGGGCCAGTATGCGGTGAGTCTGATAGCAAAGTAAGTAGTGAACCGTCCGTTCCGGAAATAAGAATATATATTTTACATCAACCTTACGAAATCATGAACAAAACAGTTCGCCTGATGTCACACAACTACAACAATTAACATTCATGTGTGGTCAGAAAAAGTAGAATCATTCATTCATATTTGAATTTCCAAACAAATTATTTTATTCAAACTTAACTCAAAACAACTATTCGGAAGAGTCATGGCGGGTCTTCACCGGACAATCTGTAAGACACAGCCTGCAACACGAAATTCAAGATAAGAAGGTGTGTCATGCTCTCATCAAAGGACAGAGAGAGAGAGAAGAGAGAGAGAGAAAGAAAGGAGAGAGAGAGAGAGTGAAAGAGAGGGAGAGAGAGAAAGAGAGAGAGAGAGAGGGAGAGAGGGAGAAGAGAGAGAGAGAGAAACAGAGGAAGAGAGAGAGACAGTGAAAGGAAGAGAGGGAGAGGGAGAGAGAGTGCCAACACTGCGGACACAGGCCTCGCTGCTCACCTGCTGCCACCGGTGTGTCTCCAACCACTTGCCGGTATACACTGCAGTCCACCAGGTCCCTTATCTGTTTTTTTTTTTTTTAAAGTATCTTTATTGGTATTTTACAAATTTTGTAATACATTTCGCAAATGGAAGCACAGCAATTGTACAGTCAAAGAATTCAATGGCAACAACACTACAAAGCCAAAATACATTTTTCAGCGTCCATAGAAATGATCCAAGAGGAGAATCCGGTTAACAATATACAGTTCGTTGGACCTAGCAGCAGAAATCTGTCACCTCCAGATTGAGACCAGATTCCTCAGTACATACTTTTTTTTATTTATTTTTTTATTTCAAAAACCTTTATTGTAAGTAAGAATCGTTGATCACAGTGTGCTGCCTACATCCCTGGGCGGGCCGGCAAAGCAAAGTTCTGATATGTATAGCAATGTAGGCGATAGGAGGGTACACAGCAAGCCGCCTACAACCACATCGGGCCGGCCGCGTCAGGTGGGACAAAAGTATTAACTTCTTTATGTTTCATAACCGGTGTTACAGCAAGATGATTTATAAAGGTATAGATGATCTGAATCGTAGACCCAGTTACTGCACATGAAATACATTTACTTGCAACAAACCAAAACAAAACCCCCCCCCTGTTTTGCATTTCTACATAAGTCTAATTGACCATACTCCAAGCTACCTAACCCGCTGGTACAATAAACAGCATATACACTGCAGACCATGAACATCAGTCGGGGACTGGAGCGCCATGTGGGCCATCAGCCCGAGAGCACTGAAGTAGTATCAGGAGAGCCGATCTTCTCGAGGGGCTCATGCTACGGTATATCTACGTGAGATGTGGTGGCAACTAAACCCCTTGCCCCGGAGCGTGCAAGGGTGGTGATGTCTCCCCATCCATCCCCCCCGTGGGGTCAGCCGAGGCCACCGGGCCAACTGATATGTCTGAGGGAGCAGTGGTATCTTTCGTCTTTGAGAGGAGATATGATTTGAGGGGGCCCCATATGTCCCGCGGCCTAGAAGAACGTGGGAGCAGTTCAACATAAGTGAGCGAGTGTTCCTGCCATGTTGTAAGATCATGTACCCATTCCTTAAACTTTGGGGCCCTGCCCTACCCCACCGACAGGCCAACCTGCGTTTTGCTATTAGAAGGCTTAGGGCTAAATATTTTTGCATCTGGTGTCTATATGCTGCGTATAGCCTAGCAATGCCACTTCTGGCAAAGCCTGGAGAGTCATATCTAACATGGAGGACAGGCCCGCAAACACTTGTTGCCAGTATTGATGTATAGCTGGACACAACCAGGCAAGATGGAGGAAGTCCGCACCCTCGCTTCCACACCTGGCGCATCGGTCATCCTCCCGAAGCTTGTATTTGTGCAGCTTAGTCGGGGTGTAATAGAGCCTATGTAGGAATTTGTAGTGTATTACTCTCAAACGACTGCTAGACGTCATGGCCGCGGTCTGCTTACAGCAAAACTCCCATTGATCATCTGTTATAGGGTTCTCGAGGTCAGCTTCCCATTCCTGCCTAGCCCTTGAGGTCGGGGAGATAGGCACGTTCTGTGCATGGCAATATAGGAGCGATGTGACGTGTCGGGGGGGCACCGACTGTAACAGAGTGTGAAGGAGTGGCAATGTAGGTGGTTCTAAGGGGAACGTAGGCGTGGCAGCTTTGACGATTTGCCAAAGTCTAATAAACATGAATACATCCATGGTCGTGGGTACGTGTGCTCCAAAGAATTGATCCCTGGAGCGGAATGTGCCATTAATGTACATGTCTCCCCATGTGGTGTAGCGTAGTTTCTCAAGCATCGTGCGACACTGTTTGTCATATGTGACCTGCAGGGAGGGATGATACACAAGGGGCATTTGGGGAGAGTAAAGCATAGGTGCGTCCAGTCTGGCAGCAATTTTCTTCCAGGCTACCACGGTGCAATTGACAGTGGTGGGATCCCGTTCCCGCTCCCGGCATGGGGTGTATAGGAAACCCGAAAGGGGAGTAGGGGTCATATACCCCTCCTCCACCGCTAGGTGGGGCATAAAGGGCGGGGGATGGAGCCAATATACAGCGAAGTGGGCCTGGGCACAGTAATAATACAGTTCAAAATTTGGGACTTCGTATCCTCCGTGTGAGAACGGCAGCGTGAGTGTGTCCAGCGCGAGGCGGGCATGTTTGCCACCCCAGATGAGGCGTATGATTTGCGTTTTGAGCGCTGTGAAAAAGTGCTTGCCAGGGTGATATGGTATATTAGTAAATAAATAAAGGAATTTAGGCAGGAGTACCATTTTAACCAACGACACCCTCCCAGCCATGGAAAGGGGCATTGTTATCCATCTTGTGATGGAGTCTGTCGCTTTGTCTAGGGCTACGCCGTAATTTGCTCTTATTAGTTTGTCTCGATTTCTGGTAACTTTAATTCCTAGGTATTTGATTTCCTCTGCTTGCCACGTGAGGGGATAATCCAAGGGATACTCCAGTGTGGAGGGGGTAAGCGGGAACACTGCTGATTTAGCCCAATTAATGTTAATACCCGAAATGGTCCCGAACTTCGTGACCTCTCTCAATACAGGGTTGAGGTTCTCCTGTGGGTTTTTTATATATAGGGTAACATCATCCGCATAGAGAGATATTATTAGCTGTCTGGAGGGGAAGATCAGTGCTCTTTCCTTGTGGTGTTGCCGGATTTTTGCCGCCAAGGGCTCTATCGCCAGGGCAAATAGGATAGGGGATAAGGGGCACCCCTGTCTAGTACCTCTAGTGATGCCAAAGCTAGGGGATCGTGTACCATTTAGGAGGACTGTAGCAGTAGGTTGTTGGTACAGCAACTCTATCCACCCGAGGAACGCCGGGGGCATACCTATATAGCGCAAGGTGCCTATGAGGTAGTCCCACTCTACAGAATCAAACGCCTTCGTGGCATCCAGGAACACCGCGATCGCTGGGCTGTCAGGGTCAATATTCTGCAGAACCGATAGGAGGGTCCTGAGGTTATGGGATCTCGCTCTGTTAGGGACAAATCCGGACTGATCCGGTAGGACCAGCCGCTCCATTAACAAGGCCAGTCGGTTAGCGAGGACTTTTGCTAAAATTTTAGTGTCACAGTTCATGAGGGAAAGGGGCGGTAGGAGTCACATTGAGTAGGAGACTTGTCTGGTTTAAGGAGTGATATGAGCAATGCTTCCCGCATAGTGGGGGGAAGGCGGCCTTCCTCAAGGGCTTCATAAAAACTGCCTTAAGAACAGGAGCTAATTGCACCTGGAAGGTTTTATAAAATTCTATGGGGAGTCCGTCCGAACCTGGAGCGCGCCCTGATGACATTTGCATAATTGCTGCGGTGATTTCGTCTAGCTCCAGTTCGGCGCTGAGAAATTCACGTTGATTATCCCCCAGCCATGCGAGCGCAGTGTCCTCAAAGTACGAGGGGAGGTCAAGTGGTGCTCCTCTATGCGTAGTGTACAGGGATTTATAGTGTGTCAGGAATGTGTGTAGTTGCCCCGGCGTGTGATAATGTACCTCTCCCACAGAATCACGGATTTCCGTGACACGTGTTGAGAACCGGGGATGCCTGGTCAGGCTCGTGAGCATCTTTCCCGGGTGATCACCCTCCCCGTATGTCCTAGCAACGTGATACTTACTGCGAAATTTACATTCCCGTTCAGCAGTGCTAGTGTATTCTGTAATCTTATCCCGCAGTTGTGTCCTGACTGCGTCCCCCCCAGTGCTGTCATTTATGTAGTGCTCCAGTGCTTTAATATCTTTCTCCAGCCTATTAAGTTCCCTCCGGATATCTTTAAGGATGCCCCCTCCTTTAGTCATGTTTAGAGAAACAATGGTTCTTATGTGGCCAAAAAACGGTCCAAAATGAAGTGACCCAGCTAGGGGGCACTAGGTTTGTGAATAGAACTTAATTCTTAGAAGAGAGCGGTAAGTAATGTACTCGGGACATGTAGGTCAATATATGGTCAGAAATTTATTCCACAACAATAATATATAGGTGCTCACACATCAAGTGACAATAAGCGTGACGTGACAAGTGAAAGTGAAATTAAAATAAAGACATCGCATTGACAACAATACTAGAACATCCTTTTGCTCACAAGGTGCTTGATGTGTGAGCACCTATATATTATTGTTGTGGAATAAATTTCTGTCATATATTGACCTACATGTCCCTAGTACATTACTTACCGCTCTCTTCTAAGAATTAAGTTCAATTCACAAACCTAGTGCCCCCTAGCTGGGTCACTTCATTTTGGACCGTTTTTTGGCCACATAAGAACCATTGTTTCTCTAAACATTCAATTACCCCCGGTTCATATATTGGGGTACCCTTGTTCTCCTTACTACCCTCCTTTAGTCATGCAGTAACCCCGAACCGTCACATTAAAGGCCTCCCAGACCGTGGACATGCTCGGGACAGAGTCCACGTTGCGCTCAAAATATTCACCAATTTCTTGCTCAAGTTCAGCATGGAAGACCGTGTCTAAGAGGTGCAGTGGCTTAAGTCGCCAGTTAATGTAGGGGGATGGATCCATGGGGAAGTTCAGCACCAATACCACCGGGGAGTGATCAGAATATGTCCTGGCCATATGGGTGACCTCATCTATCCAGCTCGACATACCCAGTGACACAAACCAATAGTCCAACCGAGACCAGGTGGAATGGGCAGCGGAATAATGTGTGCCCTCCCTGAGTGAGGGGTGCATATGGCGCCATGCATCGAGGAGACCATGGTCCGCCACGACGTCCGCGAGCTGTTTTTGCATGACCGTGTAATGTATTGCAGCAGGATTAGAGCGATCCATCACTGGGGTTATAGCTGTGTTAAAGTCTCTGCCCCAAAGGAGATAAGTGTATCCTATGGAAAGAATTTTGCCCCAAAGGAACATAATAAAAGCTGGGTCATCCACATTAGGCCCATAACAATTTACCATGGTGATATCACGGGAGGCCAGTCGTCCCCACATAATGCAGTACCGACCATGCTGGTCCGAGAAGGTGCCACCTAATACAAAGGGGGTGGAGCGTTTGACCAGGATCAGGACCCCACGTGAATAAGTGGAATATGATGAGAAACAGCGGTAGGAGGCCCACCGAGCAGCGAAGGTAGGGGCCGCTGATGGGTCGAGGTGGGTCTCCTGGAGGAGAGCTATTTGGACGTGGTGTCTCTCCAAATATCCTAATACATTGCGTTTTTTACGCGGGTCATTTAGTCCCCTAACATTCCAGGTCACACTGCGTATAGTAGTCTGCATATTAGTGGGTTTTGGCATTGCGTAGCTTATTGGATTCTAAGGACGGATCTGACACAGGGGTTCGTGGAGTACGGACTAGTGTGTGCATAGCAGAACAGAGTGCAATTCTAACGACCCTCCCCCCCACCCACTCCGACATCCCCAACTTGTCGGGCATTAGTTCCCACCCAATAATAACTATGGAAAATAAACCAAGAAGAAAAAGGAAATGTGAATATTCCAGCAAACTCGGGGTATACCCTCGTGGGTGCAGCTAGGGGCCCGGGACCAGCCTATGTCCTCCCATGTTCTCACCCGTCAGACACCAGTCCCAGCCGGGCTGGCTCTATTTCCGGGGGGAGGACGAGGGCCAGGCGATACATTACAACAAGTTAGCGTCCAAACAATCTTAACTGTAAAGAAAACATGAGCGGCAGGAATCTTTGAAAGGCCTAGCAAATGGCGCCTAGCCGTTGGCATACTATATCAAACTATGAGGAGCAAGCTCAATCCTGTGTTGACATTGGAGACACGGATCTAGAGCGGCGGCCGTCGGGCGCCGGTGCCGGAGATGTCTTTCGACTAGTTTTTAGGTAGTCTTCAGCCTGCTGCGTGTTTTGGAAGATATGGTGCTGGCCCAGATGTGTGATGCGGAGACGTGCTGGGTAAAGCATGGCATAGGGAATGTTCAGGGATAGTAGTTTCTTTTAACATTGAGAAATTTACGTCTAGCATCTTGCACATTTTGTGTAAAGTCCGGGTAAAATGACAGAATCGTATTTTCATATTCCACTTTTTGTTTCTCCCGTGCAAGGCGGAGCACTGCGTCCCTGTCCCTATAGTTGAGAAGCCGGATAATAACCGGGCGTGGGGGTGCTCCTGGGGGCGGGCACCCAGGGACCTGTGGGCTCTTTCCACTATGAGGTGCCTGGAGAAGGCCTCAGCTCCGAATAGTTTAGGGAGCAGTGTCTCTATAAAGTCCTCCATCCGCCCAGTGTTGGTCGATTCAGCAAGGCCCACAAGGCGGACATTATTCCTCCGCGACCGAGCCTCCAAATCTTCATTCTTCTCCGCTATGACTTTAAGCAGTCTGTCCATCTGCGTTATTTGTTTCCGGTCACTCGTGGAGCTATCCTCTAGTTCAGAAATTCTGTTTTCCGCCTCCTCGAGGCGGTGATCATGTTGCTCGAGTCTATGCACCACAGAGTCCAAGCGCACATTCATGGCGTCTATTTTAGCATCGATGGATGTGAGGCTGTGTTTCATAGTCACCAGCAAGGCTTTCACGTCATCTTCCGAGCCTGTTGTTGGTGCAGTCGCGGAATGTTCCTCTGATTGTGACCGGGAGGGCCTGCGAGCCTCAAAGGGAATTTTTGTTTGCTTTCCCTCTGTTCTACGCATCCTGAATGGTCCAGGGGGTGGCGGTGTCCCAGTCCAGACACTCCGGTGGTGAGGAGATCGACAGGTGGGGTGTTTCGTCCACCTATTCCCGGGGTAGTAATGCAGAGACCCGCTTCAACGAGTCGTGTTCCAGGCCTCAATGGAGTACTTCTGGGCAGAAGCGCCGCCTCTGAGAAGGACCGTTATTGCAATGTCCGGTGTGTCCTGTGAGTCTCCACTTGTATGTCGGGGCAGTGATTATGCCGGCCCAGTGGGCACGCTAAGCCCCACGTAGTCCTGGGCTGCTGACAGAGGCCTGGTCTCTAATGCGCAATTCTGCCACAGCGAACAGGGGCCTTCCGTGATTCAGTGCCTCCAACTGAGCACCCTATGGGGTTTCCTGCTCAGCAACGTCGCCTCCGGTATTGGCAGGGGCGCCGCGTGCAGAAAATGGAGCTACAGTGTCCGTGGGGGAGTGCAGCCGTTAGTGTCCGGGAGAGGGCAGGCACAACGACGGGCAGGTCCAGCAGGCTATTTCAGGCGTCCCCGCCCTCCGACCCACTCCTTCTCCTCACCTCTCTATATCTGGGCTCCACAGGAGGCAGACAGTCTGCCGTATGAGGGGCTCCCCCCCGCAGCTTTCTGGTGGCAGGGCGGGCAGGGCCCCGTGACAAGGCCACCGCACACAGGGGCGACCCGCAACGCCCAATCCGCCGCTCCGTTTCTTCAAGATGGCGGCGTCCCGGCCTGTCCAGCCCCGTAGAGCCGCGGGCTCTAGTGTAGAGTGCCCCCGATCCGCGTACCAGCCGCAGCAGCAGAGTCCGCCGGTCAGGGCCTCATCTGGCCGCGCTCCGCTCCCCGGCGACGCTGAGTCACGGAGAAGTATTGCGGCAAACCTCCGAGTCGTTCTTGAAGCGATTCCGCCCCGTGCAGTCTGGATTGCAGGACTTAGGATGGTGTTATTGATTATTTTATCGCCCGGCTGGCGAGATCCTCACTAGCGCGCGGCCATCTTAGTCCCGCGCCACCTAGCGCCCCCCAGGTCCCTTATCTGAAACAGAGTCCAGATTAATGAATGGCAGAGTCCATATCATTGCACATGCCATCATCGCTTGGCCGCCCCTGCGCACACAGGCTGCTGCACCCCAGCCCCTCCCGCCGCCCAGCTGTGCTTGCCCGCCCCTGCGCACCCAGGCCTCACTACTCACCTTCCGCCACCAGCGTGTCTCCAAGAGGGCCCACCACATGCCGGTGCAAGCTCCAAGCCCGGGGCCCGTGACCTTGGCAGCCTCCACATCATGCAACCCTGCCTCGCGGGCCACCAGGTCACACACGTGATTCTGGCTCTTGATTTCGCAATGGCAGAGATCATATCAGTGCACACGGCAATATCGCAGGCTGCACACCCACTCAGCCCTATAGGTGCCACTAACCCTGTGAACCGCGAGGCAACGCCACGTGGCAGTAGGCCCGCGCTGCCCGCTGGCTCAGGCCTACACTGCGGTCCAGCAGGGCTCACACAAACCCTTACCAGTCCAGACTGCCAGGACGGCGCATCATCGCAGGCTGCACACCCGCTCAGCACCTAAGGTGCCCCTACCTCAGTGCACCGAAAGTCACCGTCCCGTGGCGGTAGGCCCGTGCTGGCCGCAGTGTTTCCGGTGCCACCAACTCTGTGCAACGCAAGTCATGGACCCTTTCTGATTGAGTCTCCTGATATGCCAGGCGTACGCAGCCATGTCACCTCCGGCAGTGGGGAAGAACTTGGACACGTAGCGTCGTCCCCCCCCCCTTTATACGTACGCCGAGTGGGCTGGGTCAGCGTATGCCAGGCCAGCGTAGGGGTGTGAATAATTATCCCTGGGCTCTGGGCGTGGTTCATTTCTGGGCTGGACAGGAAACCAACTGATGCGTGTGTCTCTGTTGCAGTGTCTGCGCCACACGGCCCACAATTGACAATGTTGCAATGTTGCATGCACCCGGAGGGCGGCCGCGCACGAAGGGATAGTACAAGGAGTGCAAGGCCGCTCGGGCTCTTGGCTCATGCATGCCAACTGCTGTGTGTGTATCGCTATTGGTGCACCATAAGCCTAAGGCCTAGCCTCAATTGCAGCACGAAAGCCACATCACATTTCCAGAATGCAAGCAGTAGTCAGACTAACATTAGGGATGAAAGCTCCTTTGTCTCAATACGTAAGGCGGAAGGACATCTGCACCTCCGACCTTGGTCTTACATGCGGCAGGCACACCCTGAGAGAGATACCATAGCAGATGATGACGACTCCCACACTCCGCACAGCACTAATGATAAACCAACGTATCCACACCCCACACACAGAAGTCCTTGCTCGAGGTACTCTTGCATGGAATGCCCTTGACACTTACGTAAACAACAACCCATACGTCCAAACGTTGCACACACATACGACTCATTGCTCCGAGCTGTGGCATATCATCCACATAACTGCCGCACGTCAGAAGAGTGCCGGTTCTACGAGAGCCACCAACGCAATGGCAGAACTTCCCGGGCACATGCACAACCCCTGTCACGTGGAACTGTACCGTGCACGTATGCTGCATTTGTTGGGGGCACTGCCACTGGCAGTGTTGCGCATCAGTTACCGTCTGAGCTTCCGTCTTGCGTACATCACCTGCGTCCAGCCCTGGTTCCACTGTCGATCATGCATATTCGAGTGGCCCATGGATGTCTGCCTATCCAACACAACGGTAGCTGAAATGGATTATGACTTGTGTGTGCGCCCCCTGTTGTCCCACCACCAGGAGTGTAACCGTGATACCCGTTCATGGGATGCCTTGATATTTGGTGTATGTGCTGGCAGTTGGGCATGGGAGATTGCACAAGTCCTCGTGTGCAGTGGCCACATCGAAGCGCTCCCCTATTGGTCTGTGTTGCGGATTGGGGAAACGGCGTGGACGGAGCACATCTGTCTGGACCAGTTAATGGATTGGTTCGCCCTCGTGTTCGTTGAAGTCGACAATGACGTACTCTTGGAACTGATTGCCCAGGAAGCTGCGCTCGCATTCATGGACGAGTAACTACGTTCCTGCAGCCACAACTGCTTGTAACCCAGAGCACAGGTCCCAACACTTTGTTGCATCTTGGAGAAATGGTCACATATCCCACCACAACAGTGGACATAGCTGCATTCGCCTGGACTCAGAATGCATGTGCGTGCACCTACGCATGTTGACACACACCTGTGCAAGGTGAGGCAGTCCCATGGGCGGAGCTGCACAGCGTCGCTTGGCAAGGTTCCTAAATCTGACATACTGCTGGAGGGAGAGTACACACATGGCAATGTAGTACTACATGTGACCTTGTTGGACCCTTTCATCTGCTCACTGTCAGCAGAGCAGACAGTCTGCGCAGTCCGGTGGTACAGCACTATGCAGATCCCATGGGCTGTGAGTCGTGTCCCCTGACACGGGGCAATGAGCATACGCCAAACATCTCATGACTCCTCCAGCAAGGCAAGGTGGGCTGAGACTGTTGCCATCCGTAATGATTGGTGTACATTTTTGCCTCCCCATTTCTTGCACCTCTACATGTTCCCATGCTGCCTGTTAGTGTCTGAAGCATTGGTCTGCATGTTGTGGCCCTTGTCTTGTCCGTACTGACACGCACATGGTAATAAAGTCTACGCCACTTCACTAGTGTTCAACTGTGATGAGTGTTGATTAGAATGACAAATCGTGTGCCTCAATGAGCATTGTCCGTACACAGGGAGGGACTGACTGACGAATTTCACTTAGGGGTGAGTCCCTATTGCCAGCTCCACCTCTGTGAGCCAGACATTGTGGTTGGGATAGTTGCTGGTAGACCTGTGCTTTTACGTGTCTTCAGCAATGTGAGTATGGTGTCCAACTTCTTGCCAAGTGGATCAATGTGATCCATCAAAACAGGCTGTGTCCACACAGTTGAGTGTGAGTAGGTATGCGAAGAGATGTTCTGTTGTCACATGTGATGGGGACACTACTTTAGGCCTGCTACCGAATTAGACATTTTTACACACAGCCCCATTTAATACATGGACGTGGGGCTACGTTGGGGGGTTGCGATATTGTTGTTCATGAGCAATGAGGCCACAGCTAGTTCACACCTTCCCAGTCATCTGATTGGCCATGTGGGTCAGGGTCAAACATGTGCATTCATGTCATTTCCCAGGGTGTACCTTTTTGTGCAATCAATGTCCCTACATTCATCCATACTTATATACTTGATTGAACATAGACATGACACATCTGTGTGATTTGGAATGTTTTATTCACATTCTGTGGAGTGTCGGAGCTGGAGCAGTACATGGCCATGCAAGCCCCACATTACATGGTTGCCCAGTGGAGGGCCAACCAGAGTCCTTTGGGGAATAACAATTTAATGGGAAGAGGAAGAGTTCAGTCCGCAGCCTGATTGCTGTGTCATTGGTAACCAGAGCAGATATAGTCCATGTCGGGTTCCAGGTGAATGTCGCAGAGTGTTTCGGGGGACAGTGGAAGGTGTTGTTCCTGGGCATGATGCAGAGGGCTGAACCAAGCAGGAACAGGCCATATGGCGGGGATGAATGCTACAACCGCCTCTCTCACACAGAGTCATTGCCATCCACATCTTAGTCCTCTGATATGTCTTCTGTGTCAGGTGTGTCAGGTGTGTGTGGTGGTGTTATCGCTGCATCACTGTGTGCCACTGACACATCAGGTGGCGGAGGTGTTATGGCTGCATCACTGTGTGCCACTGACACATCAGGTGGCGGAGGTGGTATGGCTGCATCACTGTGTGCCACTGACACATCAGGTGGCGGAGGTGGTATGGCTGCATCACTGTGTGCCACTGACACATCAGGTGGCGGAGGTGTTATGGCTGCATCACTGTGTGCCACTGACACATCAGGTGGCGGAGGTGGTATGGCTGCATCACTGTGTGCCACTGACACATCAGGTGGCGGAGGTGGTATGGCTGCATCACTGTGTGCCACTGACACATCAGGGGCGGAGATGTGTGTGTCGAAGTTCCTGCAGCAGTCATCTGGGACAGGCTCTGTGGCAGCAATGGCAAGATGAGGTTCTGCAGGGCATGGAAGATCCCAGCTACATCTCGCTGGTGTACAGCCGTGGCAGCCATCCTTCCAGCCTGCACCCGCTCCATGTTCTCCATTGTCCTCCGCATCTGTGCCAACTCTGTGCTGTCATCGCTGGAGCCTGTCTGACTAGACAGTTCTTGTATCCGAGTAATGGCTCCAGCGAGGTCAGCCAAGGATTGTTGTAGAGAATGGAACGGACTGTGGTTGTCCGTTAGGGACTGTAAGTGTTCCCTGATGGGACTCATACACCCACGTATGGCATCAAGTTTGGCTGCCATGAGGTCGAAGCCCACCCGCACCTGTTCAGCCAGCCCCCTCTAGCAGTCTGACACACAGCGTTGGAATGCCATGTGTCTTTCCGTGAGATGCTGGGAGCCTGCCGTGGTGGTGGGTGCTTCCTGCTGTGTGGGCTGTGCAGGGGGTGTGGTCACCTCGATGCAGCTGGGCTGCCCTGCTCCTGGTGGTGGGGTGCGGAGGCTGTCCTCGAGCCGTTGGAGGGTGTCGGAGCTGATGGCCAGGGGGTCCTCCTCATCATCACTGAAGAGATGTCTGGTCTGCTCTGCAGGAGGTGTTGATTGTCCCTCTGCAATGTAAAGGGGAGTTGCAGGTTAACAGTGTGTTCCATGTATGTTGACACATTGTACATGTTTACATACAGACTGCATGACAATGTACATTGTGACTGTTTTGGATGAGCTGGCTATTTGATGGGACACAGTGGACATTTCGACTACATGACGGATGTGAGGTTGTACTCGTACATGATCATCTCACAGTTTCCTGCTATGCCAGATGTGATTGGCCAGTTTCTACGCACAAGCGGCACCAGTTGTGTCCTCTGTTCTGTAGTGAAAGTGTTGCACTTTGTACCACATTGTCGTCAATGTTGATGTGCTGTGATTGCTATGTGTGTGTGCTACATTGTGGGAGAGTCGCCCTGCAGCTCTGATTTAGTGGCCCCTTATCCCTTTGAGGCGGTGTGCCTTTGATTTGTGTGCTTTTAAGGTGCTGAGATGTTGGCGACTTGGGTCATTTGTGCTCTTGGACGGTTTTTGTACTCTTGTGCATTGTTTGTCTGCACATGTGTTGTTGACGTCAGGGGTTGTATGTGCATGTGGGTGTGTCAGAGTGTGACCTGCTCCTTTGAGGATGTGATCCATACTGGGCCACCTCAGTGTCGTGTCGTGCACTGTGAGAAGTTGGCCTGGCATACGCTGTCCACTAATTATAGTGGGCACCTTGCACCAGTCCAAACAACCCCTTATTGGAGATAGGTTAAAGACAACCTTATTGAAAGCTATCCTAGTGGTAGCTATGGAGAGCAGCCTTCAGGCTAAGTCTTGAAGGAATGTAAAGCAGCTTGTTTTACCAGTCTATAATCTCTTGAGTGATCAAATGAAAGAGCACCACACCAGGTATATATTCAAAATATATGTATTTATTGCTAAACACACCCCTCTAGTCTCTTTATGAGGCTAGAGTTCGAAGTACACAAGTTATAAGTTATTTAAACACAGTAATAGCACAAATACACGTTTGGGCCCTAGGGGCGTACCAAACCATATACCAATAAAGTGGTATAAGAACCACGACTGAACTAGACACTAGGCCTAGAGCCTCTAGAAGTGATTGGACCACAAGGAACCACCCATGGTAGTGACACAGGGGACCCATGGGGGACGCGTGCAGTGTAAATACACAACCGCGATACGCCGTTAACTTCTATGGAGAAAGTCGCGATCAGGAAATTAAAGAAAAGGGACACTGAAAGGAGGACTTGGAGCAAACCCTTTGAGAACTAGTACTTTGAAGAGTCTCTACCCATGGGAGCACCGGAGTACTCGTGTTACCTCACCCAGGAAGCCGGGTGCATAGGTGCCTTTCGGGGTCGGGTTTCGTCATCGATTTGAATGGCGATCTGCTGCAAAGTGCTGCTGGCGACCAAGTGGAAAGTGTCCGGGTGGATCCAAGAGTGGATCGGAGATCTGAAGAACCTGAAAGCAGAGGGGACAGAGTCTGGGTCACTAGCCAGTGACCAGGAAGGCGATGGACAGATGCCCACCGATGTCGAGTGCTTCAGGTGCGTTGACAGTCGTCTTGACTCTTCAGCCACGAGGTCCAGGAGGCGTTGTCGGCAACCAGGAGCAGGATTCGGGCTGGTACACGATGTCTGTCGAGTGCTGAGGTGTCAGTGACCGTATTGGACCCAACAAGCCTTGGCAACGGCAAGTCTCGATGACCATGAAGATCGTCGATGGTGCAGACCAGCAAGGTCTGGGGAACTCACTCAGCGAGGGTAAGTGAGGGCAGGCCTGGAGCAACCAGGATGCCCAAGAAAAAAAAGATTGGCCTTCGTTAAGGGCTACTAGCCAACGGGCTAGCGACCACAAAGGAGCCTCGAGACGTCGCACGTGGATCTGGCTCACAGGACACTCGTGGAGTGGAGGCCAGTGATCTTCGGTGCAGTTGGTGCTGGAGGCTAGGGCTACTCGGAGCCCAAAGCACGACTTCGTGGGACACCCAGAAGAGGATGCACTTGCAAATGTGCTTGGTGTCCAGGGGTCACGGTTTCATGTCACCCACGATAGCTACGGGCCTCAGCTTTGCTGGGGACTCAGGGTAGCCTCGGGGAAGTCTGACAATCTACCTCTGGTGATGCGAAGACTTCGGCGTCCGACGGGAGCTTCAGAAATGCAGACCGGACAGATGCGTCTTTGGTGCCTGCCAAGCAGGGGAGTCACTCCTTGACCCCAAGGGAGATTCTTCTGTCCTCTAATCTTGAGTAGAGCGTCGAAGGTCCAGGATTCTGTTTCAGAGTTTAGTCCAGGGATAATCTAAAGTCCTAAGGACTGGGTTCCTATACTTATACCAAGTTTAGGGGTTGGACTACTCTGTGGCCCCACCTATGGGTGGGTCAGGGCAGAGGGGTGGCTACACCCCTTTCCCTTTGTCCAGTTCATGCCAAAGCAGGGGCTGCAAGCCCCTGATCCGGTTTGAACTGGGGTATGCACAGGGACACCAAATGTGCCCCCAGTGCAGGACTTCAAAGCACCCGAAAGTGCTCCCGCCCAGCCCCAATACACATTATCCTGTCTGGGGAGGTGGTCACACCTCCCTGGGACAGGAAACCTATTGTCCAGGCCTCCCCTGCCGGAGTTTCGTCCAGCAGCAGGAGGCCAGACTCGTGTCTGTGGCAGCAGCATCCATTTTGTGATGCCAGGGCTTTAGAAAGAAGTTACCGGGCTAGCCAGAGTTAACATGTCTTTCCCTCTAGAAGGGTGGAATGCTACCCCCGCCGCCAGAATTGGCGGGGGGTAGTATTCCAAGATGTTTGACACCAAACACGACATGTTTAGGTGCAGCCATTCCAAAGTTAGCATTTAACGCGAGGTTATAATGCTCTTAAGAGTATATGGTCAGGCTGCACTACAAACAGCATCAGAGAAGGGTCTCCGAACGCTGCAGAGGGGCCCTGCTCATGCAGGGGCACCCTCTCACATAGGAACCATGCACTCTGCCTTCAGGATTGATAAGGCCTGCCTTAGGAGTGACTTATAGGTTTATATGTGTGTATGTATTTAGTGATATAGGTAACCTATATCACAGTAAGGGGTGCATGCACCACCTTACCCAGGCTGCAGTAGCAGACCTGTGGTGTCAGTTTGGATGGCCTTCCAGGGGTGGCATAATACATGCTGCAGCCCCTGGTAGGCCTCTGAGGTACCTATGCCCTTGGTACATAGTATACCATATACTAGGGACTTATAAGGGCACTCCAGATTCCAATCAGTGATGTGCCTAAGGCACATGGAAACCATTTTAGAGAGGAAGCAGCTAGGCTGGGGTTCTGATTAGCAGGGCCCCAGCCAGACTAATGTCGAAAAACAGTGAAGCATCAGCAAAAAGTGGGGGTACCCATGTGAAGCAGATCCTACTCTCCTACACAACCCCCCCAAACGTAGGGACATTAAACTAACCTTGCCCAGTTAAGTCTTCATGTTCTAAGTGGAAGTACCTAGAGAGACCATCTGCATTGGCATGGTTACTCCCAGGTCTATGTTCCACTGTAATGTCCATCCCCTGTAGGGAAATGGACCACCTAAGCAGTTTGGGGTTTTCACCCTTCATTTGTTTTAGCCATAAGAGGGGCTTATGGTCTGTCTGAACCAGGAAGTGTGTACCAAACAAGTATGGCCTCAACTTCTTCAGAGCCCAGACCACAGCAAAGGCCTCCTCTCTATGGCTGACCAACGTTTCTCTCTAGGGGTCAGCCTTCTGCTAATGAAAGCTACTGGCTGATCCTGACCTTCTTCATTCAATTGTGACAGTACAGCCCCTACCCCCAATTCAGATGCATCAGTTTGAACAATGAACTTCTTGGAGTAATCAGGACTCTGTAGAATGGGAGCAGTGCACATGGCCTGCTTCAGGTCATCAAATGCCTTTTGACAGCTAACTGTCCACTGAACCTTTTTGGGCATTTTCTTAGAAGTTAAGTCATTCAGGGGTGTCACTATTGATCCATACCCCTTGACAAATCTCCTATAGTACCCAGTCAGGCCTAAGAAGGCTCTCACCTGAGTCTGGGTAGTGGGAGCAGTCCAGTCCATGATAGTCTGGATCTTGCTCTGCAAAGGTTGAACCTGGCCTCCACCCACAAGGTGGCCCAGGTACACAACCTGACTCTGCCCTATCTGGCACTTAGTGGCCTTGATAGTCAGGCCTGCCTTTTGCAGGGCCTGTAAAACATTCCTGAGGTGGACCAGGTGATCCTCCCAGGTGGAGCTAAAGACAGCAATATCATCTAGATATGCTGCACTATAGGCTTCCAGACCTGTGAGAACTGTATTCACCAACCTCTGGAAAGTGGCAGGTGCATTCTTCAGACCAAAGGGCATCACCACAAATTGATAATGCCCACTAGGGGTTGAGAATGCTGTTTTGGGCTTTGCAGTATCAGCTAGTCTGATCTGCCAGTAGCCAGCTGTCAAGTCAAATGTGCTGAGATATTTGGCTGAGGCCAAAGTATCTATGAGCTCATCTGCCCTTGGTATTGGATGGGCATCAGTCCTAGTGACTGCATTGAGACCCCTGTAGTCCACACAAAACCTCATCTCTCTTTTTCCACCACTGGTGTGAGGTTTTGGCACAAGGACCACTGGACTAGCCCAAGGGCTATCTGAGGGTTCAATAACTCCCAACTCCAACATTTTCTGGACTTCAGTCCTGATACAGTCCCTGACATGGTCAGGTTGCCTATAAATCTTATTTTTAATAGGCAGACTGTCCCCAGTGTCCACTTCATGAGTGCACCAGGTGGTCTGACTGGGTGTCAGTGAAAACATGTGTCTAAACTGATTGAGCACCTGTCTACAATCAGTTTGTTGCTGGGTAGTGAGGCTGCCTGCCAAGGCTACACCATCTACTGACCCATCGTCAGGGTTCTGTGAGAGCAGGTCAGGGAGTGGGTCACTCTCTTCCTCCTGCCCTTCATCAGTAGCCATGAGCAAGCCCATGTCTGCCCTGTCCACATATGGTTTTAACCTGTTGACATGGAGAACCCTGTGGGGACTCCTGGGTGTTCCTAGGTCTACTAAGTAGGTTACCTCACCCTTCTGCTCAACAATAGTGTGGGGTCCACTCCATTTGTCTTGGAGAGCTGCTGGGGCCACTGGCTCCAACACCCACACCTTCTGTCCTGGCTGGTAAACAGTCAGAACAGCCTTATGGTCATGCCAGGCCTTTTGAAGTTCCTGGCTAGCCTCAAGGTTTTTGGTTGCCTTTTTCATATACTCAGCCATCCGGGAGCGGAGACCAAGTACATAGTCCACTATGTCTTGCTTTGGGGGCTTGAGAGGTAACTCCCATCCTTCCTTCACCAAGCACAGTGGACCCCTCACAGGGTGGCCAAACAGAAGTTCAAAAGGGCTGTAACCAACCCCTTCTGAGGCACCTCCCTATATGCAAATAAAAGGCAGGGCAAGAGTATGTCCCATCTTCGCCTAAGCTTTTCTGGGAGCCCTTTAATCATGCCCTTCAAGGTTTTGCTGAATCTCTCAACTAAACCATTGCATTGTGGGTGATAGGGTGTGGTGAACTTATAAGTCACTCCACACTCCTTCCACATTGCTTTTAAGTACCCAGACATGAAGTTAGCACCCCTGTCTGATACTACCTCCTTAGGAAAGCCCACTCTTGAGAAAATTCCCAGGAGGGCCCTTGCCACCACAGGTGCTGTAGTGGTCCTGAGGGGAATAGCTTCTGGGTACCTGGTGGCATGATCCACTACCACCAGGATAAACCTGTGCCCAGATGCTGTTTGGGGATCCATGGGACCAACAATGCCAATCCCTACCCTTTCAAAGGGCACCCCCACCATAGGTAGTGGTATCAGGGGGGCCTTTGTAGTGCCACCTGCCTTGCCACTGGCCTGGCAGGTTACACAGGAGCGACAAAACTCCTTGGTGTCTTCAGACATGTGGGGCCAGTGAAAGTGAGGGACAATTCTGTCCCAAGTCTTGTTCTGGCCCAGGTGACCTGCCAAGGGAATATCATGGGCTAGGGTCAATAGGAAGCCCCTGAACTTCAGAGGTATAACCAACCTCCTGGTAGCACCAGGCTTGGGGTCTCTACTCTCTGAGTACAGGAGTCCATCATCCCAATACACTGTATGGGGACCACTAGCTTTCCCAGCAGCCTCAGCAGCAGCTTGCTGTCTGAGGGGTTCAAGGGAGGGGCAGCTCTGCTGCTCCTGGCTCAGATCTGCCCTAGAAGGTCCCCCTGTCCCCAAGAACTCAACCTGGTCAGGTTCAAGTTCCTTTGGGACAGTTCCTTCTTCAGGACTGAGATCATCCCCCTCAAGGGATTGATCTTCCTCCTGAGCCAAGGGGGAAGGCACTGCCTTAACCCTACTACTCCTCCTCTTGGAAGGCACTTGGTCCATTATTCCAGAATCCAAGGCCTGTTCAGTGCTAGACATTTTGGCTTGTGACCTGGTCACAGCAAACACATCTGCAGGGATCCCCAGCATTTCTGCATGGGTCCTGAGCTCCACTTCTGCCCAAGCAGAAGTCTCTAAGTCATTGCCAAGCAAGCATTCGACTGGTAGGTTTGCACTCACCACAACCTTCTTAAGGCCAGTTACCCCTCCCCAAGGAGAAGTTAACAACTGCCAGAGTATGGTCTGTTCTGACGTTGCTAGCATTGGTCACTTGGTACATCTCACCAAGTATAACTTGCCCAGGATGCACAAGGTCTTGTGTCACCATTGTGACACTTGCCCCTGTGTCCCTAAATGCCAAAACCTCTCGTCCATTGATTAAAGGCTGTTGTCTGTACTTGCCCAGATTACTGGGACTCATAGAGGAGGGCACATCCATGCCTCCATCACAGACTAACACAGCCTGAGTCAGTTCTCTGACTAGGTCAGAGCCCAACTCAGTACCCAGGGTGAACCCTACTAAACCCTTGGCTGTAGCACTCCCACCAACTGTAACTGTACTAGGGGGAACAGGTGCCTTAGGGGCATTGGTGGGTGCTGGACTTGAGTCTTTGGACTTGGTGCAATCACTGGTCCAGTGGGTCTTTTGCTTACAGACCTTGCACCATGGTTTTCTTTGGCCTTTCCCTTTTGTAGACTGTGAATCCCCACCTGAAGAAGATTTTTGGGGGCCTGATGAAGACTTTTGATCTTTACCCTTCTCCCCACCCTTTTCAGAGTTCTTAGAATCTTGCTTCTTAGTGTCCCCACCTTGGTTCTGTACTTTCTCCTTCACCCTGGTTCTGACCCATTTGTCTGCCTTCTTTCCCAATTCTTGGGGAGAGGTCAGATCAGAGTCTACCAGGTATTGATGCAACAGCTGATTTTGACAGTTATTAAGAATCTGCTCCCTCATTATCAGATTGTACAATCCTGAGAAGTCACACACCTTACTGCCCATCAACCAGCCTTCCAGAGCCTTGGCAGAACAATCCACATAGTCTACCCAGTCTTGAGTCTGTGCTTTTTGGGTATCTCTGAACTTCAACCTGTACTGTTCAGTGGTTAGGCCAAACCCATCAATAAGAGCACTCTTCAAGACCTTGTAATTATCAGCATCCTCCTCTCTAACAGTGAGGAGCTTATCTCTACCTTTGTCTGCAAAGGAGAGCCACAAGATTGCTGCCCACTGCTCCTGAGGGACCTTCTGTACTTTACAGGCCCTCTCTAGAGCAGTTATCCACTTGTGGATGTCATCCCCATTCTGATAGGGAGGGACAATCTTGCTCAGGTTCCTATGGTCATAGGACCTTTCCCTATCTCTAGGGACATGGCTGCCACCATGGGACTCTAGTCCCAACTTTCTTTTCTCTCTAAAGAGATCTAGGGACTCCTGTCTAAGGCTACTTGCTTCCTTCTGAGTTCAAGCTGAGCTTCCTCATACTGAATCAGCCTTGTTCTCCTCTCATGAGAGGATTCCCTCCTATGAGATGAGACAGAGCTCCCTATTGAGGTGCCAGAGTGGTTAGACTCCTGAGAAGGAGATCTAGACTTTCTGGGCACACTCATAATCCTTCCTGGGGGGACAAAGAGGGTATCATCCTGATCATCCTCTTCATCTTCCACAGGAGGGATTGGGTTATCCAGGTCAGGGTCATTGTCACCCTCCTGGCCAGTTTCAGAGGGGGTGCTGGGGGTATTTCTACCCCTGGCCCCTTCCTCCTCTTCTGCCCCACCCTCAGCTCCTGCCCCTTCAGTCCCCAAGGGCTTACTAAGGTCATAAGCCACCAACAACTCTTTAAGGTGTTGGGTGGTGGGACTTTGGCCTGTCCTTAATTTCCTCAAGTTACATAATGCTCTCAATTCCAAGAATGGGAGGGTATCATACTTGGAGGGAAGAAGCCCAGTGGCTTCTGGTAAGGATTCTCTAGATCCTACCTTTAAAGACATTACTAGTGTGGTGTGGTGTATGCACTACCTACTCTAGTGTGGCCTACTAAACTCTCTTGAGTTGTAGAAAGGGTGTGCTATCCCTTAACACACAACTCTAAGTTCAGTAGAACTTACTGTATTCTAAGCTTAAATTATATGTACCTTAGGTACCTTTAGTGGTTTTCAGTTGATCAATTCAATTGAGATTATCTGGTAAAACAATAGCAAGCTGGAATCCCACACGCTGCACACCAATGTGAGAAGTTGGCCTGGCATATGCTGTCCACTAATTATAGTGGGCACCTTGCACCAGTCCAAACAACCCCTTATTGGAGATAGGTTAAAGACAACCTTATTGAAAGCTATCCTAGTGGTAGCTATGGAGAGCAGCCTTCAGGCTAAGTCTTGAAGGAATGTAAAGCAGCTTGTTTTACCAGTCTATAATCTCTTGAGTGATCAAATGAAAGAGCACCACACCAGGTATATATTCAAAATATATGTATTTATTGCTAAACACACCCCTCTAGTCTCTTTATGAGGCTAGAGTTCGAAGTACACAAGTTATAAGTTATTTAAACACAGTAATAGCACAAATACACGTTTGGGCCCTAGGGGCGTACCAAACCATATACCAATAAAGTGGTATAAGGACCACGACTGAACTAGACACTAGGCCTAGAGCCTCTAGAAGTGCTTGGACCACAAGGAACCACCCAAGGTAGTGACACAGGGGACCCACGGGGGACGCGTGCAGTGTAAATACACAACCGCGATACGCCGTTAACTTCTATGGAGAAAGTCGCGATCAGGAAATTAAAGAAAAGGGACACTGAAAGGAGGACTTGGAGCAAACCCTTTGAGAACTAGTACTTTGAAGAGTCTCTACCCACGGGAGCACCGGAGTACTCGTGTTACCTCACCCAGGGAAGCCGGGTGCATAGGTGCCTTTCGGGGTCGGGTTTCGTCGTCGATTTGAATGGCGATCTGCTGCAAAGTGCTGCTGGCGACCAAGTGGAAAGTGTCCGGGTGGATCCAAGAGTGGATCGGAGATCTGAAGAACCTGAAAGCAGAGGGGACAGAGTCTGGGTCACTAGCCAGTGACCAGGAAGGCGATGGACAGATGCCCACCAATGTCGAGTGCTTCAGGTGCATTGACAATTGTCTTGACTCTTCAGCCACGAGGTCCAGGAGATGTTGTCGGCAACCAGGAGCAGGATTCGGGCTGGGACACGATGTTTGTCGAGTGCTGAGGTGTCGGCGACCGGATTGGACCCAACCAGCCTTGGCAACAGCAAGTCTTGATGAAGATGAAGATCGTCGATGGTGCAAACCAGCAAGGTCTGAGGAACTCACCCAGCGAGGGTAAGTGAGGGCAGGCCTGGATCAACCAGGATGCCCAAGAAGAAAAAGATTGGCCTTCGTTAAGGGCTACTAGCTAACGGGCTAGCGACCGCGAAGGAGCCTCAAGACGTCGCACGTGGATCTGGCTCACAGGACACTCGTGGAGTGGAGGCCAGTGATCTTCGGTGAAGTTGGTGCTGGAGGCTAGGGCTACTCGGAGCCCAAAGCACGAATTCATGGAAGACCCAGAAGAGGATGCACTTGCAAATGTGCTCGGTGTCCAGGGGTCATGGTCTCACGTCACCCACGATAGCTACAGGCCTCAGCTTTGCTGGGGACTCAGGCTAGCCTCGGGGAAGTCTGAGAATCTACCTCTGGTGATGCGAAGACTTCGGCGTCTGACGGGAGCTTCAGAAATGCAGACCGGACAGATGCATCTTTGGTGCCTGCCAAGCAGGGGAGTCACTCCTTGACCCCAAGGGAGATTCTTCTGTCCTCTAATCTTGAGTAGAGCGTCGAAGGTCCAGGATTCTGTTTCAGAGTTTCGTCCAGGGATAATCTAAAGTCCTAAGGACTGGGTTCCTATACTTATACCAAGTTTAGGGGTTGGACTACTCTGTGGCCCCACCTATGGGTGGGTCAGGGCAGAGGGGTGGCTACACCCCTTTCCCTTTGTCCAGTTCACGCCAAAGCAGGGGCTGCAAGCCCCTGATCCGGTTTGAACTGGGGTATGCACTAGGGACACCAAATGTGCCCCCAGTGCAGGACTTCAAAGCACCCGAAAGTGCTCCCGCCCAGCCCCAATACACATTATCCTGTCTGGGGAGGTGGTCACACCTCCCTGGGACAGGAAACCTATTGTCCAGGCCTCCCCTGCCGGAGTTTCGTCCAGCAGCAGGAGGCCAGACTCGTGTCTGTGGCAGCAGCATCCATTTTGTGATGCCAGGGCTTTAGAAAGAAGTTACCGGGCTAGCCAGAGTTAACATGTCTTTCCCTCTAGAAGGGTGGAATGCTACCCCCGCCGCCAGAATTGGCGGGGGGTAGTATTACAAGATGTTTGACACCAAACACGACATGTTTAGGTGCAGCCATTCCAAAGTTAGCATTTAACGCGAGGTTATAATGCGCTTAAGAGTATATGGTCAGGCTGCACTACAAACAGCATCAGAGAAGGGTCTCCGAACGCTGCAGAGGGGCCCTGCTCATGCAGGGGCACCCTCTCACATAGGAACCATGCACTCTGCCTTCAGGATTGATAAGGCCTGCCTTAGGAGTGACTTATAGGTTTATATGTGTGTATGTATTTAGTGATATAGGTAACCTATATCACAGTAAGGGGTGCACGCACCACCTTACCCAGGCAGCAGTAGCAGACCTGTGGTGTCAGTTTGGATGGCCTTCCAGGGGTGGCATAATACATGCTGCAGCCCCTGGTAGGCCTCTGAGGTACCTATGCTCTTGGTACATAGTATACCATAAACTAGGGACTTATAAGGGCACTCCAGATTCCAATCAGTGATGTGCCTAAGGCACATGGAAACCATTTTAGAGAGGAAGCAGCTAGGCTGGGGTTCTGATTAGCAGGGCCCCAGCCAGACTAATGTCGAAAAACAGTGAAGCATCAGCAAAAAGTGGGGGTACCCATGTGATGCAGATCCTACTCTCCTACATGCACCATGTCATGTATTTTGACTGCAGCCATGCTATTGGTCATGCAGTGTCACTTGCATTGTCAGTGTGGCTCACAGAGCCGCTGCTTTGCTGGATTCAGCACATGTGCATGGGTGGGTTGTGAGATTGGTGATAGGGAGGGGGGCCCCTTTGTGCACATAGTAGACGGGGGCCTACTTGGTGTTTCTATGTGTGCTGCAGTGTGCCAAGGGTATCAGGGACATGTTCCACAATAATTGTGGGTGTGCAGTGTGCTATACATAATTGTGCATCTGTGCCATTGTGCCCATCTCCCCCCGTCCCCCCAGTCCCTGGTCGTTACTCACCCTGTTGCTGTTGGGTCAAGTCATATCGAGCTGTGTCCGGACCCCCAACTCCTTGCACCGTCTCCACACTGATGACTGTGGCCACCATTTTCTCCAGCAAATCCAGCTCCTCCTGTGGCGCAGGACTCCCACCTCCAGTTGCCGTTGCTGCCTTCCGGTTGGCAGCGAGTTTCTGCTTGGTTTGGCTATTCACATCATGCCAGCGCCTCTTGACCTCCTCCACTGACCTCCTCAACACTCTGACTGCATTCATGTTGTTCACGATCGACTGCCATATTTCCGTTTGTGTTGCCAATGACACAGTGGAGGTGACGAACAGTTGTTGGTAGTCTTCTATCACCTCCGTGACGATGATCCTGTTTTCCTGCGGACTGAACCCCATCTTCCTCTTCCTCTTCTCCTTGCCCTTCCCCGACCCCGAGGTTCCTTGCTGGTCGTCTGTGGGGCTTGTGGGGTTCGCGTTGTTCTCTGCACTCGGTCCGGGTGCATCCATGGTGCTACGCAGTTTATTTTTTTTTGTCTTTTTATTTTTCTGCTTTTATAGTGCATTTTCCTGTATGACACGTGGGAATTGCAGGCCTGTCGCTGGTTATTGCTGATTTTTGTATCACGATTTGGGGCATCGCAACTTTTTTCGCGTTTCGCATTTTTTCGCCATCGCGTTAATTTTAACGCGGTCATTTGGCGCGTTATCGTGAGACTATCGCATGGTGCCGCCATGTTGTGAATACAACGTTGACACAGTGTTATTTTCCCGCGATGGACTGCGATGTGCAAAGTTGCGTTAAGCTAATTTTGCGATAATTATCACATGTTCTTGAGAATATCCCCCAATGTGTTTTAGAGATGTTAGTTTCAAGGTCTAGGTTGTCTATGAACTTAACAAAATTATCAAAGAGGCTTCTCAAAGCATTGGGGGTGCGAACAATTAAAACAGCGTCATCTTCACATAGCAGTTTTGAGCAACTTGGGATCCCACCTTTGGCAGGTCGTTGCCACTGGCGATCAAAAAATCACTCAGCCCATTAACATACAGAATAAATATTATGGGGGTAAGGACACAGCCTAGATGAACCCTTCTAGCTAGCCTAAATGGTGCAGTACACTCCCACTCTGAGCCATACCTTACAGATGCCCATGATGGATGGCCCGTAAACATTGACAAGAGGTTTGGGTAGGTCCATAAGTAACAAAATATCCCATAACTTTGAATGATTAACTCGGTCAAAGGCACTGCTGAGGTCCATGAAGGAAAGTATATGGTTCCATTTTGGCTACGGTTGATTTTTCAATAACCAAATGCATATTCAAGCATTGCTCTTGGGTTCCTAAACCTGCCCTAAATCCAAACTGCACCATGTTGATCACTGTATTCTCATTTGCCCAGGCCTCAATTCTGTGAAGAATGATACACCCTACTATTTTGGCTTCTGAGTCTATTAAAGAAATCGGCCTATAGAACTTAGGGGCCTATTAGGATGGCGGGCGGACCTGAGTCCGCCCGCCATCCTCGCGGTGTTGGGACCTGCTGCCAGACGAGCGGCGGTCCTGCACCCTAATTAGGATGCGGCCGCCACCCTGGCGGTCGCATTTCGCATTTTTGACATTGCGGCGGGTGCTGCTTACAGCAGCACCCGCCGCAATGCCAAAGTGCCATGGTGTGCATTTGCATGCACAACGTGGCAGGCACCGCGCGGTGCCTGCCACCTTGTGCTTGCAACTGGAGGGGGGTACCATAGGTACCCCCCAAGTGCAACCCCCCAACCCCCCGGGGTTCGCAACGGGCCCTCAAAGCACATTCCCACCAGCCTTTCCATGGCGGCGTCGCCACCATGGAAAGGGCAGTTTCCGCACACATCATAATATGGATGGCGGTGCCTGGTAGGCATTATAATATGGCGGGGGTAAATCGGGTGGCGATGGCGGGCGGATCGCCATCCTAATCACCCCCTAAGGGTCTTATTTGTTGCCCTTCTTGTAAATGCGAACGATAGCAGCCATCTTCCATGAAGTCGTAATACTAGGTTTCACGGTGGCATTCAAAACGTTGGTTATAATGAGTCCCCAGAGCCCAATGTTCAATTTATACAGGTCCATAGGGGCCCCATAGGCCCCAGAGCCTTGTGAGATGGGCTTGCATTAATGGCACTCTCAACCTTATCAAGTAAGAAGTGTATGATTAATGGGAAGCTCATAAGGGCCTCCCTCATATCATTATCATCATCTATGCCAAAAGAATAAATATGACTAAAATACACCCAAGTTTCAGCACTAATATTAGGGCCATGCTCATTTGAATGATCAAGACCACTTTTATTAGCATTTGCAATTTTCCAGATGGCACCAGAGTCTTTATCTTTGCAGGCTTTAGTAAGGTATTGCCAAGCTTCTTTCCTTCATCTTTCTGCTTCTTGATGGCTAGATTATAGGCAGCTCTGGACCTATTAATTTGCATCTTAGAGACACCATTCAAGGCACAGCTAGCTATACTACCTTCTTTGTTAAACCAGCTTGGGTCGGGATGTCTCATGGTTGGTATGGTGCCTAACAGAACTCTCTTAATGGAGTCATTAAGTGTAAATGAGAGCAACTGAATATCAGCAAACCATCATTAATTAAACTCAAAATTGGCCCTAATGATGTATTCAAGCAGGTTTGGAAAATGAGCACCTCTCCATTTCAGTCTTAACCCTTCTTCGGTGGTCTCCAGGTTCTCGATCCCATTCTAGAATGGCAGTTCTATACCTTTTGATATAATGAATGAGAACTTGTTCAGGCTATGGTCACTGATATTTTTCTCAAGGGTCTCCCAGACTGGGCCAACTTATTCATATGCTCTGAGATAAAAACATAGTCAATGATCATACCCTGTCCCCAGCCTACAAAAGTGGCCCTCTGTTTAGTTCTATCCCCCAAAGTTTCTGCCATATTCAAAGTGCCAAATTTAACAGATATCTATAAAGCTTGGTCCCTCTATGATCTGCCCTTAGGGCATTATCTTGCCTATCCCAGATTGAAAAAGGATTGGTTTGAGTAGCATTGGTTACATTTTCTGCATTAGGATCCCCTCCCAAGATAACATTGAAATCATTGAGAAAGCGAGGGAACAACTCTTTAAAACAGTTATGACATGAAAAAGTATATGATGTCTCCCTCCTTATGCTGCATGTTAACTGTGTTATAAAAATAAATACGAAAAAAATTAAACAAATTGGGACAGACAAACCAATGGACTTGAATGCCTTTATGGTTAAAAAATATTGGCTCAACCTTGAAAGCTCCTGAATAGAAGTAACCCTCTCCGAGCACAACCACTCCTAGAAGGGACGGTGGGGATACTAAAGCTATGATAACCATCTCAAACAATATCTTCAGGGCACCATGTTTCCAGGAACATCACTATATCATATGTTTCAACAATGGCTGACCAATCATTTTTTGACAGCTAGGACATAAGACCAGAGATACTTCAGCACAGCAATTTGTACAGGAAATTTCCAGTAAATGGGGTAATGCTGATTGGCACCAGATTGTCAGTCATGATCCTAGCAAACCCCTTACGCCTTTTATGACTGTATATAGTAAAGTTATGGCTCAGTCAATCAAATTCTTCCAAATTTGTGAACAGGGAGAAATGATTCGAAACTGGGACCTGGATAGATTCTCTTTGGTCGGACCTTTGAGTCAAGGAAATGGGTGATGGATTTACATTTGGAATGAGGTGCCTAGAAAAGAAACCAAGTGGGATCAAATTAATATTATTGTGAAGATTTGTGTTTTCTGGATTATTCAAAATTAGTAGCTGTGCCAATTGTGGATACTTAAAAGTGATGACCACACAATCACTCCTAAATTTTTTGACACTGGAGCCAATCCAATGAAGTTTTCAAATGAAGAGTATGTTTCTGTAATCACAGAGAGAGAAGTATGAGTTCTTAAATGGACAAAGGCTCACTTTGTTCTTTAGCTGAATGGTGGATTCTTCTGCAGCTGCCGATAGAGGGGCAGAGGACATTTGACAGTACAACCACATATTAGGAGCATTCCGTAGGGAGGTTAAATTTGTGAATGCGTCTTACATTCCCTCTACTTCTTAATTTTTCTCGATCTACTTGAGAGTGCCAGGAGAGCCCCTTGGGGGTTCAGGTTAGGCTTTCATTGCCCTTAGCTGGCACGTTGTAACTAAACAATAGTCTGCCCTCTAGGTTATGCAATTTGTAGAGGGTGCAGGGCCAGCTAGAATATTAGGATTACCACAAGGCAGAAATGCTGTCCCTACACCATCAATTTGGATGTGGGGCAGACCCTGCTGAACATTGCTGGGCTGCAGATAGGAAAGATAATGCTTATTAGAAAGTTTCCCAATTACTTCCTCCAGCCCATTCAGTCTGTCCACCAAGGGAGCTATGCAGGATTCCACTTTTACCTTAAGTTTCCCAGCAATCATGTCCCATACAGGATTCATTGAATCACCCACCGGGCACTGAGTCAAATTGTCATGTTTTTTTATACATGCCTCACTAGAGGTACATTTGGGGCCACTTTTTGATCTTCCTGTTGTTATGTTCTTTTTTTACTTTTAACTATAGAGTCACAATCACTGAATCTTGAATTGTTCACATCACCACATTCTTCCTCCCCTGGGTCCTCATGAATTGTCACAATTTGCCTATCATTATTGGTAACTAGGCTTAGGCTCTCAATGGACTCGAGGGAAAGATGTTTCTCAGCTAAATCAATGTCCTTCCTTATGACCCCATAGCTCTTACTAAAAAAGAATCCGGGGTACAATTCCTGGATTTATTAGGGGTTAAGTTGCTTGGGAGTTTTCCACTCCCCATATTGTCTCTTACTGTCTGTCTCTGCAGCACTTCAATGCCAGGCCATGAGCGGTCTATCTCCTGCTGAGGGACTGCAGGACAGGCGGCACATGCCCATGCCGCCAGGATGTTCTCAATACTCAATTCTCGGCTGGCAGATCCAGCAGACCCCACACCAGCCGGGCTCCAACTATCACCTTCCAGACCCAATTGATATGGTCGCCGTCCACTGTGAGCTCAGGGATAAGCTCCAGTCACCTCCCTTCCTTAGCTGAGCCTGCCACTCCCCTGCTCTGAGTCCCAGTGGACCACTGTACCTGCGCTTCAATCTCAATGGGGAGCTGGGGATCGTGCAACTCCCCACTGCACCTCAGCGTTGCTCCTTGCCTTGTCCTCTCAGCTCCATAGCACAGCTTCGTCACAACCCTGTCATTTATTTCACAGAAACACAGGGATTTATCACCATACAATGTCTAATCCCAATTCTCAGTCAGAAAAAGCAGATTATTTTGTCGTGTTGCTGCTTATTGATTCCTAGGAAGGTTCAGGCCCTCGAGAAAACAAAACAAAATGACTGAGATTCTGTAAACTCAAAATACGTTTCACCAGTGCACTCTGACGTGAAATGCATCCACCGACTTCCACCCTTGCATGTGTAGCACAGCCTCTCCATCAATTGTGCTTCCTACTCAGCACCTGGGGGGATATTCACAACAAACGGCGATAATCATCGCTAACCTCGGTTAGCGTGACTTTTAATATCGCTGTGTAACGCCGGAAATTATCGCCTTGTTAGCAGCGTATTCACAACACACCGATAGCAGGCGATAATTTCTTGTACCGGGTCAAAAGTCCAGCGATAAGATTAGCGTGACAGCGATAAATATTCTCACGCTAACGTGAAAAAAGTGGTGATGGGCCAATTAGCGATCCGAAACGAATCGCTAACCAGCGCCAGGCTCGTATTTTCCAAGGTAGGCGGGAACAATCGCTATAAAACGCCCGCTAAGCATCCCCAACACCAAAAAAATAAAAAATAAAAGCAGGAAGTACTGAGAGAAGCCATGGAGGAAGCTGGACCAAGCACAGAGGCCAACAACAACCCCACAAACACCCAAGAGGACCAGCAAGAGACCTAGGGGAAGGCCAAGGAGAAGAGGAAGACTCTGCTCAGTCAGCAGGAAAACCAGGTCCTGATCGCGGAGGTGACCGAACACCAACAACAACTTTTTGTCACCTCCACTGTGACATTGGCAACCAAAAATGCAATATGGCAGTCCATCGTGTCCAAGGTGAATGCTGTCGGAGAGGTGAGGAGGACAGTGGACGATTGCAAGAAGCGCTGGCATGATGTCAAGCGCAAAACCAAGTTGAAACTTGCAGCCAACCTGAAAGCAGCAATGCAGACTGGAGGTGGGAGTCCAGCACCACAGGAGGAGCTGGATCCGCTGGAGGAACAGGTGTTCACTATCATCAGCGAGGAGACAGTGGTTGGAGTTCCGGGACAGGACACTGCTGAACAGGACCAGTCACAACAGCAACAGCGTGAGTACCAACCAGGGACTGGGGGGACGGGGGATATGGGCCCAATGCACCCATGCACAATTAAATATATTGCAGTGCAAACCCACAATGAATGCGGAACTTGTCACAGATCCCCTTGGCCAAGATGGCATAGACATATAACACCCTACTCAACCAATAAATTGCAAGACACATATTGGTGGGCTCACAGACCTGGAAATGTGCTCTGAAAAGTCAAACAAATATAGTCCAAGTATCTTCAACACCACACAATAAGGCCTATGTGAAAGAGCAAAGGCACACATTGATTTGAGATGCGGCAGGCTGTCAAAAAGGCCCTCTCACCTCAACACCATGCATATGCATGTGCCCGTATGTTGGAGTTGTGTGCAAGATTGTGCATGTGCATCAAGGGTGACACAACTGCACATACACAATCTTGCACACAGCCCAGACACACATGCACATGCTGCATGTCTGCTGACATTGGTGGTGGCATGCCCACTCATGCACATGATCAGTCACACACACACTGCATCCTCATGTCTAGTATCAGAGAGATGTGGCCCCATGCAGACGATATGTATATGTGTGCTGATGAGGCAAGGGGGCCATGTAGACATCCTGCCACATCTCCAGTAAATGTGTCTGCCTGCTTGTCCATGAGATGCAGTTTTGTGTACACAGTGACGGCTCGCAGTGGGAGTGCTGCGGGCGGTAGTGTGGGGAGGGGCCGGATGGGGGGTAGTGGAGTTGGACACACGACGAGCTTGAGTTAGGTAAGTCCATAAATAAAACTAACTAATTACCTTGTGCTTGCTGCATTGCCAACTCGGTGATGCAGCAAGTGCAAGGTAACTAGTTCAAATCATTTATTCACTAACTTAACTCCAGCCCTCGTATGTCCAACACCACTACACCCCATCCTGCCACTCCCCCTACCTGCACCACTGCACCACACCAACGCCTTGCAGCACTCCCACTGTGAGCCGTCACTGTGTGTACACCACGTGAGAAACCATCTATTGAGTCTGCATACCAGAAACACATGCAATGTCACGATAAAATGATCACGCAGCCCACTGGCTCAATGGTGCATATCCCACAATGCACACAAACAGCAAACTACACACAAAACATGATGTCATACAATGAGCAGTGCGGCACTGCCTCCAACACCACAGTGCAGGGACAATGCCTATCAGGAATCTGTCAACTAAATATGTACTGCATTACTTGTCTGTGTGCCAGACTCACAGAATTACAATGTGCCTGTAAAGAAGTATGACAACCAAAGTATAACAACAAGCTGGGATAGCAAAGTTGAAAATAATAATGACAACTAGCCAAATGGCACACTCACCCCTTAGGTCAATTTGCACACCTACACTCTCAAGTGTACACATATGCCATACAGAAAACACCATTCAACATCAGTCCTGGGGTGAGTTGCACATCACAACATTATGTGCATGTAAACCTATCTGTTTGTTAAGTCAACGGTGTCAGTGAACAAATATGCAGTCATGGTTGTTATCACCCACACGCAAAGCCATGCATTGAATAATCTGAGTTAGGACAGCATGTATCATCCATGTGAACAGCTGCGTGGCACATACACGAACACACATCACCCTGTCATTTGCAACAGTTGGTAGGCTGGTGGTTACAATGTCTGAGCACCACAAATACGCAATAGTAAATCCACACCCACAAATCCAGGACCACTTACACACTGCACGTGGTGTCACCGTTGACGATAATGTGTGTTGACACTGTCTGTCCATCCAGCAACAACAATAGAAACTCATGCAGCACCATACTCACAATGGGTAAGCTAACAGGAGTGCAGTAAGCAAGGCATGCAAGACAAAGCACAATAGACAAAGCGACCTGGATGCACATGTGTACAGCATAGTGCAGCACACATTTAAACAGCAAATAGGCCTCAGTAGCTAATGCGCATAAAGGGGGCCCCCCTCACCCATAACTAATCTCGCTACTAACACATGCACATGTGCACTACCCAGCAAAGGTGCGGGTCTATGAGCCACACACAGAAGGCAAGTGACAGTTCATGATGTATAGCATGCCCGCCCCCCCAACGTCTCAACATGGTGCAGGCCACGTCACTGAGGTGGCTGAGTGTGGACCACATCCTTAAAGGAGCAGGTCATACTCTGACGCATCCTCATGTATATACAACCCCTGATGTAAACAAGACATCTGCTGACAATAAATGCACAAGTGTCCCAACTCTGTCAAAGACACATATATACCCCAGGTTGCTACATCTCAGCATTGTAAATGCACAGAAGTGAAGGCTCACTGCCTGAAAGGGATAAGGGGTATTAAAAATACAGCTGAATGTGCGAGTATCCCACAATGTAGCGCACACACATCTAAATCGGAGCTCATCAACATTGACTACAATGTGGGACAAATTACATTACTTCCTCAACTGAACAGAGGACACAATTGGTGCTGCTTGTGTGTGTAAACTCGCCAATCACATTTGTCATAGCTGGAAAATGTTAAATGACAATGTACAAGTACAAGCTCCAATCCGTGACGTAGTAGAAAAAGTCTACAACCCAGACAAAATAGGCATCTCCACCAAACAGTCACAATGTACATTGTCATGCAGTCTGCTTGTAAACACATCCAATGCATGATCACACATGAACCACACAGTTAAAATGCATCTCCCCTTTACATTGTAGAGGGAGATACAACACCTCCTGAACAGCAGCCTGTCCCACTCTTCACTGATGAAGAGGAGGAATTCGCCACCATCAACACAGACACCATCAGCACCCCATCTCCAGGAGCAGGGCGACCCAGCTGCATCGTGCAAACCCCACCCCCTGCACAAACCACACAGCAGCAAGCACCTACCACCATGACTGTCTCCCAGGACCTCCCAGACCCACACCTGGCATTCCAACGCTGTGTGTTAGAGGTCCAGCAGGAGATGGCTCATCAGGTGCGGGTGGGGTTTGACAGCCTGGTGGCCAAACTTGATTCCGTAAGTGAGTGTCTGAGTTCCATCCGGGACCACCCCAAAAACATCACTGACACCCACAGTCCGCTCAATGCTCTCCAACACTCCATGGCTGACATTGCTGGAGTCCTGACTCAGAGACAGGAACACCTGTCTAGTCAGAGTGGCCCCAGCGATGGCAGCCAGGAGTTGGCCCGCATGCGGAGGATAATGGAGAACATGGAGCGGATGCAGGAGGAACAAATGGCTGCCATGGCTGCACACCAGCGAGATGTAGCTGGCATTTTCCATGCCCTGCAGATCATCATCACTGCATTGCTGCAGCAAGGTCTGGCGCAGATGGATGCTGCTGCTGCTGCTTCTACATCCACATCTCCGCCCCCTGATGTGTTAGTGCCTCACAGTGCTGCAGCCAATATACCACCACCCACATGTGAGGCACATGACACATCAGAGGACGAAGGTGTGGATGATTCTGCCTTGCTACAAAGAAGGAAGTGGTAGCATTCATCCATGCCAAATGGCCAGTTTCAACTTGGTTCTGGGCTCAGCATCATGCCCCCTATTATCACCTTCCACTGTCCCCCGATACACTCTGTGACACTCACCTTGGACCTCAACATGGACTGCCATAATATTTTCTGGTTACCAATGACACAGCAATCAGCCTGCTGACTGAACTCTTCCTCATCCTTTGGACTTCTCAACCCTAATGGACTCTGTCTGGCCCTCCACTGGGCATCAATGTAATGTGGGGATTGCATGGCCAAGTATTGGTCCAGTCTCCAACCATGTCGACGTACTTTTGAATAAATATTTCCAAGTGACAAGTTGTCTGTCTTCCATGACCAATCCAGTATAGCAGTCTGTCAAAATGTAGGAGCAGCTAATCCAACTGAAAGTACACCCAGGGAAATGACACAAAAGTACAGTATTCACTGTGATCCAGATGGGCAGTGAGATGAACAGGTATGTGTGAACTAGCTGTGCCCTCATCACTCCAATACAGCAATCTATCAAGATCTCAACTTAGGCCAACATCCATGAAGGCAATAGGAATGTGTGTAAATGATTCAAAGTCTGTTGCAGGACCCAAGTAGTGTCCCCCGTTACTATTGCAAATAGAATATCTATTGGCATATCTGCTCACACTCTACAGGGTGGACGAAGCCTTTTGTGATGGTGCACATTGCATGTCACATCCCAAGATGATGCACACCATATACACATTGATGAAGATACCTAAGGGCAAATGTCTACCACCCACTAATTGAACCACAATGTCTGCCTCAGTAAAGTAGAGCTAGCTATAGGGACTCACACCAAAATGTAAGGCGTCAATTAGCCCCTTCCTGTGGACGTACAATGCTTACTGACTTTTGAACACTGACTTGCTGTGACTACTGTGAACGGATAGGGCAATGTCACAATGGATGTGTGTTGTACTGCACTGAGCATACAGTCAGAAGCAGAGAAAACTTTTCAAGGGTGGCATCACTATGAGCCAATGCCAAAAGCTAACACTTGGGAGAAGTGGCCATAACACTGGCACCACAGGGAGCAATGCAACATTGCCCCACCTGTGTGCAGCAGAACTGTGTGCACGTACAAAACTTTTAACACTGACTAAATCATGACTTCATTAATTTGGAGATTCATCAAAGGCATTGATGAGAAGTTAAGTCAGTACATCTAACTGCAGTACTCCTCGATGCCAGTTGTGAATACTTGAAAACGCTAACTCATTACTTACTCCCAGATGACTTAGGTGAATCATGCCGACTGTACTGCCATATGCAATTTCCAATTGACCCATGGAAATCCTCATACTGGCATGCCCCTGAGGATCAGCCTCCATGCACAGGAACATGTAAATAATATGAATATGACACACTTGCACAATGCAGCAAATGTGCCAAGGTCTGTGCAATGTAGATGGCTCTGTGCAAGGAGCATGTGAGATGCTGGGCAATAACGCAATCTGTGGTACCCTGCGCATACATCCATCTCCATGATGGATAACAGTAGCTATTACAATCTCCTCTCAATGCCATGTCCCTACCTTGTGTTGTAAAAGGGCAACAATGTGCTGGCCAACTCCGTGAGTCACACTTAAGATGTAGAACTTCACAAACGACTGCCCCTAGACTAGGCCGTAAATCCAAATTGCCCCACTGTTATCCATGCAAGTTTACTATGCTCACATCTAAGGTATCCTGTCACAAACCATCCTGCTAAGTAACATGTCATGACCACACTTACACATTAAACAGAGAGTCCAGTGATGAGATTACATGCATACAATCCTAAAATTAACACTCAACCATATCACCACTGACATAAGTGCAAGCAGAATTGCAAAATAGTGAACATTTATTATAACATTAAAAAAATCATCTCTACTAAAGTATCTATGATCATAACTACTACTAAGATGAAATAAACCAACTAGAATAAATAGAAAATTTACCTAAACTATCTACCCTAACTAATCCTAATCACGCAAGACATTTCAAAAACATCAACCCCCTCCCACCCTTAAGGCACATCACGAAACAGGACAAAGACATCTAAGCTATACATAAACTAACTACACATTTAAGCTACACAAAAATATATTTTTTTGTATAATATTTTTTTATATATTTTGTAGAAAAACATCAACCCCCCACCCAAGGGGAAAAGGAAACTTATCCCCAAATACTATACTATAATTTAATCTAAAACTAGCTTAAAATCTAACACTAACTATACTTACCCTAAAACTACACTACCTAACACTTAAAATCCTTACCTAACACAAAATAAACTATGAGATAAAACTTTGGGGGAAGGGAGAAGAGGGGGATGGGGCACAACGTGGCCAGACACTATGGTATTCCAAGGTGTTTTTTAATGTCCGAGAGTTGTCTTGTCTGCTCTGCCATTTCCCTCCTCAACTCTGCCAGCATCACATTATTGTCCATGATCAGTATTTTCGCGGAGAGTAAATGGCATCACCTGATCCGCTGGTGCCGGTGGGATTGTCCCTTGTGTGGGGATGGTAGTAGGGGGATGGGACACAGACGGTACAGGCTGGGATCCACCACTGACGCCAGAGGGGCCTGGGTTGGGCTGTGTGCCACTGGGTTGGCCACGTTTTGAGACCCCGGACAACGCTTTCCATGTACCAGCCGCACGTTCCTCCTGGTACCTACGCGCCATGTTGCGATACCCTTTGCTGACTCTCCTAATGTGTTGGTACTGCTCCTTCCTCACCTGGAAGGCGTGTAACTCCGCTGGCGTCGTGTTGTCTGTAAAATATGAACAATGTGAAATGGTAAGTCATTCATACTATGACAATGTTCTCCATTCAAATACATAATACAAGATCACTTCAACATGGATGCCTACCCTCTAAAGTAACTATGTGAAGTCAGAGAGTGAGCATGACAACTAAAAGTGGGATCCTGGATCACTGACTACATGCTTGAGAGACTGACATAACAGTGCATGGCATGGGACATGTACTGTCATAACCAATTTAGACTGACAGGGGGATATTCACTAGGAAGTGGCGGAGAGAGGCGTTAGGCTTCTTGGCTTAACGCCTCTCTCGGCCACTTTGTAAACGCAAGGCTGCACCATATTCACAAGGATATGTTGCACCCTTGTGTTTCCCCCTGCGATAGCGCTAAGTTTCACAACTTTGCAACAATGCAGGCACCCTTGCACCAGAGTGTAAGGGTGACTGCAAGCAGGGATGTATGTTTATGCACAGGCAGGTGTCCCTTCCTGCACATGTACAAACAGAAAATGCCAGTTTGGGACTTACATGTGTGCTGCTCCATGCAGCAGACATGAAAACACGTTGGGTGGCTGAACACTGACTTGTACATGAGGTGCTGTACCTCTCTCCACCACTAATTCACAATCGGTGACGCAATGATGTTTGAGAGTGTGAAACATCCTGTACTCTAAATTGTCACTCATGCATGTCTTTGATCCGCTAATATCACACTGTGTTCATTCAGGATACTCAGGCACTTACAACACAAACGGTTACAATGCAATCACCATAGTGACGGCACCCTGGAGTCATGATGGTTATGGTGTTGTTATGTGTAATGTTTTCTCACAGATAGCGTTCAAGAGGCATACATTGTGAAAATATTATGGCACTGCAATAATCGCAGAGCTAGAGCATGCCTGATAAATGCATGTGGAGTAATGTCAAGATTTGGGACAGATGAACTTGTACACCTGATCCAGAGTTGGACATGGAATGACCCCAAGGAGACAGCTTGACAACACCATTGCAGTGGCCAAACATGGCAATGAGATTCTGAGGGCCTTCTTAGCGAGGTGTTTGGGGAACATGCCATTGCTATGCTTTGCGCAAAGAGCTGCACTGCCACTTCTGTGAAGCTGTTATGCAGCATACCAACTAAATCACAGTGCAGACCTGTGTCTGAGCACGAACGGACTGCAAAGCACTGCCTACTTGTACATGATCGTGCACACTTGCACTGTCATCTCACTCAAGGATGTACATGCATTCCATGTCTGATGATACTCATCTGCAACACCACTTACATGTCTCCTCTACTATCAGTGCGCTCTGTACTCCACATGCATGTGCTGTTGTGACCAAAACCATAGACCCAATCACCATTTGTGTCACCGACTGGGCATGTGAAAAGTTACAACTGGGAGACAAATACATAGCTCCACCTTCACTTACAGATTTGTACACACTTCTGTCTTCCACAATACATCATAACATGTGTCTTTGTAAAGCGCATGCTCACACCAAAGAGGTATCTTGGCAATGAATAACAGATGTTCATTGTTACCCAACTCAATGCTCCTCATTTTATCAAACACAGATGGATGAAAGGCTGAGTGGACCCGGCGGGAATTTAACCTGTGACCATGAGGTCGAACACAGGCCCATGCAGTGGATTCTTTTGTCCACTGAGCCACCAGACACGGCACTGTAGTCATGGTGCATGTGATACACACCCATTCTACAAACTACAACGTTGGTCATTTGACCCAGACAGTCATCACACAGCACTGTGACAATATATGATGTACAAACTCACCAGTGGCGTGTGGGTCCTTGAATCTGTTTATGTCCCCCCGAGTGATAATCGGTCGTCCAGCTGTGAGACAACAAAAGAAAAATGTGTTGGCATCAGACGTTAAATGACACAGGTCATATTCATCATAAAAGTCATCACCATAACATAAAAAGCTACATTACTGTAGGGTTGTATTTCATGTTGGCTATATGATTGTGTCTACTTTGCATGCCATTCACACAAGACCTGTGAATGCTGAGTCAGGCCAAACAAGACAATAATCTTAGCAAACCTGCACATACTAGTAGTGTGACACATTCACAAGGCCCCATTTCTACACACAACATGATGTAATACATGCTCTGTGTACAAATGCATGGCTGCAGATCGCACACAGCAGTTTCACAGATGTTGGTGGTGTATGACACTCTGGAGATGTCTGATTTACTTAGGGCATTTGTTCCTATCTCAAACATTGTCACACAGAGACTATGTTCAAGGGCAGCGTAGGTAACGCACCACAGTTAATGATGACATCAATTTTTACACTTCCTCTAGGCCAGCACACAGGTCACAGTAACAATGCCTTTGAATTGTTCATGTACAGTCACCCTTCCTGTACACAGACAATATTAATCCTGCACGCGCTTTTAAACATGGACAACAGTGTGTCCCACACTGCATATAAGTTTATTACTTACAGTATTCATGAATAAATGTATACTTTGAACTTACCACACTGTAGGCCACCCATGACTCCCACGTAGTCCAACAGGTCACCCTCCCGGGCCATGCTATCCTGCCAGCGGTGCTTCCACTGGCGCACAGTGTGGTCTACTCCATATACGCGCTTCATCTGCGCTCGCACACGCTCCCACCTCTGCTTGTGCACACTGACGGGGTATCCGGACAGGATACGTCCTCCCCTCTCCACCATCAAGGGCAGGAAAAACTTGATCATCCAGAGGAAGCCACCCAAAGCCCCATCGGACATCCTGCCCTCCCTGCTCACACCCACCATCTCCCTGCACACACCTAACCCCATTTGAACAAAAATTTAAATAACCCTAGCTAATATCCCCTTAAACTACAAATAAAGTTAGCTACCCCAAAACAAACACCCGACAAGTTTGAGTACAGAAGACAATAAAACACGTAAATACAGGGACACAACACTTCACAGGGACACACTCGACAGGACACAAGACACAGCAATACTCTCCAACTCTCAAAACTGCAGCACACACCAACAAACACCTCCAGCACTCTCCAAATTCACCAGCAATGTGCTCAAAAGTGAAACAGAATGTGCACAGCACTCCTCCATGAGACAGGAAGCATGCTGACATCCCTTCCTGTGTATTTGCGGCCCGTTTTTGACTTAGCGATTAAATTCTTCACGCAAATAGGGTTTTGGGTGACATTCCGAATAGACCAATGTGTTTTGCGATGTATTTTCCATCAATAGCATGAAAAAATACATTGCATTGTCGCATAAAGCGTGCAGTTTTGCACGCTAAGTGCACCTTCTTACACAGAGGAATCTTATTTAATGATATATCATTGATAATTACAAATTCTAACATGTTAATTATTATTTGAGCCTAAATGACACCCTAATATTCATAATTTATCCCAAATGACACCCTAATATTCAAAATGTACCCCAAATGACACCCTAATATTCATAATCTACCCCAAATGACACCCTAATATTCATAGTGTACCCCAAATGACACCCGAATATTCATAATTTACCCCAAATGATACCCTAATATTCATAATGTACCCCAAATGACACCCTAATATTCATAATCTACCCCAAATGACACCCTAATATTAATAATTTACCCCAAATGACACCCTGATATTCACAATTTACCCCAAATGACACCATAATATTCACAATTTACCCCAAATGACAGCCGAATATTCATATTTATACCACTAATGACACCCTAAAATTCTGAATTGAGACAAAAGGACACCCTGATAATCATAGTTTACCACTATTCAGATCCTAGATGTAATTATTATCCACATGTGAAACTTAGTACAATCGATTTTCATAATACATTTGACCCCATAACAAGTTTAGTTTATGACTTCTGTCACACTGATCAGCATTTCTGTTCAGAGGTGACAGGTCCACCATCATTTTCTATTTGAGATGTTGGATGTACTCATGCAGATGATAAACATGCTGACAGGGTATGTGTGTAGTATTTTATTATTTATATATACTGTGCTTTGGTTCAATTTCAGGAGATATATGATTGGTAAGGACAGTCACGATGTGACGTGCTCATGTGAAGAAATTGTCTATGATTCGTCTCCTTCGGGCTGTTCCTGCTGCAGTAGCTGTGGGGTGTGCTCCACCTGCCTCATCTTCCTCATCATCCGGAGCATCATACGGTGCATCTGGCACTTGGATCCATGGGGCATTGGTGCTTACACATATATTGTGCAATACACATGTTATGATCATCTTGCAGACAATTTCTGGGCTGTACAACAGTCTTCCACCTGTGATGTCAAGGCAACGGAAACGTGACTTTAGCACGCCAAATGTACGCTCCACAATGCCCCTGGTGCGTACATGGGCCAAATTATACTGCCTCTGGGCCTGGGTGTTGGTGGCTCGGAGGGGTGTCATCATCCATGGGGTGAGTGCATATCCTTGATCACCTGTAAAATGTAATGGAGAGATGTGTCCGTTAGCAGTTATGCATGCTGTGTGGCCACGCTTAATATTTTTGTGGTGTGTTATTGTTGCTAGTTTGTGATTAATCTTTGCCCTGTGTGGCTTCTGGACAATTGAACAGCATCAATGCAAATTACATTGCCTACCAGATGCTCTTTCCTCCCCCCAAGCAAATTAACTTGTGTGTGCTGCACAGTTGCATTACTGCCACTCCAACAGTGCACCAATGTCAGGCCTGTCTGCACATGTCCACAAGCCTGACACATGCACAAGCAGGCTCCCTGGCTCTCATACCATCTGGCACTGCCACACATCCGCACTACTCACAGTCAACACCAGGAGAACGTTTAGATGCCAATGGGCCACAACAGACACGGCTCAAGTTCTGTTGAGCTGCTGCCGCTGCCACTATACATTCCACAACGCACAAGACAAGCTTTTTCAGGTACAGACATGTCACAAGGCAACAGTCTGCCGCACCCTCATCTGCAGGGCACACAGAGGGTGTGAACACTTAGCATTCACCATCAACGTCATCACACACCACGTCATCTACTCCATGGGCTATGTACTCATCCATGATCATAGACTCCACCTCACATACCACAAGTCCTCAAAATCCATTTAGCTCTGCCAAATGCTTGCTAACATCGAACTGAGACAACTCTTCTTGACACTGATCCACAAGGCAGGGCACACCTTTCACACCATCTTCACATGTGGAATCTGCGTCCACTTCATCAACACCACTCAATGCCCATGTTGTGACCAGCACAGCGTACAGTTCCTCATCTTGTAACACCATGACACACAAACACACAGCAGGTGCCATACAGACTTACAGGAGCTGAGTCAACAAGGATCTGTTACTTTCCACCATCAACAGCAACAGCCACACCGCTGCAGGCAACACCGACAGCGCAGTCAAGATTTTTGTAACATGTATAGACTAATGCACATACAGACTTGCCCCAATATGCAGCTCCAACATACAGCGTGCTATGAATGCCACATCATTAACATACAACATCAAAGTTGACAGATGCATCTGCAGACGCCTGTAGTAGAACTTTGGCTACAGGGAGGTGAACATTGGACATCACCACCTACAAGGACACCTAGCTCATACTCTCCCTCAATAAGGCACCCTCACACACCAGACTGGTGTTCCAGGGATTATTGCTGCAAGTTGCTACATGGATGTTCAACAGATGGTGGGTGCTCTACAAAGAGGGGACATTAGTCCTCATCCTCCTGTCCACACCATCGGCATGTGGCAACACCTGGTGGGCCACCGTCTTTGCCAGCCAAACCCACAACAACTCTAGATTCATAGGCATCGTACTTGACTCCTCCATCTTCATGTACAAACAGGTCTACGCAGTGGCCTGCAGATGCTTCAACAGGCTCTGCATCATCCATGCTGCCTTTACATGCTTCACCCCCCCCGTCAGGTGGGACAGTCAACAACGCTGTCGTTGCCATCAGGCTGGACAACGGGAACACTATCTATTCCCACTTGGACATGTCTGTACTCTGCACAATCAAGACTATCCAGCACTCCACTGCCACACTCGGCCTTGTGCACATTATTTCTTTGTAGGTCGATTGCCTACATTGCATATACTTGGTTGCCACCTCTCCCCACATTTGCTGATGTGTGGCAGAGGGGGTATGCCTTTGGTGATGGTTTGTCTACATGGCTGGCCCCATTTTCCGCAGTTACTTGTGTTGTCATGTCTGTTAGGTGGGCATGTTAATTGGCATGTTATATGTGAGTTTTGAACGTGTGCATTCTCACAGTTATGTGTACTATGATTGTGTAGTTGAGGTGTGTGTTCCGTTAGTATTTACCAACGAGAAGTGCATTTCCAAATGTGCCATCCTCAAAGCGCTGATTGATTATGGACTGGCGGAATATGTAGGAATCATGCACACTGCCTGGGAACTTGGCTACAACATTGGTGAACAGGCCCCGTGATCCACTATTGCCTGCACATTGATGGAATGTGTGTGCTTTCTGTTGCGGTATATGTGTGCAGTGTCAGCAGGAGGCACAAGTAGGACATGTGTGCAGTCATTTACCCCCAACACATGCGGGAAGCCAGCTAGGGCTTAGAAGCCTTGCTTGATCTCCAACTGTTCCTGCGGAGTATTGGGGAAGTGAAGGTGTTGCGATATCAAGCAGTTGATGCCATCCAATACAGTTGTGAGGAGCTTTGATAGGGATGGCTGTGAGACTCCTCCGACTCTGGCAGTTGTTGATTGGAATGTACCAGAGGCCAACATGTGCAGCACAGCCAGCAGCTTTGTTTGCGGAGGGATGTTGGTTATCCGCTGTGTTGGTGCCGTCAGCCTGTGGGCTATCGGTGCCAGGATGCGGAGGGTGGATGTCCTTTTGAGCCTGTAGTGGGCAATGACATCCTCTGGCGTTAGATCTGTGAGGCTAATGCGTCTGCGATTGACACGCTGTCTTATTCTGCGCTGCCTCAGCTGTGGTCCAGGGGGGGGTGGCAGTGGCGGTGGTTGTTGTGGCCTTCTTGGTACTCCAATCTCCATGATTAGTACCTCCATGGCATCAGTGGGTGTTCAAATGAGGCTCTGGGATAGTTTCCCTTATATACAGCTAATTTTCACCCATGTTAAGACCTTATTTCTTCTGGTCTTAAGTTCCTGCAGCTAACGTGCCTTAGCAACAGTTTTTTTATCACATCGCCGGTCAGGACCATCGTTGTGAATAGGGCGATGTGGTGTTAGCGTGCCTTTTAGCAAGGGAACGCCTACATTGCATATCATTAGCGATAAATATCGCTAACATGTTATATGCGATGTTGAAATCGGTTGCTAACGCGAGAAATATGTCGCTAATGGCTGTTTTCGGCAGCTTGTGAATACTGCGATAATAATATCACCGCTTTAGCAGCAGAAAAGTACAGCTAATGCGGCGATATTGGCTTGTGAATATGCCCCCGTGTGTCTTCTCCACCACTGGTTTACTTTGGTAAATGCCACAAGCGTTACTTGCCTGTAGCCACGACCATGAACCAGGGTTGTGACATCCGAGACCACATCGCCTCCTTACCTTAGGTCACTGGGCTGGAAGACAGGATTTCTGGACTTGAAAGGATCTCTGCCTCATCCTCTTGCTCTGTCTCTTGCAGCTTACCGTCTCCTGATTCCACATCCTCTGTGTCTGCCACTCTGGTTTCTGCATCCTTCCCCTTCCCGTCCAAGCCTTCCTGCCCCACAGACGCTAGTGCACTTCAGTGTACTGTCCCTCTGCTCGTTATTACTTACTTCTAATTTGTATGGGCACCCATGGTCCTGTCGCAGTGTAATTCCTGTTTGGGTGAATATTATGTGAACTCAAACCTAGTTGAATTGTGTGAGTGCCATGTGTCTGATAATCTCCAATACAGACCCAAGCTGTGAAGCCCTCCAATACTGTCATTATAGCAGCGCCCAGCAGCAGAAACCTTGACATGTCCATATGGGTATTCTCCATACAGTGTCAGTCCCCAGACCATAATGTGAACATGTGAACCATTCAGGTCATGTATGGTCTCATCTCTATGAACACTACCTGCGCTGAGGTCGGTGCATACTGGCTTGCCATTGCTATATGCCTGCCACGTTGCCTTCCATTATCACGCATATACCTTGCTGGTCAATGGCATTATGCTAGACCTAAGTGGGCACCCCTGGACCAATCCAGAGAAGTGTCTCCCTTCCTTTGGAAGAATATTTGGTGTCGTATATTTGTCCCTTTCAACATCTGTGCACTTTAGGGCCTTCGGACTTGGAGAAGCATGTTTCTTGGAGGCAGGCAAAGCCTGTTACTCGCCTGCTAGTTTATTCTATAACTGCTAACTAAGTTGTTTGATTCTCTCACATTCCCGGTGATGAGTTTATAGGTAGTCATCCTCATTTAGAGCATGGTAGGTTCACAGTGGACCCTAAGTTGCCCCATTGCCCCATCATGCCAACTGAATCAACCCCTAACTTGGTCATTTGTTTTAGTGTATCACCTTTTTGCCTGTCAGGTCGCATAGCATAGTCATCATGTGTTGCTTTCTCATAGGGACTTATTTATGAGAGGCTTGCGCCGCTGGAGTGTCACTTTTCTGATGCTTCGGCGGCACAAGGCTCCCAATTATATCTATGAGGTCATGCAAAGCCACTCTGTGTGGCTTTGCGTGGCCTCATAGATGTGGAGTAAAACAAAGTAGCATAAGTTGCTGCATTGCCTTACTCTGTACCAGGGAGGCGCTCCATGGGTGTCGCAGTGGATTTTCCCACGCAACACCCTTGGATTTTGACGCTGACGAGATTTACATAATCACATAAACCTGGGACAGCGCCAACACCGTATGCCTCCCCAGAGCAGGCATAGCGTGGAGAAATATTTTTTATTCCTCCTCACTTTTTCCTCTTTCCATGTGTGACGCAGTACACATAGATACAGAAAACCATCTCTCGGAATTGTTTTTGTGCAGGAAGGTGCCTTTTCCTGCACAAAAACAATCTCTTTGCAATGCAGGCACCCTTGCACCATGGTGCAAGGGTGACTGCATTGGCGCTCAGCAGTAAATTGTGCACAAGTGCAGGGGGAAAGGACAGGAATGCACCGTATTTCATTAATTAATACGTTCCATTCTTTCCCTTTCACATTGGCGTAAGGCAGCGCAGCAAGAAGACTTGCAGCACTGGCCTATGCCGATTCCCCATAAATGGAGCCCATAGAGTTTAAAGACTAAACTTGTGCCCTTCCCAGGTTTGGCTGCAAGCCCATCCCATTTAAGCAAAAAGCAAAAGTCTTCTCTAAAATTGCTTTTGTGAGCCCAAAAAAAAAATCGGCCTTCTTCAGGACTCTGCCGGTCCTAGTATATCTGTGCAGTGCTCTAACCTCCGTGTAGGTGGGAGCAGGTGAGCAGCTAACAGGAGGAGCACCACCCTTGGAGTAAGTGTGACTACAGGGGGTCTCTCCTTGCCGACCGCCAGTTCTAACATGACTTAGGGGAAAACTCGTAAATCCACGAATTTTCTAGAGGAACTACCTTTACGTAAGGATTAGGGTTTCTGACACCCGCAAACCTCGAACGGAGGTTAGAGCACTACACAGATATACTGGGACCGGCAGAGTCCTGAAGAAGGCCAGCGTAACCCCAATCGAAGGGCACAGACACACGGCCGAAACATGTCGACTACCTGGCAGTAAGGAGGGGTGTAAGGAGCACATTATATCTACCAATAACCACCATCCTTCACGTTTTTAATCCTGGCCGTAGGATCTAGGAATAAAGTATAGGCATAGAGACACCTCCGAGCTAGTTTTAAACCCACACCACACTGCACTTTCACTTCCGGCCTTCCCAGTCACTGTTGAAAGCATTGTTTTCTCTCTTTTGTGTTGTGTTTGTCTTCCCCCACCCTATTGCTCCACCCCAGGCGTTGGCTGCGCTGGGGTGTTTTGTAAGCAGCCCTATGATGAAGCATGTCACACAACCGTGTGAGTGAGGGCAGTATTTTAACACACAGCACGTGCCACCACTAGACCACAACACCTCTACCTCTACTCCCTAATCCTTTTGGTGTGTATAAGTATTGACAGGGGGTTCGGAGTAGGTGAGTCCCGTACCCTCTCCCCTTCTCGCTTGTGTGTAATGGTACAGCAGTGCACACCATTCTCTCTCTATTTGGATCTGTGGAGACATGAGGAAGGTAGAGTATAAGAAGGTGGGTTATTGTTTAAATAGGGTGGAACGCCCTCTCAGGTAACAGCCATAACCCCTGTCAGGAAAATCACTAAATTAACCTGTACTTAACTCTCTGGGAGCATGGCATAAAGCAGTCAGTGAAAACATAACATTAGAAAAATCCCAAACCAATTAAGAACAAAAGAGTACATTTTAATAAATAAAATGAACAACAAACATCCAATCTGTAGTACCGGAGATATTCAATGCAAAGTTTCTAGTGAAATGAAGTGCCTCAAACCACCACTCGGGATCATCTGGTCGTGCTAAAGCAGTGGAAAGTCACAAGTTAAGGCTGACCGTGAGGGAGAGTGGGTCAGATTCAGAGACCAGGTTAGGCTCACTGAAGAGTTACCTTCTGAGTCCGGTGCAAAGAGTTCCATTCAATCATGAGCCCCAGGACACTGGTAGAAAGCACAAATGGTTAGGACAAAAAATGCCAATTATTTAAAAGTGGCATTTTCAGAACTATAACTGAATATCTGACTTTACCATTAAAGAGGATTTTAAATTGCAATTCATTTGAGTATAAACAGCATAACTATATCTGCTCCCAATCCAAGGTTAGCACGGATGCTGGGGGTCCCTGGGGGCCAACTAGCCCACCAGGAACCTCCAGTATGCGCCAGGGGGCTGCGTTGCAGAGAGGTGTTCTGAGGCAACGCCCCTTTTTACACCTCTCTGCAACGCAGCTCTGTGGCGCTTAATGGAGGTAGCTGGTGGGCTAGTTGTACCCCAGGGACCCTCTGGATTCAAGGGGAGTTAATCCCCCAAATTAAAACACGCCACGGGGTGTATGAGTGCATATGATAGTGTAGGGGGTCGTGCTGGGGCTGGTGTTTCAGGGTTTTGGGCAGAGCAGTGGTGTTCGGGCAATGTAGGGGGTCGTGGTGGGGGTGGTGTTTCAGGGTTTAGGGCAGTGCTGTGGTGTTCGGGCAGTGTAGGGGGTCTTGCTGGGGGTGGTGTTTCAGGGTTTAGGGCAGTGCAGTGGTGTTCGGGCAGTGTAGGGGGTCTTGCTGGGGCTGGTGTTTCAGGGTTTAGGGCAGTGCAGTGGTGTTCGGGGTGTGTAGGGGGTCTTGCTGGGGCTGGTGTTTCAGGGTTTAGGGCAGTGCAGTGGTGTTCGGGCAGTGTAGGGGGTCGTGCTGGGGGTGGTGTTACAGGGTATAGGGCAGTGCAGTGGCGTTCGGGCAGTGTAGGGGGTCGTGCTGGGGGTGGTGTTTCAGGGTTTAGGGCAGTGCAGTGGTGTTCGGGCAGTGTAGGGGTTCTTGCTGGGGCTGGTGTTTCAGCGTTTAGGGCAGTGCAGTGGTGTTCGGGCAGTGTAGGGGGTCTTGCTGGGGCTTGTGTTTCAGGGTTTAGGGCAGTGCAGTGGTGTTCGGTCAGTGTAGGGGATCGTGCTGGGGGTGGTGTTTCAGGGTTTAGGGCAGTGCAGTGGGGTTTGGGCAGTGTAGGGGGTCGTGCTGGGGGTGGTGTTTCAGGGTTTAGGGCAGTGCAGTGGTGTTCGGGCAGTGTAGGGGGATGTGCAGGGGGTGGTGTTTCAGGGTATAGGGCAGTGCAGTGGTTTTCGAGCAGTATAGGGGTTCGTGCTGGGGCTAGTGTTTCAGGGTTTAGGGCAGTGCAGTGGTGTTCGGGCAGTGTAGGGGGTCGTGCTGGGGCTGGTGTTTCAGGGTTTAGGGCGGAGCAGGGGTGTTCGGGCAGTCTAGGGGGTCGTGCTGTGGCTGGTGTTTCAGGGTTTAGGGCAGGCAGTTGTGTTCAGGCAGTGTAGGGGGTCTAGCTGGGGGTGGTGTTTCAGGGTTTAGGGTAGTGGTGTTTGGGCAGTGTAGGGGGTCGTGCTGGGGGTGGTGTTTCAGGGTTTAGGGCAGTGCAGTAGTGTTCGGGCAGTGTAGGGGGTCGTGCTGGGGCTGGTGTTTCAGGGTTTAGGGCAGTGCAGTGGTGTTTGGGCAGTCAGGGGGTCGTGCAAGGGGTGGTGTTTCAGGGTTTAGGGCAGTGCAGTGGTGTTCGGGCAGTGTAGGGGGTCTTGCTGGGGGTGGTGTTTCAGGGTTTAGGGCAGTGGTGTTCGGGCAGTGTAGGGGGTCGTGCGGGGGTGGTGTTTCAGGGTTTAGGGCAGTGCAGTGGTGTTCGGGCAGTGTAGGGGGTCTTGCTGGGGGTGGTGTTTCAGTGTTTAGGGCAGTGCAGTGGTGTTCAGGCAGTGTAGGGGTTGTGCTGGGGGAGTGTTTTAGGGTTTAGGGCAGTGCAGTGGTGCTCGGGTAGTGTAGGGGGTCGTGCTGGGGGGAGTGTTTTAGGGTAGTGCAGTGGTGTTCGGGTAGTGTAGGGGGTCGTGCTGGGGGTGGTGTTTTAGGGTTTAGGGCTGTGCAGTGGTGTTTGGGCAGTATAGGGGGTCGTGCTGGGGGTGGTGTTTTAGGGTTTAGGGCAGTGCAGTGGTGTTTGGGAAATGTAGGGGGTCGTGCTGGGGGTGGTGTGTTAGGGTTTAGGGCAGTGCAGTGGTGTTCGGGCAGTGTAGGGGGTCGTGCTGCGGGTGGTGTTTTAGGGTTTAGTGCAGTGGTGTTCGGGCAGTGTAGGGGGTCGTGCTGGGGCTGGTGTTTCAGGGTTTAGGGCAGTGGTGTTCGGGCAGTGTAGGGGTCTTGCTGGGGGTGGTGTTTCAGGGTTTAGGGCAGTGGTGTTCGGGCAGTGTAGGGGTCTTGCTGGGGGTGGTGTTTCAGGGCTTAGGGCAGTGAGTGGTGTTCGGGCAGTGTAGTGGTTCATGCTGGGGCTGGTGTTTCAGGGTTTAGGGCAGTGCAGAGGTGTTCGGGCAGTGTAGGGGGTCGTGCTGGAGCTGGTGTTTCAGGGTTTAGGGCAGTGCAGTGGTGTTCGGGCAGTGTAGAGGGTCGTGCTGGGGCTGGTGTTTCAGGGTTTAGGGCAGTGCAGTGGTGTTCGGGCAGTGCAGGGGGTCGTGCAGGGGATGGTGTTTCAGGGTTTAGGGCAGTGCAGTGGTGTTCGGGCAGTGAAGGGGTCTTGCTGGGGCTGGTGTTTCAGGGTTTAGGGCAGTGCAGTGGTGTTCGGGCAGTGTAGGGGGTCTTGCTGGGGGTGGTGTTTCAGGGTTTAGGGCAGCGCAGTGGTGTTCGGGCAGTGTAGGGTGGTCTTGCTGGAGCTGGTGTTTCAGGGTTTAGGGCAGTGCAGTGGTGTTCGGGGTGTGTAGGGGGTCTTGCTGGGTCTGGTGTTTCAGGGTTTAGGGCAGTGCAGTGGTGTTCGGGCAGTGTAGGGGGTCGTGCTGGGGGTGGTGTTACAGGGTTTAGGGCAGTGCAGTGGTGTTCGGGCAGTGTAGGGGGTCGTGCTGGGGGTGGTGTTTCAGGGTTTAGGGCAGTACAGTGGTGTTCGGGCAGTGTAGGGGGTCGTGCTGGGGGTGGTGTTTCAGGGTTTAGGGCAGTGCAGTGGTGTTCGGGCAGAGTAGGGGGTCGTGCTGTGGCTGGTGTTTCAGGGTTTAGGGCAGTGCAGTGGTGTTCGGGCAGTGTAGGGGGTCTTGCTGGGGGTGATGTTTCAGGGTTTAGGGCAGTGCAGTGGTGTTCGGGCAGTGTAGGGGGTCGTGCTGGGGCTGGTGTTTCAGGGTTTTGGGCAGAGCAGTGGTGTTCGGGCAATGTAGGGGGTCGTGCTGGGGGTGGTGTTTCAGGGTTTAGGGCAGTGCAGTGGTGTTCGGGCAGTGTAGGGGGTCTTGCTGGGGGTGGTGTTTCAGGGTTTAGGGCAGTGCAGTGGTGTTTGGGCAGTGTAGGGGGTCTTGCTGGGGCTGGTGTTTCAGGGTTTAGGGCAGTGCAGTGGTGTTCGGGGTGTGTAGGGGTCTTGCTGGCGCTGGTGTTTCAGGGTTTAGGGCAGTGCAGTGGTCTCTGGGTAGTGTACGGGGTCGTGCTGGGGTAGTGTTTTAGGGTTTAGGGTAGTGCATTGGTGTTTGGGTAGTGTAGGGGGTCGTGCTGTGGGTAGTGTTTTAGGGTTTAGGGCAGAGCAGTGGTGTTCGGGCAGTGTACGGGTTTGTGCTGGGGGAGTGTTTTAGGGTTTAGGGTAGTGCAGTGGTGTTCGGGTAGTGTAGGGGGTCGTGCTGGGGGAGTGTTTTAGGGTTTAGGGCAGTGCAGTGGTGTTTGGGCAGTGTAGGGGGTCGTGCTGGGGCTGGTGTTTCAGGGTTTTGGGCAGAGCAGTGGTGTTCGGGCAATGTAGGGGGTCGTGCTGGGGGTGGTGTTTCAGGGTTTAGGGCAGTGCAGTGGTGTTCGGGCAGTGTAGGGGGTCTTGCTGGGGGTGGTGTTTCAGGGTTTAGGGCAGTGCAGTGGTGTTCGGGCAGTGTAGGGGTCTTGCTGGGGCTGGTGTTTCAGGGTTTAGGGCAGTGCAGTGGTGTTCGGGGTGTGTAGGGGGTCTTGCTGGCGCTGGTGTTTCAGGGTTAAGGGCAGTGCAGTGGTGTTCAGGCAGTGTAGGGGGTCGTGCTGGGGGTGGTGTTACAGGGTTTAGGGCAGTGCAGTGGTGTTCGGGCAGTGTAGGGGGTCGTGCTGGGGGTGGTGTTTCAGGGTTTAGGGCAGTGCAGTGGTGTTCAGGCAGTGTAGGGGTTCTTGCTGGGGCTGGTGTTTCAGGGTTTAGGGCAGTGCAGTGGTGTTCGGGCAGTGTAGGGGGTCTTGCTGGGGGTGATGTTTCAGGGTTTAGGGCAGTGCAGTGGTGTTTGGGCAGTGTAGGGGGTCTTGCTGGGGGTAGTGTTTTAGGGTTTAGGGTAGTGCAGTGGTCTCTGGGTAGTGTAGGGGGTCGTGCTGGGGTAGTGTTTTAGGGTTTAGGGTAGTGCATTGGTGTTTGGGTAGTGTAGGGGTCGTGCTGGGGGTAGTGTTTTAGGGTTTAGGGCAGAGCAGTGGTGTTCGGGCAGTGTACGGGGTTGTGCTGGGGGAGTGTTTTAGGGTTTAGGGTAGTGCAGTGGTGTTCGGGTAGTGTAGGGGGTCGTGCTGGGGGAGTGTTTTAGGGTTTAGGGCAGTGCAGTGGTGTTCGGGCAGTGTAAGGGGTCGTGCTGGGGCTGGTTTTTCAGGGTTTTGGGCAGAGCAGTGGTGTTCGGGCAATGTAGGGGGTCGTGATGGGGGTGGTGTTTTAGGGTTTAGGGTAGTGCAGTGGTCTCTGGGTAGTGTAGGGGGTCGTGCTGGGGTAGTGTTTTAGGGTTTAGGGTAGTGCATTGGTGTTTGGGTAGTGTAGGGGGTCGTGCTGGGGGTAGTGTTTTAGGGTTTAGGGCAGAGCAGTGGTGTTCGGGCAGTGTACGGGGTTGTGCTGGGGGAGTGTTTTAGGGTTTAGGGTAGTGCAGTGGTGTTCGGGTAGTGTAGGGGGTCGTGCAGTGTCTTGTGGTTTGTTGCCTGCCTTGTTATGTTGGCCTAGGCCTGGCTGCCATGCTGCTTTTCTTTGCGCACGTTACGCTGAGCCAGGGCTCCCTCGCCCTTTGCTCTTGCCAAGTTATTTTGTGCTCTCTGCATTTTCTGTTTTTCACCTTTTCTCTTGTTCGATTTGGGCTCAGACTGCACGCCATGTACAAGGTCGCATAACAATGTATTTCGGTTCTTCCTGATATGGCCCGTCCTTCGCACTTAGACATAACACTAGGCGCAACTGCCATGAAGAATTTTTAGTGTGCTTTTAACACTGCAGTTTACTTGTACTGAAGGCAGTTGGAGAAATCTTTTTCAGTGAGAAGAGCTATGATTGCCTGCTGATGTAATTCTGCATCTAGAGACTGAGGTATGGGGGTTCGCTAGTCAAAGCCCAGAGGTCTTCTATTTTATAATAAACAACCTTACTGCACGGGGAGGGTGGTAATGTTATTTAGACATTAATCCACTGCTTTATGAGATGCTTTCCCCGTTTGTATTTTATGGAATTGTAACCATGCTGCTTATGTTATTCATATGTATTATGCTATTAGTACTGACACGTGTACTGTACCTTAGAGCACGTAAGTTGAAATAAACATTTTAATCTACCCAGTGTCTCTTCATACGCACATTGTGGACAAGTACGAGTGAGTGACGAAAGAATGTTCTTGTTTCTGCGAGTCCTGAGATAGGGATACCGTGTTCTGGGTTGTCCAATCATTGGTGCTTTGGTGCTAATGGGATGCTAAGCTAGTTGGGTTGGGGTTTTTGGTGCTACGGTATATAGTAGGCAAACCACTGTATTCCGGGGTCCTATTATCCTGTGCATAGCTCTGTGTATGTGCAGAAACCTTATGACAGCAGGGGGTGGTGTTTCAGGGTTTAGGGCAGTGCAGTGGTGTTCGGGCAGTGTAGGGGTCTTGCTGGGGCTGGTGTTTCAGGGTTTAGGGCAGTGCAGTGGTGTTCGGGCAGTGCAGGGGGTCGTGCAGGGGGTGGTGTTTCAGGGTTTAGGGCAGTGCAGTGGTGTTCGGGCAGTGTAGGGGGTCTTCCTGGGGCTGGTGTTTCAGGGTTTAGGGCAGTGCAGTGGTGTTCGGGCAGTGTAGGGGGTCGTGCTGAGGCTGGTGTTTCAGGGTTTAGGGCGGAGCAGGGGTGTTCAGGCAGTGTAGGGGTCTAGCTGGGGGTGGTGTTTCAGGGTTTAGGGCAGTGGTGTTTGGGCAGTGTAGGGGGTCGTGCTGGGGGTGGTGTTTCAGGGTTTAGGGCAGTGCAGTAGTGTTCGGGCAGTGTAGGGGGTCTTGCTGGGGGTGGTGTTTCAGTGTTTAGGGCAGTGCAGTGGTGTTCAGGCAGTGTAGGGGGTTGTGCTGGGGGAGTGTTTTAGGGTTTAGGGCAGTGCAGTGGTGCTCGGGTAGTGTAGGGGGTCGTGCTGGGGGAGTGTTTTAGGGTTTAGGGCAGTGCAGTGGTGTTTGGGTAGTGTAGGGGATCGTGCTGGGGGTGGTGTTTTAGGGTTTAGGGCAGTGCAGTGGTGTTTGGGCAGTATAGGGGTCGTGCTGGGAGTGGTGTTTTAGGGTTTAGGGCAGTGCAGTGGTGTTCGGGAAATATAGGGGGTCGTGCTGGGGGTGGTGTTTTAGGGTTTAGGGCAGTGCAGTGGTGTTCGGGCAGTGTAGGGGGTCGTGCTGCGGGTGGTGTTTTAGGGTTTAGTGCAGTGGTGTTCGGGCAGTGTAGGGGGTCTTGCTGGGGGTGGTGTTTCAGGGTTTAGGGCAGTGGTGTTCGGGCAGTGTAGGGGGTCTTGCTGGGGGTGGTGTTTCAGGGCTTAGGGCAGTGAGTGGTGTTCGGGCAGTGTAGTGGTTCATGCTGGGGCTGGTGTTTCAGGATTTAGGGCAGTGCAGAGGTGTTCGGGCAGTGTAGGGGGTCGTGCTGGAGCTGGTGTTTCAGGGTTTAGGGCAGTGCAGTCGTGTTCGGGCAGTGTAGAGGGTCGTGCTGGGGCTGGTGTTTCAGGGTTTAGGGCAGTGCAGTGGTGTTCGGGCAGTGCAGGGGGTCGTGCAGGGGGTGGTGTTTCAGGGTTTAGGGCAGTGCAGTGGTGTTCGGGCAGTGTAGGGGGTCTTGCTGGGGCTGGTGTTTCAGGGTTTAGGGCAGTGCAGTGGTGTTCGGGCAGTGTAGGGGGTCGTGCTGGGGGTGGTGTTTCAGGGTTAAGGGCAGTGCAGTGGTGTTCGGGCAGTGTAGGGGGTCTTGCTGGGGCTGGTGTTTCAGGGTTTAGGGCAGTGCAGTGGTGTTCGGGGTGTGTAGGGGTCTTGCTGGCGCTGGTGTTTCAGGGTTTAGGGCAGTGCAGTGGTCTCTGGGTAGTGTAGGGGGTCATGCTGGGGTAGTGTTTTAGGGTTTAGGGTAGAGCATTGGTGTTTGGGTAGTGTAGGGGGTCGTGCTGGGGGTAGTGTTTTAGGGTTTAGGGCAGAGCAGTGGTGTTCGGGCAGTGTACGGGGTTGTGCTGGGGGAGTGTTTTAGGGTTTAGGGTAGTGCAGTGGTGTTCGGGTAGTGTAGGGGGTCATGCTGGGGGAGTGTTTTAGGGTTTAGGGCAGTGCAGTGGTGTTTGGGCAGTGTAGGGGGTCGTGCTGGGGCTGGTGTTTCAGGGTTTTGGGCAGAGCAGTGGTGTTCGGGCAATGTAGGGGGTCGTGCTGGGGGTGGTGTTTCAGGGTTTAGGGCAGTGCAGTGGTGTTCGGGCAGTGTAGGGGGTCTTGCTGGGGGTGGTGTTTCAGGGTTTAGGGCAGTGCAGTGGTGTTCGGGCAGTGTAGGGGGTCTTGCTGGGGCTGGTGTTTCAGGGTTTAGGGCAGTGCAGTGGTGTTCGGGGTATGTAGGGGGTCTTGCTGGTGCTGGTGTTTCAGGGTTTAGGGCAGTGCAGTGGTGTTCAGGCAGTGTAGGGGGTCGTGCTGGGGGTGGTGTTACAGGGTTTAGGGCAGTGCAGTGGTGTTCGGGCAGTGTAGGGGGTCGTGCTGGGGGTGGTGTTTCAGGGTTTAGGGCAGTGCAGTGGTGTTCAGGCAGTGTAGGGGTTCTTGCTGGGGCTGGTGTTTCAGGGTTTAGGTCAGTGCAGTGGTGTTCGGGCAGTGTAGGGGGTCTTGCTGGGGGTGATGTTTCAGGGTTTAGGGCAGTGCAGTGGTGTTTGGGCAGTGTAGGGGGTCTTGCTGGGGGTAGTGTTTTAGGGTTTAGGGTAGTGCAGTGGTCTCTGGGTAGTGTAGGGGGTCGTGCTGGGGTAGTGTTTTAGGGTTTAGGGTAGTGCATTGGTGTTTGGGTAGTGTAGGGGGTCGTGCTGGGGGTAGTGTTTTAGGGTTTAGGGCAGAGCAGTGGTGTTCGGGCAGTGTACGGGGTTGTGCTGGGGGAGTGTTTTAGGGTTTAGGGTAGTGCAGTGGTGTTCGGGTAGTGTAGGGGGTCGTGCTGGGGGGAGTGTTTTAGGGTTTAGGGCAGTGCAGTGGTGTTCGGGCAGTGTAAGGGGTCGTGCTGGGGCTGGTGTTTCAGTGTTTTGGGCAGAGCAGTGTTGTTCGGGCGATGTAGGGGGTCGTGCTGGGGGTGGTGTTTTAGGGTTTAGGGTAGTGCAGTGGTCTCTGGGTAGTGTAGGGGGTCGTGCTGGGGTAGTGTTTTAGGGTTTAGGGTAGTGCATTGGTGTTTGGGTAGTGTAGGGGGTCGTGCTGGGGGTAGTGTTTTAGGGTTTAGGGCAGAGCAGTGGTGTTCGGGCAGTGTACGGGGTTGTGCTGGGGGAGTGTTTTAGGGTTTAGGGTAGTGCAGTGGTGTTCGGGTAGTGTAGGGGGTCGTGCTGGGGGAGTGTTTTAGGGTTTAGGGCAGTGCAGTGATGTTCGGGCAGTGTAGGGGTCGTGCTGGGGCTGGTTTTTCAGGGTTTTGGGCAGAGCAGTGGTGTTCGGGCAATGTAGGGGGTCGTGATGGGGGTGGTGTTTTAGGGTTTAGGGTAGTGCAGTGGTCTCTGGGTAGTGTAGGGGGTCGTGCTGGGGTAGTGTTTTAGGGTTTAGGGTAGTGCATTGGTGTTTGGGTAGTGTAGGGGGTCGTGCTGGGGGTAGTGTTTTAGGGTTTAGGGCAGAGCAGTGGTGTTCGGGCAGTGTACGGGGTTGTGCTGGGGGAGTGTTTTAGGGTTTAGGGTAGTGCAGTGGTGTTCGGGTAGTGTAGGGGGTCGTGCAGTGTCTTGTGGTTTGTTGCCTGCCTTGTTATGTTGGCCTAGGCCTGGCTGCCATGCTGCTTTTCTTTGCGCACGTTACGCTGAGCCAGGGCTCCCTCGCCCTTTGCTCTTGCCAAGTTATTTTGTGCTCTCTGCATTTTCTGTTTTTCACCTTTTCTCTTGTTCGATTTGGGCTCAGACTGCACGCCATGTACAAGGTCGCATAACAATGTATTTCGGTTCTTCCTGATATGGCCCGTCCTTCGCACTTAGACATAACACTAGGCGCAACTGCCATGAAGAATTTTTAGTGTGCTTTTAACACTGCAGTTTACTTGTACTGAAGGCAGTTGGAGAAATCTTTTCAGTGAGAAGAGCTATGATTGCCTGCTGATGTAATTCTGCATCTAGAGACTGAGGTATGGGGGTTCGCTAGTCAAAGCCCAGAGGTCTTCTATTTTATAATAAACAACCTTACTGCACGGGGAGGGTGGTAATGTTATTTAGACATTAATCCACTGCTTTATGAGATGCTTTCCCCGTTTGTATTTTATGGAATTGTAACCATGCTGCTTATGTTATTCATATGTATTATGCTATTAGTACTGACACGTGTACTGTACCTTAGAGCACGTAAGTTGAAATAAACATTTTAATCTACCCAGTGTCTCTTCATACGCACATTGTGGACAAGTACGAGTGAGTGACGAAAGAATGTTCTTGTTTCTGCGAGTCCTGAGATAGGGATACCGTGTTCTGGGTTGTCCAATCATTGGTGCTTTGGTGCTAATGGGATGCTAAGCTAGTTGGGTTGGGGTTTTTGGTGCTACGGTATATAGTAGGCAAACCACTGTATTCCGGGGTCCTATTATCCTGTGCATAGCTCTGTGTATGTGCAGAAACCTTATGACAGCAGGGGGTGGTGTTTCAGGGTTTAGGGCAGTGCAGTGGTGTTCGGGCAGTGTAGGGGTCTTGCTGGGGCTGGTGTTTCAGGGTTTAGGGCAGTGCAGTGGTGTTCGGGCAGTGCAGGGGGTCGTGCAGGGGGTGGTGTTTCAGGGTTTAGGGCAGTGCAGTGGTGTTCGGGCAGTGTAGGGGGTCTTCCTGGGGCTGGTGTTTCAGGGTTTAGGGCAGTGCAGTGGTGTTCGGGCAGTGTAGGGGGTCGTGCTGAGGCTGGTGTTTCAGGGTTTAGGGCGGAGCAGGGGTGTTCAGGCAGTGTAGGGGGTCTAGCTGGGGGTGGTGTTTCAGGGTTTAGGGCAGTGGTGTTTGGGCAGTGTAGGGGGTCGTGCTGGGGGTGGTGTTTCAGGGTTTAGGGCAGTGCAGTAGTGTTCGGGCAGTGTAGGGGGTCTTGCTGGGGGTGGTGTTTCAGTGTTTAGGGCAGTGCAGTGGTGTTCAGGCAGTGTAGGGGGTTGTGCTGGGGGAGTGTTTTAGGGTTTAGGGCAGTGCAGTGGTGCTCGGGTAGTGTAGGGGGTCGTGCTGGGGGAGTGTTTTAGGGTTTAGGGCAGTGCAGTGGTGTTTGGGTAGTGTAGGGGATCGTGCTGGGGGTGGTGTTTTAGGGTTTAGGGCAGTGCAGTGGTGTTTGGGCAGTATAGGGGGTCGTGCTGGGGGTGGTGTTTTAGGGTTTAGGGCAGTGCAGTGGTGTTCGGGAAATATAGGGAGTCGTGCTGGGGTGGTGTTTTAGGGTTTAGGGCAGTGCAGTGGTGTTCGGGCAGTGTAGGGGGTCGTGCTGCGGGTGGTGTTTTAGGGTTTAGTGCAGTGGTGTTCGGGCAGTGTAGGGGGTCGTGCTGGGGCTGGTGTTTCAGGGTTTAGGGCAGTGGTGTTCGGGCAGTGTAGGGGTCTTGCTGGGGGTGGTGTTTCAGGGTTTAGGGCAGTGGTGTTCGGGCAGTGTAGGGGGTCTTGCTGGGGGTGGTGTTTCAGGGCTTAGGGCAGTGAGTGGTGTTCGGGCAGTGTAGTGGTTCATGCTGGGGCTGGTGTTTCAGGATTTAGGGCAGTGCAGAGGTGTTCGGGCAGTGTAGGGGTCGTGCTGGAGCTGGTGTTTCAGGGTTTAGGGCAGTGCAGTCGTGTTCGGGCAGTGTAGAGGGTCGTGCTGGGGCTGGTGTTTCAGGGTTTAGGGCAGTGCAGTGGTGTTCGGGCAGTGCAGGGGGTCGTGCAGGGGTGGTGTTTCAGGGTTTAGGGCAGTGCAGTGGTGTTCGGGCAGTGTAGGGGGTCTTGCTGGGGCTGGTGTTTCAGGGTTTAGGGCAGTGCAGTGGTGTTCGGGCAGTGTAGGGGGTCGTGCTGGGGGTGGTGTTTCAGGGTTAAGGGCAGTGCAGTGGTGTTCGGGCAGTGTAGGGGGTCTTGCTGGGGCTGGTGTTTCAGGGTTTAGGGCAGTGCAGTGGTGTTCGGGGTGTGTAGGGGGTCTTGCTGGCGCTGGTGTTTCAGGGTTTAGGGCAGTGCAGTGGTCTCTGGGTAGTGTAGGGGGTCATGCTGGGGTAGTGTTTTAGGGTTTAGGGTAGAGCATTGGTGTTTGGGTAGTGTAGGGGGTCGTGCTGGGGGTAGTGTTTTAGGGTTTAGGGCAGAGCAGTGGTGTTCGGGCAGTGTACGGGGTTGTGCTGGGGGGAGTGTTTTAGGGTTTAGGGTAGTGCAGTGGTGTTCGGGTAGTGCAGGGGGTCATGCTGGGGGGAGTGTTTTAGGGTTTAGGGCAGTGCAGTGGTGTTTGGGCAGTGTAGGGGGTCGTGCTGGGGCTGGTGTTTCAGGGTTTTGGGCAGAGCAGTGGTGTTCGGGCAATGTAGGGGGTCGTGCTGGGGGTGGTGTTTCAGGGTTTAGGGCAGTGCAGTGGTGTTCGGGCAGTGTAGGGGGTCTTGCTGGGGGTGGTGTTTCAGGGTTTAGGGCAGTGCAGTGGTGTTCGGGCAGTGTAGGGGGTCTTGCTGGGGCTGGTGTTTCAGGGTTTAGGGCAGTGCAGTGGTGTTCGGGGTATGTAGGGGGTCTTGCTGGTGCTGGTGTTTCAGGGTTTAGGGCAGTGCAGTGGTGTTCAGGCAGTGTAGGGGGTCGTGCTGGGGGTGGTGTTACAGGGTTTAGGGCAGTGCAGTGGTGTTCGGGCAGTGTAGGGGTCGTGCTGGGGGTGGTGTTTCAGGGTTTAGGGCAGTGCAGTGGTGTTCAGGCAGTGTAGGGGTTCTTGCTGGGGCTGGTGTTTCAGGGTTTAGGTCAGTGCAGTGGTGTTCGGGCAGTGTAGGGGGTCTTGCTGGGGGTGATGTTTCAGGGTTTAGGGCAGTGCAGTGGTGTTTGGGCAGTGTAGGGGGTCTTGCTGGGGGTAGTGTTTTAGGGTTTAGGGTAGTGCAGTGGTCTCTGGGTAGTGTAGGGGGTCGTGCTGGGGTAGTGTTTTAGGGTTTAGGGTAGTGCATTGGTGTTTGGGTAGTGTAGGGGGTCGTGCTGGGGGTAGTGTTTTAGGGTTTAGGGCAGAGCAGTGGTGTTCGGGCAGTGTACGGGGTTGTGCTGGGGGGAGTGTTTTAGGGTTTAGGGTAGTGCAGTGGTGTTCGGGTAGTGTAGGGGGTCGTGCTGGGGGGAGTGTTTTAGGGTTTAGGGCAGTGCAGTGGTGTTCGGGCAGTGTAAGGGGTCGTGCTGGGGCTGGTGTTTCAGTGTTTTGGGCAGAGCAGTGTTGTTCGGGCGATGTAGGGGTCGTGCTGGGGGTGGTGTTTTAGGGTTTAGGGTAGTGCAGTGGTCTCTGGGTAGTGTAGGGGGTCGTGCTGGGGTAGTGTTTTAGGGTTTAGGGTAGTGCATTGGTGTTTGGGTAGTGTAGGGGGTCATGCTGGGGGTAGTGTTTTAGGGTTTAGGGCAGAGCAGTGGTGTTCGGGCAGTGTACGGGGTTGTGCTGGGGGGAGTGTTTTAGGGTTTAGGGTAGTGCAGTGGTGTTCGGGTAGTGTAGGGGGTCGTGCTGGGGGGAGTGTTTTAGGGTTTAGGGCAGTGCAGTGGTGTTCGGGCAGTGTAGGGGGTCGTGCTGGGGCTGGTGTTTCAGGGTTTTGGGCAGAGCAGTGGTGTTCGGGCAGTGTAGGGGGTCGTGCTGGGGGTGGTGTTTCAGGGTTTAGGGCAGTGCAGTGGTGTTCGGGCAGTGTAGGGGGTCTTGCTGGGGGTGGTGTTTCAGGGTTTAGGGCAGTGCAGTGGTGTTCGGGCAGTGTAGGGGGTCTTGCTGGGGCTGGTGTTTCAGGGTTTAGGGCAGTGCAGTGGTGTTCGGGGTGTGTAGGGGGTCTTGCTGGCGCTGGTGTTTCAGGGTTTAGGGCAGTGAAGTGGTGTTCGGGCAGTGTAGGGGGTCGTGCTGGGGGTGGTGTTAAAGGGTTTAGGGCAGTGCAGTGGTGTTCGGGCAGTGTAGGGGGTCGTGCTGGGGGTGGTGTTTCAGGGTTTAGGGCAATGCAGTGGTGTTCAGGCAGTGTAGGGGTTCTTGCTGGGGCTGGTGTTTAAGCGTTTAGGGCAGTGCAGTGGTGTTCGGGCAGTGTAGGGGGTCTTGCTGGGGCTTGTGTTTCAGGGTTTAGGGCAGTGCAGTGGTGTTCGGGCAGTGTAGGGGATCGTGCTGGGGGTGGTGTTTCAGGGTTTAGGGCAGTGCAGTGGGGTTTGGGCAGTGCAGTGGGGTTTGGGCAGTGTAGGGGGTCGTGCTGGGGGTTGGTGTTTCAGGGTTTAGGGCACTGCAGTGGTGTTCGGGCAGTGTAGGGGGACGTGCAGGGGGTGGTGTTTCAGGGTTTAGGGCAGTGCAGTGGTGTTTGAGCAGTGTAGGGGTTCGTGCTGGGGCTGGTGTTTCAGGGTTTAGGGCAGAGCAGTGGTGTTCGGGCAGTGTAGGGGGTCGTGCTGGGGCTGGTGTTTCAGGGTCTAGGGCAGTGCAGTGCTGTTCGGGCAGTGTAGTGGGTCATGCTGGGGCTGGTGTTTCAGGGTTTACTGCAGTGCAGTGGTGTTCGGGCAGTGTAGGGGGTCGTGCTGGGGCTGGTGTTTCAGGGTTTAGGGCAGTGCAGTGGTGTTTGGGCAGTATAGGGGGTCTTGCTGGGGGTGATGTTTCAGGGTTTAGGGTAGTGCAGTGGTGTTCGGGAAGTGTAGGGGGTCGTGCTGGGGTAGTGTTTTAGGGTTTAGGGTAGTGCATTGGTGTTTGGGTAGTGTAGGGGGTCGTGCTGGGGGTATTGTTTTAGGGTTTAGGGCAGATCAGTGGTGTTCGGGCAGTGTAGGGGGTCATGCTGGGGGGAGTGTTTTAGGGTTTAGGGTAGTGCAGTGGTGTTCGGGTAGTGTAGGGGGTCGTGCTGGGGGGAGTCTTTTAGGGTTTAGGGCAGTGCAGTGGTGTTCGGGCAGTGTAGGGGTCGCGCTGGGGCTGGTGTTTCAGGGTTTTGGGCAGAGCAGTGGTGTTCGGGCAATGTAGGGGGTCGTGCTGGGGGTGGTGTTTCAGGGTTTAGGGCAGTGCAGTGGTGTTCGGGCAGTGTAGGGCGTCTTGCGGGGGTGGTGTTTCAGGGTTTAGGGCAGTGCAGTGGTGTTCGGGCAGTGTAGGGGGTCTTGCTGGAACTGGTGTTTCAGGGTTTAGGGCAGTGCAGTGGTGTTCGGGGTGTGTAGGGGGTCTCGCTGGGTCTGGTGTTTTAGGGTTTAGGGCAGTGCAGTGGTGTTCGGGCAGTGTAGGGGGTCGTGCTGGAGGTGGTGATTCAGGGTTAAGGGCAGTGCAGTGGTGTTCGGGCAGTGTAGGGGGTCTTGCTGGGGCTGGGGTTTCAGGGTTTAGGGCAGTGCAGTGGTGTTCGGGCAGTGTAGGGGCTCTTGCTGGGGCTGGTGTTTCAGGGTTTATTGCAGTGCAGTGGTGTTCGGGCAGTGTAGGGGTGTCATGCTGGGGGTGGTGTTTCAGGGTTTAGGGCAGTGGTGTTGTGGCAGTGTAGGGGGTCGTGCTGGGGCTGGTGTTTCAGGGTTTAGGGCAGTGCAGTGGTGTTCGGGCAGTGTAGGGGGTCTTGCTGCGGGGGATGTTTCAGGGTTTAGGGCAGTGCAGTGGTGTGCGGGCAGTGTAGGGGGTCTTGCTGGGGGTAGTGTTTTAGGGTTTAGGGTAGTGCAGTGGTCTCTGGGTAGTGTAGGGGGTAATGCTGGGGTAGTGTTTTAGGGTTTAGGGTAGTGCATTGGTGTTTGGGTAGTGTAGGGGGTCATGCTGGGGGTAGTGTTTTAGGGTTTAGGGCAGAGCAGTGGTGTTCGGGCAGTGTACGGGGTCGTGCTTGGGAGAGTGATTTAGTGTTTAGGGTAGTGCAGTGGTGTGCGGGTAGTGTAGGGGGTCGTGCTGGGGGGAGTGTTTTAGGGTTTAGGGCAGTGCAGTGGTGTTAGGGCATTGTAGGGGGTCGTGCTGGGGCTGGTGTTTCAGGGTTTTGGGCAGAGCAGTGGTGTTCGGGCACTGTAGGGGGTCGTGCTGGGGGTGGTGTTTCAGGGTTTAGGGCAGTGCAGTGGTGTTCGGGCAGTGTAGGGGTCTTTCTGGGGGTGGTGTTTTTAGGGTTTAGGGCAGTGCAGTGGTGTTCAGGTAGTGTAGGGGGTCTTGCTGGGGCTGGTGTTTCAGGGTTTATGGCAGTGCAGTGGTGTTCAGGGTGTGTAGGGGGTCTTGCTGGGGCTTGTGTTTCAGGGTTTAGGGCAGTGCAGTGGTGTTCGGGCAGTGTTGGGGGTCGTGCTGGGGGTGGTGTTACAGGGTTTAGGGCAGTGCAGTGGTGTTCGGGCAGTGTAGGGGGTCGTGCTGGGGGTGGTGTTTCAGTGTTTAGGGCAGTGCAGTGGTGGTCGGGCAGTGTAGGGGTTCTTGCTGGGGCTGGTGTTTCAGCGTTTAGGGCAGTGCAGTCGTGTTCGGGCAGTGTAGGGGGTCTTGCTGGGGCTTGTGTTTCAGGGTTTAGGGCAGTGCAGTGGTGTTCGGTCAGTGTAGGGGATCGTGCTGGTGGTGGTGTTTCAGGGTTTAGGGCAGTGCAGTGGGGTTTGGGCAGTGTAGGGGGTCGTGCTGGGGGTGGTGTTTCAGAGTTTAGGGCAGTGCAGTGGTGTTCGGGCAGTGTAGGAGGATGTGCAGGCGGTGGTGTTTCAGGGTTTAGGGCAGTGCAGTGGTGTTCGAGCAGTGTAGGGTTTCGTGCGGGGCTGGTGTTTCAGGGTTTAGGGCAGTGCAGTGGTGTTCGGGCAGTGTAGGGGGTCGTGCTGGGGCTGGTGTTTCAGGGTTTAGGGCAGAGCAGTGGTGTTCGGGCAGTGTAGGGGGTCGTGCTGTGGCTGGTGTTTCAGGGTTTAGGGCAGTGCAGTTGTGTTCAGGCAGTGTAGGGTGTCTAGCTGGGGGTGGTGTTTCAGGGTTTAGGGCAGTGGTGTTTGGGAAGTGTAGGGGGTCGTGCTGGGGTGGTGTTTCAGGGTTTAGGGCAGTGCAGTAGTGTTCGGGCAGTGTAGGGGGTCATGCTGGGGCTGGTGATTCAGGGTTTAGGGCAGTGCAGTGGTGTTCGGGCAGTGCAGGGGGTCATGCAAGGGGTAGTGTTTCAGGGTTTAGGGCAGTGCAGTGGTGTTCGGGCAGTGTAGGGGGTCTTGCTGGGGGTGGTGTTTCAGGGTTTAGGGCAGTGGTGTTCGGGCAGTGTAGGGGGTCGTGCGGGGGGTGGTGTTTCAGGGTTTAGGGCAGAGCAGTGGTGTTTGGGCAGTGTAGGGGGTCTTGCTGGGGGTTGTGTTTCAGTGTTTAGGGCAGTGCAGTGGTGTTCGGGCAGTGTAGGGGGTCGTGCTGGGGTTAGTGTTTTAGGGTTTAGGGCAGTGCAGTGGTGCTCGGTTAGGGTAGGGGGTTGTGCTGGGGGGAGTGTTTTAGGCTTTAGGGCAGTGCAGTGGTGTTCGGTAGTGTAGGGGGTCGTGCTGGGGGTGGTGTTTTAGGGTTTAGGGCAGTGCAGTGGTGTTTGGGCAGTGTAGGGGGTCGTGCTGGGGGTGGTGTTTAAGGGTTTAGGGCAGTGCAGTGGTGTTCGGGAAATGTAGGGGGTCGTGCTGGGGGTGGTGTTTTAGGGTTTAGGGCAGTGCAGTGGTGTTCGGGCAGTGTAGGGGGTCGTGCTGCGGGTGGTGTTTTAGGGTTTAGTGCAGTGGTGTTCAGGCAGTGTAGGGGGTCGTGCTGGGGCTGGTGTTTCAGGGTTTAGGGCAGTGCAGTGGTGTTCGGGCAGTGTAGGGGGTCGTGCTGGGGGTGGTGTTTCAGGGTTTAGGGCAGTGCAGTGGTGTTCGGGCAGTGTAGGGGGTCGTGCAGGGGTGGTGTTTCAGGGTTTAGGGCAGTGCAGTGGTGTTCGGGCAGTGTAGGGGGTCGTGCTGGGGGTGGTGTTTCAGGGCTTAGGGCAGTGCAGTGTAGGGGGTCGTGCTGGGGGTGGTGTTTCAGGGTTTAGGGCAGTGCAGTGGTGTTTGGGCAGTGTAGGGGGTCCTGCTGGGGGTGGTGTTTCAGGGTTTAGGGCAGTGCAGTGTTGTTCGGGCAGTGTAGGGGGTCATGCAGGGTGTGGTGTTCCATGGTTTAGGGTAGTGGTGTTCGGACAGTGTAGGGGGTCGTGCTGTAGCTGGTGTTTCAGGGTTTAGGGCAGTGCAGTGGTGTTCGGGTAGTGTAGGGGGTCGTGCTGGGGCTGGTGTTTCAGGGTTTAGGGCAGTGCAGTGGTGTTCGGGCAGTTTATGGGGTCATGCTGGGGGTGGTGTTTCAGGGTTTAGGGCAGTGCAGTGGTGTTCGGGCAGTGTAGGGGGTCTTGCTGGGGATGGTGTTTTAGGGTTTAGGGCAGTGCAATGGTGTTCGGGCAGTGTAGGGGGTCTTGCTGGGGCTGGTGTTTCAGGGTTTAGGGCAGTGCAGTGGTGTTCGGGCAGTGTAGGGGATATTGCTGGGGCTGGTGTTTCAGGGTCTAGGGCAGTCCAGTGGTGTTTGGGCAGTGTAGGGGGTCTTGCTGGGGGTGGTGTTTCAGGGTTTAGGGCAGTGGTGTTCGGGCAGTTTAGGGTGTCTTGATGGGGGTGATGATTCAGGGTTTAGGGCAGTGCAGTGGTGTTCGGGTAGTGTAGGGGGTCTTGCTGGGGGTGGTGTTTCAGGGTTTAGGGCAGTGCAGTGGTGTTCGGGAAGTGTAGGGGGTCATGCTGGGGCTGGTGTTTCAGTGTTTAGGGCAGTGCAGTGGTGTTCGGGCAGTGTAGGGGGTCGTGCTGGGGGTGGTGTTTCAGTGTTTAGGGCAGTGCAGTGGTGTTCAGGCAGTGTAGGGGGTCATGCAGGGGGTGGTGTTTCAGGGTTTAGGGCAGTGCAGCGGTATTCGGGCAGTGTAGGGGGTCGTGCAGGGGGTGGTGTTTCAGGGTTTAGGGCAGTGCAGTGGTGTTCGGGCAGTGTAGGGGGTCGTGCTGGGGGTGGTGTTTCAGGGTTTAGGGCAATGCAGTGGTGTTCGGGCAGTGTAGGGGGTCCTGCTGGGGGGTGGTGTTTCAGGGTTTAGGGCAATACAGTGTTGTTCGGGCAGTGTAGGTGGTCATGCAGGGTGTGGTGGTCCAGGGTTTAGGGCAGTGGTGTTCGGGCAGTGTAGGGGGTCGTGCTGGGGCTGGTGTTTCAGGGTTTAGGGCAGTGCAGTGGTGTTCGGGCAGTGTAGGGGGTCGTGCTGGGGCTAGTGTTTCAGGGTTTAGGGCAGTGCAGTGGTGTTCGGGCAGTGTTGGGGTTTGTGCTGGGGCTAGTGTTTTAGGGTTTTGGGCAGTGCAGTGGTGTTCGGTCAGTGTAGGGGGTCGTGCTGGGGGTTGGTGTTTCAGGGTTTAGGGCAGTGCAGTGGTGTTCAGGCAGTGTAGGGGGTCTTGCTGGGGGTGGTGCTTCACGGTTTAGGGCAGTGTTGTTCAGGCAGGGTAGGGGGTCTTGCTGGGGGTGATGTTTCAGGGTTTAGGGCAGTGCAGTGGTGTTCGGGCAGTGTAGGGGGTCGTACTGGGGGTGGTGTTTCAGGGTTTAGGGCAGTGCAGTGGTGTTCGGGCAGTGTAGGGGGTCATGCTGGGGGTGGTGTTTTAGGGTTTAGGGCAGTGCAGTGGTGTTCGGGCAGTGTAGGGGGTCATGCTGGGGGTGGTGTTTCAGGGTTTAGGGCAGTGCATTGGTGTTCGGGCAGTGTAGGGGTTCGTGCTGGGGGTAGTGTTTTAGGGTTTAGGGCAGTGCAGTGGTGTTTGGGCAGTGTAGGGGGTCGTGCTGGGGTAGTGTTTTAGGGCAGTGCAGTGGTGTTTGTGCAGTGTAGGGGGTCGTGCTGGGGTAGTGTTTTAGGGTTTAGGGCAGTGCAGTGGTGTTTGTGTAGTGAGCAGGGAATGCGCTGCATCGCTAGGCGAGACCTAAAAAGCATTGCACCAAGATGGCTGCCAACACTTCCTGGATTGAAGTGTTGGCAGCCAATTAGAGCCAAGCTTGTGCTTGTGTAGTTAGGTCCCGCCCAGATATATTAAGATTTTTTTCCTTTAATATCTCGAAATCTACTGAACGGATTTACACCATTTAAAAAAAAGGGCGCTTTCTGAACCAAGCACTACCTTTTTGCCAAATTTGGTGTAATTCCGTTCAGCAGTTTTGGCTGTAACCTTGTATAATGTTTCCTATGGGAAATTGATTTTTGTACCTCTATTTTTTGAATTGCTCAGGAACTACTGAACGGATTTACACCATTTAAAAAAAAGGGTGCTTTCTGAACCAAGGGCTACCTTTTTACCAAATTTGGTGTAATTCCGTTCAGCAGTTCGGGCTGTAGCCGTGTCTAAAGTTTCCTATGGGAAATAACATGGGGAAAACGTGTTTTGGGACCCCCCATTTTTCTCGGCCCCCGCTTGACGAATCACCCCGAAACTTTCAAGATAGGAGCTGACCGGAGCGCCCCACTAGTTTTGAAAATTTCACGAAGATTCGTCATCCGGCGCCAAAGTTATTGGGAAAAGAATAAACGCTTTTCCTATGGAAACTAGGTCCTAACTATAACTATCTACTGGCGACCGCCAGTAGATAATATATATATGGAGGTGCTTTTGTGATGTGAATTGAGGGGGCATGGTCCGCTCATGGAAACACCAGCGTAAAGGATTTCCGTTGCTAAATGGCAGTTTCCAATTCGAGAAAGGGAGAAGAGAAGGTTCATTCTTTCCCTGACGGCACTGCATGACAAGCAGCAATTTTAGGGGAGCGGAGGAACTTGCACTATGCAGAGACTAAAGGAATTCATTGGGACATTGCAAAAACACGCAAATATTGCTAAATTGAAAATATGCCATGTCTCGATGCAAAAAGGAAAAGAATATTGCATTATGGGGCTTGCAGTTGGTAGACAAGCCATGTGACCACTGGGACTACAATTGTAAATTACACTCACCTGTGACCAAGGCCTTACGGCTGAAACACGTAAGGATTTATGGGTGTTCTTACCTCCGCTTTCCAAGACGAATAAAAGTCAAGCCTGTCTCTCAGTCAGTGTTGGGCTCTTTTGTGTGTGGACGAAGTACCGTTGTTACCAGGATCTCCATTCCTGGCTCCAGAGCTCGCCCTGCAGGACCGGGGGCCCCCGGCAAAATGGAGGTGCTTTTGTGATGTGAATTGAGGGGGCATGGTCCGCTCGTGGAAACACCAGCGTAAAGGATTTCCGTTGCTAAATGGCAGTTTTCAATTCGAGAAAGGGAGAAGAGAAGGTTCATTCTTTCCCTGACGGCACTGCATGACAAGCAGCAATTTTAGGGGAGCGGAGGAACTCGCACTATGCAGAGACTAAAGGAATTCATTGGGACATTGCAAAAACACGCAAATATTGCTAAATTGAAAATATGCCATGTCTCGATGCAAAAAGGAAAAGAATATTGCATTATGGGGCTTGCAGTTGGTAGACAAGCCATGTGACCACTGGGACTACAATTGTAAATTACACTCACCTGTGACCAAGGCCTAACGGCTAAAACGCGTAAGGATTTATGGGTGTTCTTACCTCCGCTTTCCAAGACGAATAAAAGTCAAGCCTGTCTCTCAGTCAGTGTTGGGCTCTTTTGTGTGTGGATGAAGTACCGTTGTTACCAGGATCTCCATTCCTGGCTCCAGAGCTCGCCCTGCAGGACCGGGGGCCCCCGGCAAAATGGAGGCGCTTTTGTGATGTGAAATGAGGGGGCATGGTCCGCTTGTGGAAACACCAGCGTAAAGGATTTCCGTTGCTAAATGGCAGTTTCCAATTCGAGAAAGGGAGAAGAGAAGGTTCATTCTTTCCCTGATGGCACTGCATGACAAGCAGCAATTTTAGGGGAGCGGAGGAACTCGCACTGTGCAGAGACTAAAGGAATTCATTGGGACATTGCAAAAACACGCAAATATTGCTAAATTGAAAATATGCCATGTCTCGATGCAAAAAGGAAAAGAATATTGCATTATGGGGCTTGCAGTTGGTAGACAAGCCATGTGACCACTGGGACTACAATTGTAAATTACACTCACCTGTGACCAAGGCCTAACGGCTGAAACACGTAAGGATTTATGGGTGTTCTTACCTCCGCTTTCCAAGACGAATAAAAGTCAAGCCTGTCTCTCAGTCAGTGTTGGGCTCTTTTGTGTGTGGATGAAGTACCGTTGTTACCAGGATCTCCATTCCTGGCTCCAGAGCTCGCCCTGCAGGACCGGGGGCCCCCGGCAAAATGGAGGTGCTTTTGTGATATATATATTTGACTTATTTAGTTAAACAGCTGTGCCGTACTTACTCCGTCAAGGCTACTCCCTCACTTAGGAGAAAGCCCGCCCGTGGCTCTGTTGGTGCCGGTGGTTCGTGTCAGCACTGTATTTGTTTGCTGTGCAGCCAGGAGCCTGTCGGTGTTCGCGTCTCTATGAAAGATCAGGATGCCGACCGTCCAAGATGGCCACCACAGATTGGAACCACTTCCTGGTTCCTGTGTCCATAGTGTTGAATGTGCTATGGGGCACGAAAACAACAGGGGTTGCCTGTTAACTTTGAAAATGACTACAAAAATAATTAAAAAATTAAAAAGTGTGTATGAATTCCATTCAGGATGTGAAAAGGGTGTATGCTTAAGAATAAAAATTAAGTGGATAGATTATTGAAAATATTTAGATGATTAGAGGATGGCAGTCCAGGAGTGCTGATATAAGCCCAAGTAGTAGAAAAAGATCATGAGGGATAATTCTACATACAAGGATAAACCAAATTTTGTGTGGATGAAATATCAGTGTATGAAAATTCATACTTGACCACTATGTTATCTTGTGAATTGGCCCCAGGGTATATTTTCATTCAGACCTTCAATGATTGTTTTCAAGTGGAACACCCATTGTTGTTCCTTTTTAAACAGTTATGATTCCTGATTCACTTGTTCTAGGATAACCCAGCGGTAATCACATACAGTGTGTTTGTGTTCCATGCGGTGAGCTGACATTTTTTACATTGCGCATCTGAGATTGCTGTGGTGTTTGCCAATTCTGATTTTTAATTTTTGGGTAGGCATCCCTATGTAATGTAGATTGCATTGGCAGGTTATCATATAGATTACACATTAGGAGTTGCAATTGGTGAACTGTCTCAAGTCCCGAGTGGTGGTGTTATTAAATGTGATCCTTTTGGATAATATTGTGAGATGGCAGACACTGCAGCTACACCATGGGTGATGTCCTTTTATTGGGGCGATCCAAACTTGGTTCTCTCTTGTGTTGTTGATTGTTCGTGGTCGTGTGTGGACTAGCATGTCCTGGAGACTGTCACTGAGGTCTGAGACAGAACTTGGTACTGGAACAGGTGACGTTCAACCAACCCCTGTCCATGTCAACTTCGAATGTACCAATAGGTTCTAAGCTCTTTATCAACGTGCCCCAATCACCCCAAGTATTAAAGCCCCAAGCGATTTGAGAGCATGCTCAAGCAAACCAAATGAGGGCACCACCACTGACGATTCAGTTCATGCCATTGAGGGACCAGATTTGTGATTTAACAAACTGTGTCACTTTTTTCACGCGGACTTTGACCAAAAAAGAGGACAAACTGACTCTTATGTTGGGTTATCCAGAGGAGGGTAAGGGGCTTGCTCCACCTAGAAGTAGTGAACATTTTGATTCTGTTTCACATGTGGCATCCCTTCCGACAGTCACCCTAAACACTCAAGCTAGATGACCATCCAGTTTACTACCTCTAGTGCATTCAGGTTTTCTTACTTCAATCCTGGTTCTAAACCAATTGTCCATCATGTGGGAGGAGGCCACAGGTGGGAGGGCAATGGCCTGCAGCAAGGGGAGGGAGTGATGTGTTTAACTACATCACAATCATTACCAGGTGATGCAATAAACCCTGATGGGAAGGCACATAGCACTACATTCTCAACAAGCAAAAGACCTCCCTTTTGATACCATGTGCCGGATGACAGCAGTGTTAGTGCTCATATGGGGGAGGAACTCTTCTTAATAAATGTTCCCAAATTAAGCTCCGGGGCCTTCGAAATCAAAGAAGCATTAGTCAATAAGGCAATTCACTGGCTACGCAAAGTGCGTAACTGTCGGTCTATAATCAGGGAGGATATTGTACAAGCTAGGCATTTTTGCAGTAAGATGGGAGGGGTTGATTATATAGGTATAAGGTTTATTAATAGCAGAATAAATTATGGTCTGATTGCTCTGGAGCATAGAGTGCCCCTACATATTGCCTCAAATATATGCATTAAAATAAAATAAAATATGTTTCATATAGGTACCCCAATATAGGCTCAAGTAGCAACTCAACCTTTCACCTATATTCTCCCCTACCATTACACTACATAACGGTTCTTGGGACTGACCTTTTACCTAATTACGGTACTGCTTACAGGACATGGGGTTTTCCCTGAACACTAACCTCATTCATTATGTATGAGGATTCTTGGAAACTCAGCAGGGCTACCATCTCCTGCATAATAACTATCGATAAGGGTCATTCCTTCCGTCATCCTAAGTCTGACATGACACAGCAAGGTAGAACCCCTGAGGGTACCACTTTGGGTATATAAATACCATATCTTGCTGAGGCAGACAGAGGAGAAAAGGACTTCCATGCTGACACACTTATGCAAGACGCTGAGGTTCCTGCACGCAGACACTCCAGCTCGCAGTGGTCTGACATCCCTCACGGGTGTCCATCTCGAGACCAAGATGGGGCCCTACAGTCTCTCACTTCAGATAATGGGGTTGACTTTATCCTAGAGGGATTCTTGGCTCTACACCTACATACATGCTAGGTACACTTAGGTACATCTAGTTAGGCTCGCATCGTAGGGGTACGCATTTTTACTGTCATGTATTTTATATATCTGCCTGTACTCAATGTTTTAGAACTATGGTAGAAATCTACCATCCTTTTACTCTGTTGGTGCTTATAATCATTTATATCTGTTTCTGTCTTATGGTTGTTTCAGCACACCTATTTTACACTAGAATGACGCTGGCTCAATAAATGCTTATTGAAAAACATCCCCACTGTTTATTCTCTATATCTCTCTGAGACAAAGTGAGCACGAGTGACTGAGCAAAAAGTATAGCGCTGTTTCCATGATCCCTGATGGGACAGAGTTGTCATGTTCAATAGTTGCCAAGAACTATTCTCTCCTTGGTAAGAGGGGTTTCTAGTCGCACTGTGAGATAGCTGGTATACAGGCTAATATACCCGGTGGGGGTGTCTAGAATCAGTCTGGACACCAATCCTACAGTCTATGTTGTCTAAATGCGCAGATCCTATATAGGTTTATAGGAACTACACGACATGGCACCGCCAACGTTGGTTTGGTACTTATTTAATGGCCAAATCTGAGTAGTTCAGCCGTGCTGTTCTCAGAGACCCCAACTCACATTTCCCCAGAGATGTCTGGAGTGGGAAGGGAACTATCCGCCACAGCTGAGTAGGCATATCCTATGTATTGGCTGTAGGTTTATCAAGCTTGAAGGACAAACAGTTCCTATTGTGCATAAAACCTTATCTCAGTTTCCTTGAAATTTCTCCTTTCAAAATAACGGCTGACGAAGACGCCGCTGTGCAAGCACAACGTGCTACAGTTAGGGAAGAAGGAGAGGAAGATGAAATAAACATTTCAGAAAATGTTAGAACTGCCCTTACTCTAAAACAAGCAGACTATGGAGTCACAGCTAGGGGACGTATTCTACTCATGGGTTAAATTCCCACAAGCAGATGCACAATCAAAAACATTTTATTTTTATAGTGAAGATGAAACACCAGAAGAATACTGTCCGTATGAGGACATTGAAGTTCCGCTCACCTACCAGGAGCACATAAACTGGTTTAAAGACGCCCTCCCACACACAAAAGAAAAAGTGAGACTCGGTCCGCTCAGAAGAGATGGAGCGACTTGGCCAGTCCTAGCGGCCTATACACCACATCCTGACATTGACATAATGGCAGTAGCAGACTTACGTCCACTTCATAAAGAAATAATAAAACTTTAGAGAAACCTGACACAGTTCGTGATGAGAACACTCACACTTCAGCCAGCAAGGGCTACACAAACAGTACAAATCCAGGGATCTACAACCAAAATAACACCACAAATGCTACACACAGTTATGGGTAAAATGCCCACTAAACGTGAGCAAATGCCTTTCTGGATAGCTAAAAAAAATAACACAGCTGGAGGCAGTATTTCCACACACTAGCCCTCACAAAAAGCACAGAATGCTAACAATCTGCTTGCCAATGGGGATAGCTCCCCAAATAGAGGATTGTACCTCTTGGGGTACAGTTTTCACTGCCATATATACCAGAACGCATGGTATCCCTTCAGTAGCAGTACCAGATGTATTAAGACAAATACAGAATGAGTATGGAGCAGAACCTGCTCTGAACTTAGGGATGAAAATATTAGGTAATTTTGCCAAGGTATCAGCTATCACATTAGCAAATATAAAGGGGAGGCAGCAGCGGTGGCAATATGTGAACGCCCGAGAGATTTCACTCCTTTACAACAGGAACGTGAATTCCCTAAAATTATTGAAGACACCTATGCTGAATTAGGTAGAGATAGTTTGGGAGCTAGGGCAACAGAACCTCAACTCATGGGTGGTCCTGAAAAGGATACCATTAAGAAAGCACCTGATTCTTCCAAGAAGAAATGGGATAATAATAATAAATAACAAAAGAATAGAGAGAATAGATCACTATCCAGGGGTGGGTCTCCTCAAAAGGAGCCTTAGCAATCGTGATAACATTAAAAAACCTGACAGGTATCAGGATACTGATACACGTTCCTCTCATTCCTTTCAGGGTTCATCAAAAAACTCTGAGAGGGACGGACAGTCAGAACACAGAGAAGAAGAGCGTACAAAGTCCAGAGACACGCAACGCACTTCAGACTATACTTCCAAAAAAGAAGAAAAGCAAAAATCAAAACCTCAGTTTAAAAAGAAGAAAGTAGCAGGTCTTAAAGTAAGACATGCCCAGAATTCTGAGTACTCAACTTCTGAATGGGGAATGGCCTCTGACGATGCTAGACAGCGCAGCAGAAGTAACAATAGCTTGCCAGAACCTGATGGAATTTCTGGTGACAGCGGAGTTGAATGAACATATCACGGTGGAAACACCGGATACAAGGGTAAGTGTCCCACATAGGTTACATGAAATAACACTCCAGATGGAGGGGGACAAATCCAGCAAAATTAAAGGTCTCTTTTGGGAGAACCTGACTTACGGCTATGACATCCTTTCAGCTGAAAAAGATTGCCCGCCTGAAATTTTTTATGGGTTGCCCAAAGGGAGAAACGGTAATTTTACCGGATTTTTCCGACCTCGTTCCAATATACTTAAAACATACAGCCGCGCAGGAGTGGGCGGTAGCACTTGCTCCAGCATTATATCGCAACCATGTTGGGTGGGATACTGAGTCATCTCATCACGTGATCCCATTAGAAACTACTCCAACTCCACCGAGACAGAACCCAATAAAACAAGAAGCGAAAAAACAGGTCAAAGAGATCTTACATCAATTTAAATACCAAGGTGTGATTGAAACTTGCACCTCTTCAATGAATAATCCTTTGTTTCCTGTAATGAAACCCGATAATTCATACCGTCTAGTTTTAGACTACAGACATCTGAACACATGCACTAAAACATTTGCAGTACAGAATGTACATAGTGCCGCATTAATGAATAACATTGTGAGTAAAAAATACAAAACAACACTAGATATCTCAAATTGATTTTTCTGCCAAAATATAGCACCTGAGAGCAGATATTTGACAGCATTCTCAGCGCTAGGTTCCCAGCATCAATTTTGTTGACTCCCCCAAGGGTATAAGAATAGCCCTGGGTTGTTCTCAGCTAGGGTAACAGAGTTACTTCAGAATTTGGATGAAGAGGCATTGTCCTACGTAGATGATATTTATCTGATGGATGATGATTTAAAGGATCACTTGACCAGGGTGAGCAACATCATTTTGGGATTCGCCTCTGAGGGCTACAAATTCAACTTTAAAAAAGCAAAAACAGCCCACCTCAAAGTCCTATTTTTGGGATATGAGCTTTCGAGTGAAGGGAAAAGCCTTGCAGCTAACTTTTTACAAAATTGTGCGCTGCTCCAACCTCCTAAATTGTTGAAAAACTTACAATCCATATTGGGATTCCTAAATTTTGGTAGAACATACATTTTAGATTACGCACAAAAAGTAAAACCTTTCTACGACTTAAGGCCTGATTTTTCAGTTAGGCATTGGACACAGGAACACACAGATATCCTTTGTTCCCTACAAGCTGACATGATAGCATCAAAACACTTGCAGACACACGTAAATGTCCGCAACCTAGTAATATGGGTCATCCCCGGGTTATCAGGATATACTTACCTAATCTTCAATGAAGGTGAGACGGTCCCAATTGCATACAAATCATACTTGTACACAAACGCTGAAATGCGTTTTGCTTCTACAGAAAAAATCTGACAGTAGAACAGACTGCTGTAGTGAGAGAAAGAGCACTGGCTCAGGGGAAACGAATAATTGTTGTAACTCCGGTATCAGCCGTAGAGGCTGTTACAAAGGCAAGCGTTCCTAATGCTAAAGCCTTACATCCAAGATGGATACAATGGGCTGATTCTCTCACTGCAACAGATGTAGAATACAGATATAACCCTAGTCTAAAAACACAAGCATTCCTGCAATATGAACAAGAATATCCTCTCCCGAATGAAATAATGCCTCTAGATCAGTATGAATACATTATTTACACTGACGGATCTGCACAGCCAGCCATAGGAAGTAAACAACAATACAGCGGTGCATGTGCGATTGTAAAGGTTGTATGCAGGATGGTAAGTTCCATCCTAGCAGTACGAAGACACAGTCTCTAGGAGACTACACAGCTCAGCTGGCAGAACTAAAAGCCCTGTTACTGGCACTGATAAACACGGATCGAGAATTCCCCACACTGATTGTGTGCGATTTCTGTTACTGTGTCCAGTCATACAATGAATATCTTCACTACTGGGGTTAAAATGGGTTTAAGGACTCAAAAGGTGGCACAATTAAGCATAAAATGCTATGGGAACAGGTAGCTGAGTTGAAAAACTAACTACCAAGAGCTCACGTGATACACACACTGAGTCATCAACGTGATGGCGTTCATGTTGAAGGTAATTCATTGACCGGTGAAGCCGCAAAAGGTGCAGTACGTATTGCTGCCATAGCTACAATCACTCGTTCGAAAACAAGAATAGACGGACAGATAATGGTAGCTGTCATTGCTTCACGCAAGAACAGCAAAGCCTTACCGAAAGGTTTTCCACTCAAGTACTCCTACAAGTTAGATGCAAATAACATTCTGTATGCTCAGATTCCAGGAGTGGGGGATAGAGTAATACCAAACATGGATTGCAGATTGGGTTTAATACTAGTTGCACACAAGGGTCTATGTTCTGCGCACGGAGGAGTTACAGCAACAGTCTCATTGCTGAAACAGCGCTATTGGTGGCCAGGACTAACTAAACAGCCTAAGAATTTTGGGGCACATGCATCAAAGGTTTTTGCGAGCGCAAACGGTGCGATTCGCAAAAATCGTCCGTTTGCGCCCGCAAAAAGGCCTTTTGCGATGCATTAAAGTGTTAGGCACTCGCAATCTAAGATTTCTTAAATTGCGATTGCATTTAAGGAATCGCAATTTGCGATTCCTTAAATGCAATGCTAGAAGCACTTAGAAATAGCGAATTCGCTATTTGGGGCCACAAAATACAGAGAAATTACTCTGGTCTGTGTTTTGCTAAAACCTTGAAAAATGCACTAAAGTGCATTTTTCAAGGTTTCAGGTTACACATGCCCTTGGGGCATGGGTGTGCGCAACATGGGTGCACATCACAATTTCAGGGGTGCAACAGGGTGTCATTTTGACACCTTTGCACCCTTGAAGTGCAAGCGCAATTTGCGAGTACCTATTGGTACTCGCAAATTGCGCGTGCAATTTCCCATTCATTCCTATGGGCCTGTAGGCCCATAGGAATGAATGGGAAGCCATTTCTTAATTGCGACTCACAATTTGCGAGTCGCAATTAAGGAATATTTAGGAATCGCTATTTTAATAGCGATTCCTACATGCATAGGGCTTTTGGGAGTCCTTAATTTTGATTCCTTAATAATCGCAATTAAGGACTCGCAAAAGCTTTTATTGATGCATGTGCCTGTAAGTCTTAAAGTGCCACATATGTCAGCAAATGAAGGCTTCCACTGTGGCATGTCCAGCACAGACACCACTACTAATATCAGACAGACCACTCGCTTGTGTCTATTTGGACCACTGCGGCCCATTACAATCAGATGGGGCTTACAAGTATATCTTGGTGGCAGTGGATTCATGCTCTAGATTCCTATGGCTATGGCCTCAGCGCTCGGCTGACACTCGAACTGTTATAAAAGATTTGCGAGTCTTCATAGGGACATAAGCAGTTGGCACATTACATTCTAACCCTGGCCCGTGTTTAGCTCTAGGGCTTACAAGGAAGTAATGGGAGGTTTGGGTGTTGCATTGCGATACTCTTCTCCGTACCATCCCGAGGGTAATTCGGTCATGGAGAGGAAAAAACGGGACTTAAAGCAATCTTTAACAGCAAGAGTATTAGGTTCAGGTGGTAGTTGGGTCAATCACTTGTATGGGGTCCAGCGGGCACTCAATAATATGCAAAGAAGTTCCCTAGGAGTTGTCACTCCTCACGAAGTCCTTTTTGGGACGAGAATGTGGGTGTCTGACCTCGATTTTTAAAGCACAGTGGCGGATGAAAAACCATTTGACATCAATAAACGTTTGGCTGTTTTACAGGATCTCAATGGATTCCAGGCAGTACAAAGCAACATGCAAGTAAAACGCACCGCCACTGGGGAAGTCAAAACAGTCACGGCAAGACCTGCCTGGATCCCAAAAGTCGGGGATCTGGTCAGAGTAAAGATTGTGGACAAGATAGAATTTGGTTTAGTGTACAGACTTAAGGCAACAGTGATACCAACAGAACATAGTTAAACAATCTACGTATAAAACCAAAGGAGAACCAACAATATCTGTTTTTCTTTACAAAAATTATTTATTAATGATCAATTAATTACCGAAAAGGATTGTCATTTCATACTAAAATAACAGCCCATTTATACTCATTCATTCATCTTCATTCATACAACATAGACCTGGCATATAATATAAAAATCACAATTGTCTATATTTTTAACAATGGCAATAATGTCAATCGATATCTGATAATTGAGAAAAAACAATGTGCACATAATGGGTAGACTGTTTTGTTCGACGAGTGTTTCGGCACAGAACAGTGCCTTCGTCAGGAGAAGGGGCCACAATTGATCAAAGTCGATTTCTTATGTCTTTTAACGGGATGATCAAGTATTAGTTGTTACTGCTGGAAGCTGTAGAGCATTCGTTGCATCTTAGCCAAGAATGTAAGAAAACTTGATTGATAAGTCTCCAATAGAAAAAGGTGTTTGTCACCACCAACCCAGAATTGTAGTACACCTAGCATCCAGCTTGATATACCTAGTCCTTCTTATTTTGATTCCAATATATTTATCCGCTAGTGATAAATGTATTTGTTTGATGGCATCCGATTACCGGACAGGGGATTCCTCCGCACGCCACGATCGCGTGAAGACTTCATACAGAAAGCCTGTACCTGTCCTGGCTGTCGAAGGAACAAGAACAGTACTTCTTTTGCCTCTTGCCGGCAAAAAAGGGAAGAGATTCGTCTCCATTGATCTGATCAAACCACAATATGTGGACAATAGTGAATAGTAGGCCTCCTGGGCTCCTGGGTAGCCGACGCTCTCCTCTCGCTACCATACAGGAAGTTCAGACAGAAAGGCTCATAACATTTGAAGAGTCACCCATACAAAATGATGGAATTTCCAACAATGAAATGGAACTCGTTCCTCTTGAAACTGAATTTCAAAACATAAATGAAAGACAAATTTCAATTCGGCCTAACATTGATGTCTACATAAATATTCCTCTACAAGAGACGTCTGCCAGTTCAACAAAACCTGCTGAGCTAACAAAAATAGATCGAACTGCATCTGGCTACTTCATCGATTTTGATACATTTTCTCTGGATCCCAGTGAACCTGAAACAACGCCAGCTCCAGTTTCCCGTAAGCAACAACTTCATGAATTCTATACTTTTCTGAAAAAGACTTACCTAGTGCCACCTTGGCTACAGCTCTGGATATTAACTGGAATATTGTTTTTTCTCTTCTGGATTGGTCTAGTGACTGTCTTTTGCTTACTCATGAATGGAAACTATCTCCCAGAACGCTCTGCAGTATCAAATGTGAACGTGATCCTGAAACCTCATACATCCTCACATCGTGAACAAAGAGACCTGTCCTTCATGAACATTACAGCTGTTCCTATTCCTGATGGTATAGTTTGGGACAAGGTTGATTATGATGTATTTGGTCTGACAGAACTTTTAAAAACACCTTATGTATTTAAAATTGCTCTAAATGATATCATTACCTCCAGTACATTTTCTGACAATTGGGATTTTGAAACTGCAAATAATATGTTGTCTGATTTAGAACAATCCGCTGCATTTTCAAGCACTGACATGTTAGAAGACACATCAGACTATAACACTATGTACTGTTACCAACATTATGGTCATCACTTTTTACATAAATCCAGTATCCCACGAAATGTTTTCACATACCACCAATGGGAACATTGCCCGACACCAAAAAAAGGTAGTTCCAAAACGTTTGCACAGAAACTTCCTTGTTTTTCAGGGTTTAACACTTCTGACCCGACCTCATATTACTATAAGGTTGCACCTACAATTGCACGGAAAAATATGCTGACACCAAACAGATTTATTCTGCATCCTTCATTTCCCAACTGTCTGAACAGGGTTTCGACTTATGGAAGGACACCTTAGACATAAAATCAGTCTGGGGTTCAAAGGGATGGCAAGTTCAGGAAACGGAAGCACTATTTAGAGCGTGCCTCATTCCATAGCAGATAATATTTCTGAATGACACTGTGCAACAAACTTCCTGTCTTGGGCTAGCCAAGAACAAGGATTTGAACATGCCTCGGATTCCCACACCTTCACACATCATTTTACATCACGTGGAGGGGATACAATAGATGACATCATGCAGTACAATACTTCAAACACCAATTGGAAGGGATGGTTAGTTTGGTCCACAGACACAAACAGATGTAAATCAAGATTCAGGGGTACAACCGAAGGGTTTAGTATCCCTAGGCCAGACCAACGCTATGTACAAAGAGAACATCCGGGGATGGTGACATCATACAGTGTTGGGAAGTTATGCCTCGATTGGCTAAAAACCTCAACACTGTCCCAGGTGAAACAGCACTTATCCTTACTCTCTGATAAGATGGATCTAAGGAATTTTTTATTAGGTCCTCGAAAGCCATGTCAGAAGCGTTTCTTATACGCTGCCTATAATAAAATCTGGAAAATCTCTTAACAAGAAGCTGCGGAGAGACTTTCTGAAATAGATAGAATTAACCTAGAAAAGGCGTTAGCTGTAGTTGACAATGGTATGACTACATTAACATCCAGGATTTATTCACTGGGCAACATTGTATCTTCTGCTATAGATATACTAAAACAGGACTTGCCCATACTACAACATGGACAATCTCAACTACGTTCTATTATGTTGTTAAGCCAGACGCTGCAATCATTGCGCGCTGGTTATGTGTCTTGGCGATTTATCAACAGTACGTCCCTATTTTCTGCATACAATCTAACTGAGAAGCAGATAACAATGGCACAAAGGGGAGCAAAATATACAATGCTGCGTATTGTAAAACTGGACCAATTACCTTTTACTGTGGCAGAGTCACCATCCACAGAATGGTTAATCCATGGCCGTATAACATTACCGGTCACAACTTTCCAGTTTCAGTATTGCCTAGAACAACAACAGGCAGACAGATATGAAGCAATGGGTAGGGAATTCATCAAGGAATCTTGGGAATTGCCGTACAGATTTCGATGCAGGAGAGGGGACATGGAAGTGTTTCTAAGCGGTACCAACCTCAAGAACGCTTTAAGAGGATCTCTCATATGCCAGGATATCATGCTTCACGGGGCCTGTAACGGTTCAGTTGCCAACTTATCCTGTCATGTGAAAGGCTCCCCAGCTGCCGTGATTAATCCGGTGTTCAAGTTACTTTCAAATGGGAGTTACTTGATACTGAATGATCAAGGTTGTTGTGGGATGCTCCCGGGCATCGCATATCTTGTCACTGTAACCTCCAGGGTTACTTGCTGTTTGCAAGTATTGTTTCCACCGACCCATACAGTCAGGGAGGCACATTTATGGCCTTCGTTGAATGTTTCCTTTATACGGTTTGATACTCTGAGCCGAATAAAAGCCATGCTTTTACAGAAAACTATGCCCTTAACCTCCGCCCGAGAGACTTGTGATCTCCAGGTCGCAAGGTCCTCAGCTGAGATACTGTCACTAGTACGAACAAATTGCCCTTTCCATTTCACAGAAATGGTACAAAGTATCTTTAACATGTCTGATACATTGGGTATAGTACACCTATTTAAGATCATGGGTTCTGGACTGTTAAGCACCTTTCAGACAGTCTTCGGAGTTATTACCAACTTCACACACTCTGTATTTGGAAGCATTTTTGGAGGGCTTCCGCTGATCCTGTTTCTGATAGCAGGTATCCTGATTGTCATTTTTCTGCTACGCAATTGACGTCCCAGTCACCATGGAGATGGAAAAAACACTCTTGGAGCTCCACTACCGTGATCGCATGGTACTCCATCTGGGCACACCTTGCCTTCAAGAACTAAGCGAGTCTTGGTTCCTGTCATTTAGACCAGTCTGGATCGACTGTGTTCTGCCTGTCCTTCGATGCCTGTTCTGTGGACAAGAATGCATGTTAGATCTCTGTCTAACACTTCCATCAGTTGTGCCACCGGACGTTGATGCTTTACTGGACCCGATAACGGCCCATGTTCTGCTGTGTCCTCAGCGTATTCCCATGTTGATGTCTGCATTCTTAGAGCCACCATAGGATGCTTCAGCTCCTGTTGCAAAGGATACCGGCTCCTCAACAAATACTCAGGCCTTGGATGGTGCACAGGCTTCCCCAGAACATCTGAGCTTGATTGACCTAATCTGTGAGGTGTTGGAGGGATCGTCGTCTGCGATTGCAAGCAACAGTGATGTTGCATCTCCCAGCCAGGACACATAAACATTTGGCTTATCGTGTGCTGGGAAATCATTGGCCTTTTTTCAAAACAACCAAAATTGGAATTCTAAATAATAGATACTTTTTGCTAAGCTGCATGGCTTTCAGTCACTCATTGTTCGAACTATATATACGAAGATAGTTTAGTACTGACTTCTATCACCTGCAATATATGTTTTTAGCATTTTTTAGAATTTTACATTTTTTAAGTACTATTTTTATGGATTTATTAGTTGTTTACGTACAACACCTAGCTATACATTAGAATTTTTAGTATGTCGTCCAGTGGGTGTTATGTTTCATATAGGTACCCCAATATAGGCTCAGGTAGCAACTCAACCTTTCACCTATATTCTCCCCTACCATTACACTACATAACGGTTCTTGGGACTGACCTTTTACCTAGTTACGGTACTGCTTACAGGACGTGGGGTTTTCCCTAAACACTAACCTCATCCATTATGTATGAGGATTCTTGGAAACTCAGCAGGACTACTATCTTGTGCATAATAACTATGTATAAGAGTCATTCCTTCCATCGTCCTAAGTCCGATATGACACAGCAAGGTAGAACCCCTGAGGGTACCACTTTGGGTATATAAACACCATATCTTGCTGAGGTAGACAGAGAAGAAGAGGACTTCCATGCTGACACACTGATGCGAGACACTGAGGTTCCTGCATGCAGACACTCCAGCTCGCAGTGGTCTGACATCCCTCGTGGTGTGTCCATCTCGAGACCAAGACGGGGTCCCACAGTCTCTCACTTCAGGTAATGGGGTTGACTTTATCCTAGAGGGATTCTTGGCGCTACACCTACATACATGCCAGGTACACTTAGGTACATCTGGTTAGGGTCGCATCATAGGAGTACGCATTTTTACTGTCATGGATTTTATAAACCTGTCTGTACTCATTGTTTTAGCACTATGGTAGGAATCTACCATCCTTTTACTCTGTTGGTGCTTATAATCATTCATATCTTTTTCTGTCTTATGGATGTTTCAGCACACCTATTATACACTTGAATGACTTTGGCTCAATAAATGCTTAGTGAAAAACGTCCCCACTATTTATTCTGTGTATCTCTCTGAGACAAAGTGAGCACAAGTGACTGAGAGAAAAGTATAGCACTGTTTCCATGATCCCTGATGGGACAGAGTTGTCATGTTCGCTAGTTGCCAAGAACTATTCTCTCCTTGGTAAGAGGGGTTTCTAGTGGCACTGTGAGCTAGCTGGTATACAGGCTAACATACTCGGTGGGGGTGTCTAGAATTAGTCTGGACACCAATCCTACAGTCTATGTTGTCTAAACGTGAAGATCCTATATTGGTTTATAGGAACTACACGACACTTGATTATAGTCGAAGTCTGCCCTTGACCCAAAGAACAGCACATGATAAAGGTTGGTTAGCCCAGGTTCCCTGGCTACATCTGATGTAGAGGGTTGGTTAGCCCAGGTTCCCTGGCTACATCTGATGTAGATTGACTTCTTCAGGACATCCCCCAACTTAGTGCTAAGCCTTATGCTGCATTATCTACTACTGGAGAAAAGCCTGGCTTAGCAATCAGTAGGTTTTCTGTAATGGGGAGTGAGAGGTCGACCACGCCCGAGATTGCACAAGAGTTATCAACTACAGAATCCAGATCAGTTTCTTTGGTCCAACACACATCCCTGATGCTAGCCACACCTGAAGTAAGTCAAAATCCTGAAGTCAAACTCATGGCATTGAATGTCACAGGGCTACATGCTAAACAAATGATTTGGAATGGGGGGGAATTTATGGATAGTCACCAAATCATTTTGTTACAGGAAACATGGGCCACTGAGCCAATTTATAGGCCTGGTTATCTCACCTACTTTGCAAATGCCATCCCAGCCATTTCGGGGAGAGCTTCAGGAGGCTTAATAATCTGGCAAAAAATTTCCAATAACTTCAAGGTGGAATTTCTAGACTCAGGATCAAGGAACATCTTAGGCAATCACTTGATATTCCATAGTTCTGCTGTACTGAAACATCTAGTTGTGATTAGCATCTATATAAGCTAAGTCAAGTACAGTGCCTAGTCCTCAACCATACAAACACTCCAGCATTAGTATAGGGCAGTATACACCATTCTTGGACTTTGATAATAGCAGGGGGACTGTAACACCAAATTTGAGCCTCTTGAACCTCTAACAGCCTTAACAGCTGACGAGGGCGGGGAGTGGTGCATCCCTGAACTCACAAGTAATCCAGCACTGAAATGGCCAAAAGTCACAAGTCAAATTTTCCACCTTTGTTTAGACCTTGGCGTGAGAGCTGCTAATGGGTGCACTCAATCTGATAATCACCCTAGTTATACCTTCAAAAGAGGCATGTGCACCAATCACATAGATTATATCATGCTTAATTAGAGACTATGGTGCTAAATGATAGACATGGTAGTTGTTACCTGTGTAGATAGTGATCATAATGTACTTGCTGCTGTCTTTAAATTCGATATGTTTTGCAATTCCCCTGAGCAAGTCAACAACATCTGTATAACACCATTGGCTCTTACAAGCAATCGCGGGAATATAAAGTGGGCCAACATTAGAATGGATACTCGGGTAATTGCAAAGATTTATCAATCACCTGTAGATCACTTTGGGACTTATAATACCCTTGACTTGAACGCAGCTATGTTCAACAGTAAGCACAGGTAGTTTTTTAGTACCCTTAAATATTCCTTCATGAAGCAGAGTAAAAAGGACATGTTGCCTCCATGAGTTGCCCTTGGTTTACCAAGAAGTGTAGAGAGGCAAAAGGGGGATTCATAAAGGCCTTTAAAGAAGGTAAAAAAAAAATAGATATATTGAGAGCTAGGAAGGTCTATAAGGTCATACTGATCAACGCTAAGGGTCACTAGGAAGAGGGGCAGTGGAGCAAAATTCTCGAAGTTCTGGGGAAACGTGATTACAGAACATTTTGGAAATTAGTGGCATCAAATAGCAACGGTAGCTCTACCTCTCCTGACGTATACATTCCAGTGGACCTATGGGTCGATCATTTCAAAGCCCTATATAGCTCGAGTGTGACTATGAGCAAAGGAAACTACTCTCAGTGGGAGGACATGAGTGACAGCATAGTGACAGTGAAATGTGTCCGTTTTGCCTCTAGCACCCCTTTTATGGATTTTTCAATTGAGAAAACTAAGGTTGCATGAGAAAGGACAGCGTTCCCAGCTCAGACACTATCCCAGCTGATTTCGTCCACTCTGAGCCTGAAATCTGAGTACCCTACCTGAGAAAGTTAAGCAAAGCTGTTCTGCATGGGTAGGAAATCCCAGAATCATGGTGTGGTGCCATCATTGGTCCAATCCATAAAAAGGGCCTAAAAGACAATTAGCCTTATCGATAACACCCAGAAAATGTTCTGTAGGCAGGTCCTATTCTGTTTGCAGGAGTGGATGGAAGAACATCAGGTTCTGTCACACTTGCATGTGTGCTTTAGCATGAATATAGGTACTATAGACCAATTTTTGTGTTTTATGACTATCTGTTGGAAGTACACTACCATCAACAAGGACCAGCTGTATGTGGCTTTTATGAACATGCAGGCAGCATTTGATCTAGTACTGAGGCACACTCTCTGTGTTGTATTGGCACAAATGAGGATTCCATATGACTTACTCAATCTCCTCGTTAAACTCAATACATTTGCACAGGTTGGGTGGAGCATGCAGCGCGACCTTTCCCCTAGGATCGCTGTTAACCATTGTTCATGAATGGTGCAGTGGAAGCCCTGGTGGAATGTCAGCATGATGTCCCCAAGGTAGCTGGTGAACATATCCCTATTCTTCTATTTGCAGATAACACCTTGCTGCTCTCATGCACCCCTATGGGTTTGCAGGAATTGCTTAACTGCTTTGTGGGGCTCAGCAGGGACCAGGGGCTTGAGATCAATGCAGGCAAATCCAAGTTTATGGCCATCAACCCTCATCGCATTTTTGGAAACAAGATGACTATGGAGGGTTATAGCATTGACGAGGCCAGGTGCTTTGACTACCTGAGAGTTAGGCTCGCTGAAATGCTTTCCTGGGTCCTTCAGTGGGCAAAAGGCAGTTCTATATTAACACATAGAGCAGCAGCTATTGTTAGGAGATATAAGGTATCGACTATCAGGGCCGTGTCGCCCGCCCTGGAAGTATACAGATCAATGGCCTTGGGAGGTCCACTGTATGGGGCAGAAATCTGGGATTCAGGATGCACCTCACAATTAAAAACAAGAGAAAACAAGTTTATACGGTCAGTTTTGAGTATCCCTAACGGCACCCCACTCACAACTTTAAGATGGGATTTGAGCCTAAAAAGGGTTGATCAAATTGCGCGTTTAAAAATCCTGAATTACTGGGGTAGAATTTGGACAACCCAGGAGTTGGCCCCCTTTAAAGCTGTATTAAAGTAGTTACTGCTATTAGATAAGCATTGTACCATGCCATGGATTAAAGCTGTGAAAAGTCTATGCAGTGAGCTAAAGCTTGGGGTTGTTTGGGAAGACCCCTGCATGCTAAGGGTGAACCCTGGCCAACTGGTTCAAAAACATTCACTGGGAGCACGTTTTACAAAATACGTGGTGTGAAGCTAAGCCTGATGGCCTAATGGATAGATTTTTAAGTCACAAATGCTCCCCACATTTCGAGTTGTTTCTCGACAGAATTACACCTCCCCCAGCAAAATCACTCTATATTCGCTTCCGGGTTTGCATGTTGCCACTCATGAGTTTCACCTTAGAGATGGTGTAGAGAGAGGGAACAGAAATGTGATTGTCCATTTTGCCCCAATACACTGGGAACTGAGGTGCATTTTGTACGGTTCTGCCACAAGTACAACAAACTGAGATCCACGTGTATTTTGCCCCTTTGAGGCAACATAGGAGCAAAGCTGTGCCTGGGTGCTTTACGTATATTAAAACTGACACCGCTGAACCTATTGTATTTGCACTGGCAAGGTTTTTAAACTGGGCCTAGTGTCTGAGAACAGCTGCTCTGCATGTCCAAGTTATAGAAGCCACTAGCACTGGGATATTATAGTGAACTAGTCCACAGCAACCCTTTGGCTTTGGTTTGGGGTCTGTTGTTTAATTTCATTACGTTTTAGCTTTGAATAACATCTAGAACCTGTCGCTAATTAGTACTATATTCTTGTTGAAAATTATTAGTTATATATATATTGGGTAAATTGTTGTTCTGCAACATTTTTATTTCCTGTGAGTTGTCTAAATCATTTTTATTGAACCTTTGCACTTTTTCTTATGAAATTGTTTCTTTGACATCGAGATGTATTATTATTTTTTATTTTTAAACTTTGTTAGCTGCTACCTGACTGAAACCTTTCTGTGATTACTTATGTGTACTGTTCTTGTTAAGATTTTAACTGTGATATGAATTTATGTGCTTTTATGGTCTTAATTGACCAAAATAAAGAATTTGATGATGATGATGACAAAGATTTCCCTTAATGTGTGCGTGAAGGGGAAGCGATAGTAGACAATATAAGACCAGATTCTTCAACGATGGTGGGTTGGGCAAGTGCTGGATAGAAAAGTCAGCCACAACAACTTGCACAGTAACTCTATTGGGAAGCATGTCAACTTCTCACTGCTATCTCCACTCTACCACAGGATATTTCTCTGTCACTATCTTATTCCTCTGCAGAAATTATGATGGTGTCAAGGGGGCATGGCAGTTCTGGCTGAACTGTTCTTATTGGACACGGTCAAGACTTATTTGCATATGGCTTGGCTCAAACTGAGATGGCATTGTGGGGAAAAGAACGATGAGTTGAAATGCTACCCACACGATTGCCAGTGGTTAAATATATTGCAAGCATTTCTACCATCACCTTTTGTGTGTTTAATGTACTTCCCTTAGTGGCAAGGGTATGCCTAGACATGGGTTCTGTGCTCACTGTGCCACTGGGACCAAGCTAGACCCGACTAACGAGTCTCAATCAGGGTGAAACAGGTCTTGGGTTGCTTGAGTTCCGGCTCAGGGAGGACACCTGGTTTGGCAATTCAGGTTGGACTGCTTGTATTGGACATGGTCAATACTGATTTGCATATGGCTAGGTCCAAACTGAGGTGGCGTGGTGGGAAAAAGAACGATGGGCTGGAATGCAACCCTGAGCGATTGCCAGTGGTTAGATAAATTGCAAGCACTTCTTCCATCACCTTTTGTGTGCTTTATTGTGTGCTTGATGTCCCGCCTTAAGTGCAAGAGTATGCCCAGATGTGGGTCCTGTTCTCACTTTGGCTTGGAACCAAGCTACAACTGACTAAATAGCCTAAATAATGGCAAAACCGGTGTTGCGTTGCTTGTGTTCCGGATCAGGGAAGACTTGGCCTGGCAGTTTGTGCTGGACTGTTCATACTGAACAGTGTCAAGACTGAATTGGATATGGTGGGTCCAAATTAAGGTGGCAAGTTGGCCAAAAGAAAGTTGAGTTGGAATGCTACGCCACGCGATTGCCAGTGGTTTGGCAAATTGAATGCATTTATCCCTATACCTTGTGTGTGTTTGATGTACTGCCCTTAGAGACATGGGTATGTCCAGACGTGTGTCCCGTGTGCACTGTGCCACCGGAACCAAGCTACAACCTAATGAAGGGCCCCAGTCAGGGCGGAACAGGTCGGAGCTTGCTTGTGTTCTGATTCATGGATGATGTGGCTTGGCACTTTAGGCTCGACTATTCTGAATGGACAGGGTCAAGACTGATTTGCATATGGTTGGGTCCAAACTAAAGTGGAAGGGTGGGCAAAAGAAAGATAGGTTGTAATGCTACCCCACAGTGTTGCCAGTGGTTAGACAAAGTGCAATCATTTATCCCTTCACCTTTTGTATGTTTGATGTACTGCCCTAAGACGCAAGGGTATGCCCAGTGCTTGAAATGGAAAAAAGAAGTGCAGGGACCCTAAACAACAGTACCTGCTTACTTTTGAGAAGTGCTGGTACTCTCCAATTAAAAACGTATTGCATCTCTGCTGAGAAGTGCAGGTACTCTCCCTCTCCAAATGAAGGAGTGCAAGTACCCAGTACTTGACAGTACTGGCCCATTTAAAGCAATGGGTATGCCCACACATGGGTCCTATGCTCACTGTGCCATTGGAACCAAATTACACCCTACTTAAGAACCCCAATCAGGCAAAACCGGTCCTGGGTTGCTTGTGTTCCCGTTCAGGGAGAACCTTGCTTGGCAGTTCAGGCTGGGCTGTTGCTATTGGACAGTGTCAAGACTGATTTGCATATGACTGGGTCCTAACTGAGGTGGCATGGTGGAAAAAAGAATGATAGGTTAGAATGCTACCCTAAGCGATTGCCAGTGGTTAGACAAATTGCAAGCATTTCTTCCTTCACCGTTTGTGTTTGATTGGCCTCTGACCTCCTGCCTGCATAGGGGCAGGAGCAGTCAAAGTTATTTGCACACCAAGCCTTTACTAGATTTTCAATCATCTCCTCCACTCTGTTTAACTTTAATTATTTCTTGTTGTCTCTTTCTGACTAATTCCCTCTCCATGATCCTGTCATCATTTGAGACTATACTTAACTTCTCCCATCTTAAGTCTTAATGACGAATCTACCGTTGTGTGACTAAGAAAAATCCTTTTGTTTCTCAAGAAAATTGTATTGTATCTGTGGTGGGTGAAGTTTAACCGCTGAGGTTCGCACTTCCTTCGCAGATCAAAGCATTTTCTAGTACCACCTAATGCAAAATAAAAGCTGCTATGTTTTCCTCTAACGATATCTGCCTTCTATTCTTTCACCGTCGCGCTCGGCTTACTTACCTTTCTAGCTTGCTCCTGATTTTATCACTTTCCTCTGTAATCTCTTCATCTCCTTTTCCAACATCTCTAGTAACCATTTTATTTGGAACAACCTCGTCTCCACCAAATGCATATTTTCTACCCTTTTCTGCCTTACCTCTGTTTTCTCAAAAATGAAACATATTAACCAAATAATGTCTGTGCTAAAAAGCAACGTTTATGTGTTTGCCTTTCGTAGTGCAGGGATGGGCTATTTCAAATGGAGCAATGACTAATTTTCTCGTTTAATGGCATTACCATTATTTCAAAGAATTGACAAAATACAAATCATTGAGATTTATTGCACTGTTAATTATTAGAAATGCCATCTTCTTCTCTAATTGAATTTGGGTAGTCAACGACCTGCAAGATCCAAGAACGACGGATAATTTAGCATGTGCTACCTACAGTGTGCAAGATGTTTGCTCACATAATGCTATATTATTTCATGCTTTGTTCAGCGGCAAGAGCTGTTGTGTACATCTGATCAGAAAGCTCACTTTAGTGACCAGTAAAGCGCATAAGAATGGGTATGAAGCATAATAGATATCCGTGTAAAAGCTATTCGTCTGACTAGTCTATGCACATGTTTGAATACTCACAACAAATATGACTTTTGATCAAAATGTGTTGTTATGCTTTGTCCTTAGTCCTCATTATAAAATATTATTTTCAGGAACTGTCACCAATAATCTGTACTAACATCAAATGGACTAATTTGCGAATGCAAACATTATTATTGCGTGATCACGATAAAAGTAGTACCCTCAAACCAAGATTGCTGAACAACGTTACCAACTAGAATTGAAAAATCCAAAGTTCTTCCAGGGGTTTGCGTGTGCATAAGGAACAAGGGGAGCACAGAGTGAGAGCATGCAACTGCGTATGAAGTCCAATATCGAAATCACTTGTGCCCTGATTACAAAAGAGGGCAGTTTTTATAGCACACCAATTAAATTATTTCTAGCCATACTATATATAGAGATCCCCCATTTCCTAATGGCTGGACCTTGCTGCCAGCAGTTGGCGGGCTACTGTTTATTAGTTGTGGGTGTCCCCAAGCAAATGAGTCCCCGTACATTAGTTCACCAGCGCTGAAGGCAAATCAGCATATATGAGATTGTGGCGGAAATATTTCTGCCCAGTGTTCCAGTGGATCAGCAGTTGGAAATGACTAAGGGCCTCATCTTCATTTTCAAAGCACAGGGATGTGTCGTATTAACAACAACATGATGCAACCCTGTGCTGTCCCCTGTACTGGCGCACAATTGACTGCCATGTGCCAGCACAGGCACCCTTGCGTCATTTTGCAAGGGTGCCTACGCTGCGTGGATGATTGTTTTTGTGCAGGAAGGAATTCCTTCCTGCACAAAAACAATAATTAATGGCATTTTCCTTTTTCTAGGCGTGTTGCAGAATGCAGCACGCATAGAAAGAGGAAAAAATGAGGGGAAATAAAAAGTATTTCTCCTCGTCGTGCCATTCCTATGCCTCCCCGGGGGAGGGGGAGGATATTGACACATTCCCAGTTTTACAAAATGTTGTACATTTGGGAATGCATCACATTCCATGGATGTTGAGTGGGCAAACCCACAGCAACACCCATGGAACGCCCCTTCCACGCAGAGTAATGCGTGAAAGGAGCCCATATTTGCAAGGCCATGAAAAGTCACACAGGGTGACTTTGCGTGGCCTCATAAATATGGGCAGGCCCATTGCGCCACCGGTGCATTCAAAAAAAGTGACGCACCGGCAGCACAATGGGCTTGAAAATAAGACCCTCGGAATGCAAGGAAACGCATTTTCACCAATCTAGAAGAATTACGTCATATAATTCAACTCAGCTGTCATCTGAAGAAGGAAGAATATACTGCTCTAGTACATTAGTTGTTGGTAGCTACAGCCTTTTACATTGTGCATGACCCCTCTGTGTTATGTCTTCCATACTTCCACAAAAGAAACAACTAGGGCTTGGTGTGATGTTCACCCTACTCTAACCTTTCCTAACCTCACAATTTTATGTGAAACTTAATATCAATGTGCACCAAACCCACCTACACCAGAAACTTTACGTAGACTATGGAAGGAATTTAGACCCTAGCAGAAAATCCACAGAATTTTCCACATGCATAGGATTTTACCTTAGGGTTTTACAACCGGATTTCGCTTTTAGTGGATGAAAATGGTGAACAACCTTTATTAACTTTGGATCCATTCTGCTTTTGCCATTTTACTTATGCAATAGCAGCCTTACTTTTGCTGGAGGTGGTGGCTGATGGATTTGCTTATGTTTAAAGGTGCGTCAATGATGCATTAAAACCTGAATACTATCCATGTTTTTTGTGCAAAGGTTTAAATTCCCACAAATGGCAAAATGCAAAGAATTTGGATGCCTACTTTTTATTACCCTTTTCACGCAAACCAAAATGGCTTCCTTTATATTTGCAAGGAGCATCAGTCCTCAAATAGTTGCAATCACCATTAGCACATGTTTAGTTTCTTTTCTATGCATAGAACGCCCTCTAGTCAATTGTCTGTGGCAATATGGTGGTGACTACAAATCAACGAACGACAGCTGATATACTCGTCCACGCTGTTCTATAGTATTTTAACAGTGGGTGTTACTAATGGATCTGCATCTGACATTCATTTCATTTGGTTCTGGCCAACAATATGTTTCATGGTCCATTAATATGGACATTTTGGAAACGTTTCTCCCCCTTTACGTGGTACCCTTAATTGCACTTTGCAAACCAGAGATATGTAGGCTTTTTGTGTCTCACTGTCCGCCATCAACATGTCAATATTTCTGTGGCTTCAGAGGAGACCTACTACCGGATGACCCCTAATATTTACATTATGTAGATATAAATTTGAGGAAAGATGTTTGCTTGAATCAGTTACAATAGTGGTAATATGACTAACACCCCAAAATACGTACATTTTTTTAATTTAACAGAGGACACACTGTGATTCTACCAGGCAACCTTTAGAATAAAAAATGATAATAGGTGAGCTTTTTAACACTAATTGGACATGCACATTGCTGGGAACAGAGTTGAGACATCAGCAAAAAGTGCATGTGGTGTGTCAACAGGTAGCACGGAATGTATGACAACATTTAGGGGTATATTCACAAGGAAGTGGCGGAGAGAGGCGTTAGCCTTCTTGGCTTAACGCCTCTCTCCGCCACTTCGGAAACACGAGGCTTCACCATATTCACAAGGAGATGGTGCAGCCTTGCGTTTCCCCCTGCGATGGCGCTAAGTTTCACAACTTAGCGCCAACGCAGGCACCCTTGCACCAGAGTGCAAGGGTGTCTGCAAGCAGGGAGGTTTGTTTATGTGTAGGAAGGTGTCCCTTCCTGCACATAAACAAACCGAAAATGCCAGTTTGTAAATTACATGTGTGCTGCTTCATGCAGCACACATGCAAGTTACAAAACGGCATTTTAAAAAATGGTTTGTTTATGTACAGGAAGGGACACCTTCCTGTACATAAACATACCATGGCATTTTGCATTTTCCATGTGCGCTGCACAAGGCAGCACACATGGAAAAAGCAAAACGAGGAGAAATAAAGCATTTCTCCTCGTTTCGTCAACTTAAGACCAGGGTTTTCCTGGTCTTATTTTTGGCGCTACCTCCTATTTACGCTGCCCTTGTGAATAGGAGGCAGCGTCAAAATCAATGGGTGTTGGGGTGGAACGCCAACCACAACACCCACTGCACCCCTTTCACGCTGTGTTTAGCGTAAAAGGGGGCCGTATTCACAAGGCAGTGTTAAGCCACGTTAAGTGGCTTAACGCTGCCTTGTGAATAAGGCGAGGCCCCTATCGCCACCACAACGTCACTGAAAGTGACGTTGTGGTGGCGATAGGGGCTTGTGAATATGCCCCTTAAAATACAGAAAAGAAGGATGGGAAAACGCAACACGGTTTTGTAGAATTTCTCTCTGTCACGTTGCACAGCAAAGCTGCCCCTTTTGAGGTTTAAGAATTTTAGCTCCTGTAGTATTTGCACAGTAGTTTATAGCACTATTGTTACTGGTGCAAATTGTATTTTTATCTTTAGAAATGCAGGACCGAAAATACTGGAATACAGGGAGAGTGCCAACGGCTGTGGCAAACACACCAACAAGTTGTCGAACGACTTGGTAGCTGACACCAGTCGTTCCAATGAAACCTTATAGAGCATTCATGCAATAAAAAGTCTCGCATTGTGATCCATCCAGAAGTTACCCTTAGTACAGATCAGTGCTCCTCTACACTACAGCATATAGGTACAGATTTACTAAGGCTTTGCGCCTCCACAAAGTGATCCAAAGTAATGCAAAGGTATGCGAAGCACCTCATTGGTGTTTACATTCCAGCTCTAAAGGCACTTTGTGTTGGAAAGATGCTCTTTTCACAGTGCAATTAGCTCTTTCCGCTGTTTTGTGCTGCTTTGCATCAAGGTGTAATTATTGAGGCACTACTTAAGCGGATCAGCACAAACACCCATAGGTTTTGAAGCAAATCCCAATCCTTTGCATCAAAAAGTAATGCCTCATTGAAGCAGAAATTAATAAGTCAAAATGTTTTCTTTCTTAAAGAAAAACCCACACACTTTGCATGTGCACAGAACAAAATGCATGGGATCCATCTGCATTGTGTCTAGGCATCGGAATTTGTACGGGAAGACAATGCTTCCAATGCAAATCATATGCTAGACAGTGCACACTCTTCTCTGCAGGGTCGGATTGGCCATAGCGGGCACTGGGCGTTTTGTCTAGTGGGCTGAAAGGGTGGGGCGGTTTTTGAGTGGTGGAGGCCAGTTTTGTTATTGGGGGCCGGTTTTGCAGCAGTGCTGCAATATCGCCCCCCTGTAACATAAGCAGCAGCAGTGCTAATGCGGTAAGCAGTGCCTCCCACTAGCACCCCCCCCCATACCCCCTCTCCGAGCCGGTCCAGCTGTACTGCCAGGGCTGGTATGGGTTCCCAGTCCGGCCCTGCATCTCTGCACCTGGTTGAGCGGCTGTGCATCATCGAAGGCAGACTAATGCAGTAGGCCAATCTCAGGAGTTAGCCTCTGCACTGTGTTTTCCCCCTTGCTCAATGCAGCGCAGCAAATTTGGTTTTAGTTTTCTTCATTCCTAGTGGTGCCTTTATTATTAATATGTAGCCTTTTACCTCGTTATAATTAATCAGACAAACAATGTGGTCTGAGGAGCCATAATCATGTGCCCTTGCTAGCACTCTGGCGCTTTTTGGTGACTGATTCATATTTTAAATCAGACTGCTCATTTATACCCTGGCATACCCATGACTTTTACAGATCTATGGCTTACTCAGTAATCGACATTTATTGACATTAAATGTATATCATATAGTGATTGTCTTGCACAAAACCTATTTTTTCCAGAAAATGTATTCCACTAGCAAAGTTGGCTGAATTAATGAGCTTCCCAAACTACACTACACAATGTGGTGCCTGCCGACTTTCAGGGTGAGGTTGCTTGTCCACTACTCATATGTAGGGGAGGACGAAATTGCACAATTTTTTCCTCACATAATACATGTAATATTTTTTAAAAAATCATGTACATTACACAGAATACATTTTGCAGGTCTCCTAGGTGAAAATTGAACATGAATTCATATCTTGTGTAAAAAAGTCACTCAAGATATCAGATGGAAACTGGTTGGAGTAGCAAAAGGCTCATAGGTGCAGCATACATCAGTCTCACAGTCCCTGCAAGCCATTATTTTCTTGAACCAGTCTATACATGAAAATTCTTAACCAGGAAGGGAGAAAAATTCACTTCAATAGTGAAGTGGAGAGACTGCAACAAAAATTTTTTATACTTGGGTGCCACCTGGAGCACTCCCACTCAATCCCTTTTTTCCCCAAAAAACGGCAGTACAGGGAGACCACTCCTGTGCTGCCCTTGTAATTTCTTTATAAATATTTTTTACTTTTAGTGGATGCCCCGGTCCAGCCTGGGGAACCCACAACATCAACAACTGTTGCAACTGAAGGGAGAGGCCCATGGCCTCCATGACCCGCTTGAACTCCTCCAAGCACCCATCCTGGTGGTCGAAGGAGACAGCTGTACTGCATTACTCCCACCTGGCAGGAGCAGCTTTTGTTTTTGTTCCTGCTGGCAGGAGCAAACCTGTATACCCTGCCAGGGACAACAAGGACATGGAGTTAGGCGTGTAGTCCATGCCTGCACTCTCCTGTGAAGGGACCAACACGGGGTCCCAGGGGATGGGGTCCACAGGACACCGGTTCACATTGGGCCTTGGGGAATGGGGTCCTGGGGACCAGGAAATGACTTGGGGGGGTTGTATGCTTTGTTCCCCATTATAAAAAAATAAACAAGTCTCAGTCCCCGGGGTATGGGGTCCCAGGAGTCATTAAATGTCTTGGGACAGTTCCACACTAATAATGTGCTGCCTCACCAAGCTCCAGGCCCACCCAGGGAGGGGGGATTGTTTCAATAGAGTGGTTCCCTCCTTTTTTAAAGATATTTTATTGTCGTACCAATGTACTGTAAAAAATATTTTTGGGGGTTTTTGACCCCGGGCGGACAGGGTGGACCCTCTGGCACCCGCCCACAAGGCCTGAGGGATCAGGGTATCCCTACCATGAATCCTATATCTTACTTTTTTTTCAGGACATGGGCACTCAGTCCACAAGTCCTAAAATGGCTGCAAAATATCTTATCTTTTGATCTGCCGGTACTGCCCGTGGTACTAGGGCGGCCTGATATATCTATGCATTTTCAACCTTCATTTCTCAAAAACGACTACACTGATGTACAAATTCACAAAAAGCAAGCTATCCGGGTAAAGATCTGGCTTTCTTCTAAATTTGTTGTAATTCCCTTCAGCCCTTTTGGCTGTATCTGTGTATAAAGTTCCTAGGGTAAATTGCACTGGGAAATGTGTTTAAGGACCCCTCCCTTTTTCTAAGCTCCTGCATGACTGATCACCCTGGAATGTTCCAGGAAGGAGCTGAGGTGAATAAACTTCATTTATGGAAAGTTTCATGAAGATTCGTGAAACTGCAACATGGTCTTAACTATAACTACACAGTGGTGAAAGCCACTGCATGATATATATGCATTATATATATATATATATACACTGAAAAAACCATAGGTTTCAGGCACGTTATAGTTAGAAATTAGCATTTAAAAAACCTTTGAAATTCACTGAAAAAACCATAGGTTTCAGGCACGTTATAGTTAGAAATTAGCATTTAAAAAACCTTAGAAATTCACTGAAAAAACCATAGGTTTTAGGGACAGTTATAGTTAGTTGGACATTGCACTCGTACAAAACCCGTGAAATTCCCCCATTATAGTTAGTTCAGCTAACTATAACTCGCGCCCGCAATGCACTGCTGATGACGTCACATATTACATCACTCATGACATGGTCACTGACATCACTGATGACATCTCAAATGACATCACTGATGACATCACTGATGACATCATCCAGTGACTGTGTGTTTTTGTAAAGTTTAAATATGTTTAATATATATAGGTAAAGGCGTATTGAAGAATGAGTGGGTGTATAAGAGTCTGAATGGATGTTTTACTAGGTGCGTGACTGACTCTATAAGTGAGTAGTTAAACATATGTTACTGAATGCATGGGTTAGTGACTAAACTGTGTGAATATCTGTATCCGTCTGTCTGTTGGTGTGTAAGTGACTGCATGGGTTTGTGAATAACTACATAAGTGTCTATATGAGTTATTGATTGGTTGTCTGAGTATGTGTATGGGTGCCTGAGTGTTTGTGTGGGTGGGGCATGTGTGACTCTGTGCATAGATGTGTGAGTGGGTGATTCACTGGGTGCATAGTTTGAAGTGTGCATCTGTGATGGACTGTATGGGTGGGTGAGTGTGTGTATGGGTGTGTTAGTGAGTGAATGTATATCTCATTTGTACATGTGTAAGTAACTACATATATAAAAGGCAGTATATATGTGTGTTAGAGTATATAAATGTCTATAAGTGAGAGTGTGTGATTGTGAGAGTGGCTTCATGGATGAGTGTTTGCTTGTATCAGTGATTGTATAACAACGTAAGAATGTGCTAGTATTTGTATGACTAAGTGAGCTGGTGTGTGTATAACTGTATAGGTGAGTAAAGGGTAGTGTGAATAATTATTTGTATGACTGACTAGGTGTGTGAGTACCTCTATGGATGAGTGGTGGTGTGTGAGTGTCTATATAGGTGTATGAGTGCATATGATAGTCCTGTACTGAGTGACCATAAGTATGAGTGACTGTACGGGTGAGTGAGTGGATGTGTGTGTGTAGACCTAAGAATCAGTGAGTGGGTATGTAGTTATTGGTGTTGGAGTGTCTATGGTTTTGAGAATGGCAGTCTGTAATTTAGAATGGGTGTATCTAAAGTTATGTTAGGGTGTGAGAAGATGCATGAAATTATCACATGGATGATGTCATCAGTGATGTTATCAGTGATGTCATTTGAGATGTCATCAGTGATGTCATCAGTGATGTCACTGGCCATGTCATGAGTGATGTAATATGTGACGTCATCAGCAGTGCATTGCGAGGCGCGAGTTATAGTTAGCTGAACTAACTATAACGGGGAATTTTACGGGTTATGTACGAGTGCAATGTCCAACTAACTATAACTGTCCCTAAAACCTATGGTTTTTTCAGTGAATTTCTAAGGTTTTTAAATGCTAATTTCTAACTATAACGTGCCTGAAACCTATGGTTTTTTCAGTGTATTTCAAAGGTTTTTAAATGCTAATTTCTAACTATAACGTGCCTGAAACCTATGGTTTTTTCAGTGAATTTCAAAGGTTTTTCAAATGCTAGTTTCTAACTATGCCTACAGAAGTAGGACATGTGAAGAAAGAAGAAAAAACGCACAGAAAGAAGCAAAAGAAATGCAGAAAGAAGCAACAGAAGTCCTCAAAGACGAAGAAAAGTGCAGGAAGAAGCAAGACATGTGCAGAAAGAACCAACAGAGGAGCAGAAAGAGGCCTTGTTACAAAATCATCCTGTGCCCACAACTTTTTCAGATGGGTACTGGTGGTAACTGACTCTGACTAACCAGGCCTAGAGCCAGTGGTATGCTAAAAGACACTTAGAATACAGTGAAAACACCTACATACACTAGGGAACACTATGCGTTGGGGTACCCCTGTGATTAGCATGACCTCCTCTGTAAGGCCCTAGTACATAATAGGGCAGGGGGATTAAAACTACCTCTTAAAATGCGCCACGGGCACGTTTGCACACTGGTGAAGGGAGGGGGGGCCTGAGGTGACATGTGTGCAAACACGCCCTGTGGCCGTTTTAAGTTGGGGGATTAAGTCCCCTTGAATCCTGAGGGTCCCTGGGGGCCAACTAACCCACCAGGTATGTCCAGTAAGTGCCACAGAGTTGCATTGCAGAGAGGTGTAAAATGGGGCATGGCCTCGGACCACCTCTCTGCAACGCAGCTCTGTGGTGCTTACCGGAGGTACATGGTGGGCTAGTTAGACCCAGGGACTCTCAGGATTCAAGGGGACTTTATCCCCCAACTGTGTTTGCACACGTCACCTCTGGCCCCGCCCCCTACCCTTTACCACTGCGCAAAGGCGCCCTGTGTCAGGTTTTAAGTTGGGGAATTAAGTCCCCTTGAATCCTGAGAGTCCCTGGTTCCAACTAGCCCACCATGTACCTCCAGTAAGCACCACAGAGCTGCGTTGCAGAGAGGCGGCCCGAGGCCATGCCCCATTTTACACCTCTCTGCAATGCAACTCTGTAGCACTTACTGGACATACCTGGTGGGCTAGTTGGACCCTAGGGACCCTCAGTATTCAAGGGGACTTAATCCCCCAACTTAAAACGCACCACAGGGCGTGTTTGCACACATGTCACCTCAGGCCCCGCCCCCTCCCTTCACCACTGTGCAAACGCGCCCCGTGGTGCGTTTTAAGTTGGGGGATTAAGTCCCCTTGAATACTGAGGGTCCCTGGGGTCCAACTAGCCCACAAGGTACTCCAGTAAACGCCACAGAGCTGCGTTGCAGAGAGGTGTAAAAAGGGGAGTGGCCTCTGAACACCTCTCTGCAACGCAGCTTCGTGGTGCATACTGGTGGTTCCTGGTGGGCTAGTTGGCCCCCAGAGACCCCCAGTATTCAAGGGGAATTACTTCCCCATCTTACAACGCGCCAGGGGGCGCGTTTGCAGAGTGCTGCAGGGAGGGGGCGGGGCCTCCGGCGCGATGCCGGTCTTTTTTTAATTCATTTTTTAAGAAGGGGTGCTGTGTGGCCCCCTTCTTTCCTAATTTTTGGCCCTGGGGACCCCATCCCCCAGGGCCTAACCCCTATATATATTTTTTTTTAAATGGAAGGGGGCCGCGTGGCCCCCCTCCCGAGGCCATATTCGGCCCCGGGGACCCCATCCCCCGGGGCATGGCCAATGTTTTTTTTAAATTAAAATTATTGGAGGGGGACCTGCGTGGCCCCCCTCCTCAGGCCATTTATGGCCCCGGGGACCCCATCCCCCGTGGCCGGCCTTTGCGTTTAAAAAAAAAATAATTTAACCATGGGGGAGGGGGGCCACGTGGCCCCCCTCCTGGGCCAATCATGGCCCCGGGGAACCCCATCCCCCGGGGCATGGCCTCTCGTTGGTGACCGTGGGGGGGTCCCCAATCCCCCACGGTCCCGCCGGCTCCCCGCGTCCTGCGGGAGCCGGCATTGCTTTCCACAAGGGGAGCTGCTGACATGCAGCTCCCTTTGGAAAAGCAATTCTGCTTTGCTTCATTGAAGCGAGAGCAGGTTTCCCTGCTCTTGCTTCAATAAAGCAAAGCAGAGTTTGCAATGACAGGGCGGGAGCGGCGAGTCATTGCAAACAGCAGTGTCCCGGGGGTGGGCTACCCGGGACACTGCAGGAGCCGGCCCTGGGGGGTGGTGGTCCCCAGGGCCATCACAGGATCCAGGAGGGGGGCCGCGCAGCCCCCCTCCCAACATCTGCACAGCCCCAGGGAGGTGGTGGTCCCCGGGGCTCGGGGGTCCATAACGGACCCCCAAATTTACATTTTAAGTGCCCCGGGGAGGTGGCGGTCCCCGGGGCGTGTGGGGGGGCTCGAGCCCCCCCACACAGGTATTTTTTTTTTTTAAATGAAGCCCCGGGGGGTGGCGGTCCCCGGGGCTGCGGGGGGGCAGTGTGCCCCCGCTATTCTTACTAATGAAAGCCCCGGGGGTGGCGGTCCCCGGGGCTTGGGGGGGGGCTGCGTGCCCCACTGCAACTAATTAATCAAGCCCCGGGGAGGTGGCGGTCACCGGGGCAGTGTGGGGGGGATTGGGGGCCCCCTCACACTTTTTTTTTCACTGCCCCCGGGACCTGGCCCACCCGGGGGCTAATTATTAACGAAGCGCGGGAGGCTGCGCTTCGTTTTTTTTGTTTTGCGGCCCGAACCGCGGATCCGGCGCGCATTTTGCAGATTTTTTTTTTTTTTTTATGCTTTTTTGGGTCCTGGGGGTCCTTGTGGGACCCCCTAAGCATGCCTAGGGGGTCAGGGTGTTTCTACCCTGCCCCCTTTCCTTTTTTTTCGCGTTTGTTTTACTCTTTTCTTGTGACTCGGTTCTACCGAGTCACAAGATGGCTGCCAACACTTCCTGATTTGGAGAGTTGACAGCCAATTAGCATGCAGCTCGTGGTCGGGAGGGTGCGTGGATCCACCGCGGCCATAGATATCGAAACTTTTATTTTGAATTTTCTCAGCAACTACTGAATGAATTTACACCATTTTTAAAAAGAGTGCTTTCTGATCCAAGCACTACCTTGTTGCCAAATTTGGTGTAATTCCGTTCAGCAGATTTGGCTGTACCCTTGCATAAAGTTTCCTATGGGAAATTGATTTTTTGACTCTTATTTTTTGAATTTCTCCGCAACTACTGAACGGATTTACATCATTTAAAAAAAGGGCGTTTTCTGAACCAAGCACTACCCTTTTGCCAAATTTGGTGTAATTCCGTTCAGCAGTTCGGGCTGTAGTCGTGGCTAAAGTTTCCTACGGGAATTAACATGGAGAAAACACGTTTTGGGACCCCCCTTTTTTCTCGGCCCCTGCTTGCCGAATCACCACGAAACTTTCAAGATAGGAGCAGACCGGAGCGGGCCATTAGTTTTGAAACTTTCACGAAGATTCGTCAACCGGCGCCAAAGTTATTGGGAAAAGAATGTTACGAATTTCCTATGGATAATAGGTCCTAACTATAACTATCTACAAGGGGAATATATATATATATTCACTGAAAAAACCAGAGGTTTTAGGGACGTTATAGTTAGGAATTAGCATTTAAAAAACCTTAGAAATTCACTGAAAAAACCACAGGTTTCAGGGACGGTATAGTTAGGAATTAGCATTAAAAAACCTTAGAAATTCACTGAAAAAACCACAGGTTTCAGGGACGTCATTGTTATGCTGACATTTCACTCATACAAAAACAGAGAAATTTGGCCGTTATAGTTAGCTGAGCTAACTATAACTCGCGCCCCACAATGCACTGCTGATTATATCACATATTACATCACTCATGACATGGTCAGTGACGTCACTGATGACATCACTGATGACATGTCAAATGGCATCACTGATGACATCATCCACTTAATCTCTGATGCACCTCCTCAGACCCTAATATAACCTTTGATGCACCCACTCTAAAATGCAGGCTTCCATTCTTGAAACCATAGACACACCAATACCAGTACATACCCACTCACTGATTCATAGGTGTACACACATCCACTCACTCACCCATACAGTCACTCATTCACGCAGTCACTCATCTATACAGACACTGATATATGCAATCATATACCACAACCAGCCGTGGTCCGTGCAGGTTATAGCGGTGGGACGGTGGGGCCTGGTGAGGGGAAAACGGGTGCCGAAACAGACAAGAGGGGTGCAGAAAGAGGCAAGAGAAGTGCAGAAAGAAGCAATAGAGGTGCAGAAAGAGGCATGAGAACTGCAGAAAAAAGCAAGAGAGTTGCAGAAAAAGGGAACAGGGGTACAGAAAGAAGCAAGAGAGGAGCAGAAAGAGGGAAGAAGGGTGCAGAAAGAGGCAAGAAGCAAGAGAAGTGCAGAAAGAAGCAACAGTGGTGCAGAAAGAGGCAAGAGGGGTGCAGAAAGAGGCAAGAGAAGTGCAGAAAGAAGCAACAGAGGTGCAGAAGGAGGCAATAGAAGTGCAGAAAGAGACAAGAGAGTTACAGAAACAGGCAAAAGAGGTGCAGAAAGAAGCCAGAGCAGAAAGAACCAACAGAGGTGCAGAAGGAGGCAAGAGGGGTGCAGAAAGAGGCAAGAGGGGTAAAAAAGTTACAAAAAAGGTCCAGAAAGAAGCAAGAGCAGTGCAAAAAGAACCAACAGATGTGCCAAAACAGACAAGAGGGGTGCAGAAAGAGGCAAGAGAAGTGCAGAAAGAAGCAACAGAGGTGCTGAAGGAGGTAAGAGAACTGCAAGAGGGGTACAGAAAGAAGCAAGAGAGGTGCAGAAAGAAGCAAGAGAAGTGCAGAAAGTAGCAACAGTGCATCAGAAAGAGGCAAGAGGGGTGCAGAAAGAGGCAAGAGAAGTGCAGAAAGAAGCAACAGAGGTGCAGCAGGAGGCAAGAGAAGTGTAGAAAGAGACAGGAGAGTTGCAGAAACAGGCAAAAGAGGTACAGAAAGAAGCAAGAGCAGTGCAGAAAGAACCAACAGAGGTGCAGAATGAGGCAAGAGGGGTGCAGAAATTAGCAAGAAAGGTGCAGAAAGAGAACTGGAGAAAGAGGCAAGAGAGTTTCAGAAACAGTCAAGAGAGTTGCAGAAAAAGGAAACAGGTGTGCAGAAAGATGCAAGAGAGGTGCAGAAAGAGGGGAAAAGGGTGCAGAAAGAGGCAAGAGGGATGCAGAAAGAAGCAAGAGAGCTGAAGAAAGAAGCAAAAGAGGTGCAGAAGGAGGCAAGAGAAGTGCAGAAAGAAGCAACAGAGGTGTAGAAGGAGGCAAGAGAAGTGCAGAAAGAGGCAAGAGAGTTGCAGAAACAGGCAAAAGAGGTGCAGAAAGAAGCAAGAGCAGTGCAGAAAGAACCAACAGAGTTGCAGAAGGAGGCAAGAGAAGTGCAGAAAGAAGCAACAGTGGTGCAGAAAGAGACAAGAGGGGTGTTGAAAGAGGCAAGAAAAGTACAGAAAGAAGCAACAGAGGTGCAGAAGGAAGCAAGAGAATTGCAGAAAGAAGCAAGAGAGGTGCAGAAAGAAGAAAGAGAAGTGCAGAAAGAAGAAACAGAGGTGCAGAAAGAGGGAAGAGGGGTGGAGAAAGAGGCAAGAGAAGTGCAGAAAGAAGCATCAGAGATGCAGAAAAGGGGAAAATGAGTGGAGAAAGAGGCAAGAGGGGTGAAGAAAGAAGCAAGAGAGGTGCAGAAAGAAACAAACGAAGTGCAGAAAAAAGGAACAGAGGTGCAGAAAGAGGCAGGAGTGGTGCAGAAAGAGGGAAGAGGGGTGCAGAAAGAGGCACGAGGCATGCAGAAAGAAGCCGGAGAGGTACAGAAAAAAGCAAGAGAAGTGCAGAAATAAGCAATCGAGCCTCAGAAAGAGGCAAAAGGGGTGCAGAAAGAGGGAAGAGGGGTGCAGAAAGAGGCACAAGGGGTGCAGAAAGAAGCAAGAGAGATGCAGAAAGAAACAGAAGAAGTGCAGAAAGAAGTAACAGAGGTGCAGAAAGAGGCAGGGGGTGCAGAAAGAGGGAAGAAAGGTGCTGAAAGAGGCAAGGGTGGCAGAAACAGGCAAAAGAAGTGCAGAAAGAATCAACACAGGTGCAGAAAGAGGCAAGAGAAGTGCAGAAAGAAGCAAGAGAGGTGCAGAATCAGGCAGGAGAGGTGCAGAAAGAGGGAACATGGGTGCAGAAACAGGCAAGAGAGTAACCCTGGGCGAAGTTTGCGAGGCTACGCGAAGTTGCACAAAAATTCCATGACGCTACGTGAGCATGCGGAGTTGCTTGTTTCCGCATGCGCGTGTGTGCTCGCGAGATATTTTTGACATTCGGCAACGCGGATGATGTGTTCGGGGGAAATATCGCTCGAACTTCACCATGCGGTCGCAAATGGGCGCGGCCATCTTGTTTTCCTATCTTTTGCATGGTTCTGGGGCCTGTTTTTCAATCCCTCTCCAATCTTTTCAATCCTGTTTTTTACACTGTTTTTCGGAACTTTTTTATTTATTATCTATCCCTCTCTGTCCCTAAGTCTATATTTTGCGTTTTATTTCTACTTTTACTGAGTTTTTTTTACTTTTCTACTGTTTTATATTACTTCCTTCTTTACTCTCCTACTTCTTCCCCTAACTTTATTTTTTCCGGCTAAATTTTCTCTTCCGCCCCCCCGCCCACCCCAGAACCATGGCTATGGGAAAGGGTACCGGCTCCAAGGGCAAGGCGCCTGTGCCAAAGAGCTGCCTGCCTTGAGGCAGACTGTGCCCAGCAGGGGTGCAGGCCCGAGCCCTTTTCAGCGAGGCGGAGGTGGCCGCCCTTGTTTTTTTGTGCAGCGCCACCTCCCCTTGACCTTGGCAGCAGGCGGCAGGCCTGGCTCCGGGTACGCTACCCAGGAGCATCACTGCCGGTGGGCGAGGGAGCGCCGGGAACTGTTTTGCTGCTCTGGGGTCCGGCGCACCCATAACCAGCTGACCCACCGGTGGTCAGATGTCTTGGACCGGGAGCAGGACCTGCTGGACCTGCTAGGTGTCGAGGTCGTGGGGCTTGGTGTGTATCTAATACTAGTAGTATTGTGTGTTCTCTAGACTGTGTTACTGTTATTGCGAATATAATTTTTTTCCGAATAGCAAGAATGCTGCTGCTTACATTGCAGGTAATTTAAGTTTAAAAATCTTCTGTGATTGTTATTTTTCTAGACACAGGTGCTCGGCGCTACTAATCTTACTTGTTGTTTGCAACTTTGCGCTCGCTTGGGCTGATTATGTAAGAGTTTACTTTAGAGAACTTAAGTTAGGTAATGCTAGAGAGACTCTAGTCCTTCCTTTGTCCTCCTGTCACTATGATAGTGGTGGATAGGTAGTTTAGTTACTTAGTATTAGTTGGTCATTTTTAAGCAGTCTGCGTGATGCATCCTCCATCACGTCACGTGCTTTTTGAGTGCTGCTTACTCCAGTCCTTAGTAGAACCTTTTGTAGTTAGTTTAGTGAGGGAGTAATAGGCTTAGCAGAACATCAGCAGCAACCAACCAACAATTTGTTGTATGCAAAAATGTATGCATGTGTCCTCCATCTATGCATTTTTGAGGACTAAAATAAATGGAAATGCAGACTTAGTGAACAATTGGCCCGTCTGTATAGGTGGGCTAGGTCAGGTGGTACTTAGGCGTAGTATTCTGGAATCAGAATGGAACTCTGGATTAGTGTTCATAAATAATATCTAGACGGTCCGCGAATCCCGCGATACTACCAGTCGATCAGATTAGATAGGTCAATTTTATTGCAATTGTTGTTTCCTAAAATGTTTTTTTGAGCGTTTTTTAAAATATTTTATTTGTTTCACACCAATCATCAATGTTTGTCTCTTTCTTTATTATATCTTACATGATCAGGACCCAGGGGCAAGAAGACGGGGTCGGAGTCGGCGGGAGCAGCTGGAGAACGCCAGGGTCAGGACCAGGACCGCTCCTCTACCGAGGGCTCTGCTGCTGGCCCCAGTAAGTCTTCCTGTGGTTAATATTAATAATTATATTTCCCTAACTTTTACTGCACCTTATTTTTTCCGAACTATTATTTCCGTTTCCTAATTCTATTTTGTACCAAATCTTCTTCGATCTAGACTATCTTTTTCTAAATTCTTGTTATCCCTGCCTCTAACTGCCTCTGCTATGACTCTCTGTAAAACTACTATTATTAGTCTGTCTGTAGCTAAGCTTGCCCAGTTGGCCACTCTTTATTTAAAAGGTTTTATTAAAACTCAGATTCACCAATAGCTCTAGCCACTGAGTCCAGTCCTTTGGGTTGGCCTCTTCTAGTCTTCTTAATCTTGAGAGGCTTTTCGACAATTCCCAACAACAAAATGTCCGACCAGATATTTTACTATTTTTGATAGGATAGGACATACTACTACTAGTAGTGTCTACTCTACCCGATTTGTAGTGATGTATGTCGTATATGTATGTATTTTAACTTTTTTTTCAATCTTGCTAGTGAAAAATAGGGGGAGGTGTATATGGCATCTAAAAATGTGTAATATTTTTTCTAGGCGTACTGACCATGACCACCAGTGCCGGGGCCAGCGGCGGGGCAGGCGACACCAGCCAGGAGGGAGCAGTGGATGCGCCAGCTGCCACAGGGGTGGGTGAGCCAGCAGCAGTGGCGGGCGGTGATAAGTTATACTTATATTTCTTACTTATTGACAATAGTTACATACTCGCTGCAAGGGTGTTGTGTAAATTGAGAGAGACTAAGTTGTTGTGAACAACGGTTGAAGAAGACACCCTTTACTAAGCATTAGAGCAATAGCATTAGCGGCGGGAGTAGTTGAGTAATTAATGGCCTCTTCTATCTGACTTCAACTCAGCTGTGAAAGTTTTATGGAGAAGACTAAGAGTCAGATCAGATGACCTTGATGGATGGGTTGAACGAAAAGGGAAAGAAGGATGGAAGGAGGAAGGACGGGCGAGATGTAATATATATGACTGACAGAGAAGGATGCGTGGGATGCATGCATAGGTGGCTGATAGGAATCAGATGCATGGGTGGTTGAAGGATGGGTGGAAGGTGAAAGAAAAGATGCCTGCCTGGGTGGGTGAAACTGTATGGGTGGATAGCAAGAATCCTCCGGGGTGTTTCATGGGTCAAACTCAAAGGCAAGCAAGGAAGGAAGGGCACATGGGTGGTGGTTAAAAAAAAAAAATGTTTGTTGTTGGTGAAACAAACTAAGGTTTGTTGAGAGATTAAGAAGAATGATAGACATGTTTACTTTGGATGGATGGATGCCTGGGTGGTATTCATCATAGATAGCATAGGTGGAGACTGTCACTGGATGAAGAGTCTTTGAGGAGAATGTAAAAGAAAAAGAAACCGCGCCAGAGTAGCAAAGCCAAGGAGAATAGAAGTTGTATTTTCAGAATACTCCCTTGACTCACAGTAGTTTGCAAGCAAAGCATATATATTGTGTATGTATGTTGTTATCAAGCGCCTCCCTCCGACTCCGAGGCCCACTCCCTACCTATGTTAATTTATTTTTGACTGTGTCAGCCTGCCATGGGTAGCCTATCGGCTGCATGGTTACACAATCAATCAAAAGAAAGTACCTCATGTCGTCCCATATATAAGCAATGATCACTTGGATCAGATATCATCTGCCTTGTTGTTGTATAGTAGTCAGGGCAGGGTGAAAGTGAAATTGAGCAGTTGCCCTTAATGTAACAGAGTATGGCCAGTGCCACCCATAATAGAAAAATAAGATGATTGTGTAGTAGTCAGCTTCCCCACATGCAGACAGTAGTAAATAAAACTAACGTGAGTCTGGGTCACAAGTATGTGTCTTGGGCGCAAGCTGACTGAGCTGGCATGCCGGCTACAACAACGTTACTTCATTTAGCTAAACAAGAGAGAAGAAGAAGACTGGTGTACTCGAGTGAGTCCATAGTGCTAGTATAATGCCTGAAACTCCCACAAATGTTAGGGGCCGAGGAAGTGGGAGGATAGATACCACAAATGTTATGTACTGTGCTTGCTAGTGCTACTGTGCCACTATGTTTAGAATGAATTTGTCTTACTGTTTTGCTAAGAGTATATTGGTTACAATATTCTTTTTTCTTCTTGATATAGCTACTCCTTCCGAACCAAAATCATCTAAACCGGACAGGAAGGAGTTGGCAGCCATGGCCGGGTGCCGGAAGCTGCAGGCCATCTGTACAGAATACCGGCGGCTGGTGATTGTGGCGGAGGAGGAGGAGGAGGCGGCAGCAGCTGCAGCCTCCTCCAATGCCCCGGGCCCCAGCCAGGCTCCTCCAGTGGTACGGCGCCGCGGTCTGGCAGCCGCCCGCCGCACTTCATCGAAAACTGCTGCCCCCGTGGATGCAATAGTCGATCTTTTAAGCGCTGCATGCTCCTCCAAATGGCGCGCCTAGAGGAGCAGGTAAAGGAACTAAAGCAGACGGTCCTGGTGGTTAACCGGCGACTGCGAGCCCACCAATAGAGAGATCCTGTTGGATTGCCCCTTTTTTATTCCTTTTTTTGGTGGGTGGGCATTGGGCGCACGTTGGGGAAAAGTTGGGGTTATATGGACAGTTTTATTTTTGAACGGACATTGGTTGGACTATTCTTTTTGGACATTGGTTGGGGTTAGGGAGAGGGGTGGGTCAGGTGTTGTGGGATTCTTTACATAGTTTATTTTTGTTAGGGGATTAAATTATATTTATACTTAAACTTTACATACGGTGTAAATGTTTTGTGGGGGCTTACTCTTTTACATCACATGGTTTCCTTTGCTGCTGCAGGGCCGCAGCCAGTGTTTGATTTAAATAATCTGCCGATTTTTTGTAACACACGAACAGATAGATGTGGTACCCTACTAGTACTGTCAGTCTCTCCTCCTAGTCTATGCATTCTGCAACTGTACTCAAGGGTGTGGGTGTGTGAATTAATGAATTAATTTCCATTATTAATTATGCCTTTCCCAAACTTCTTCTCTTACCTGTGATTGATGTTTAAACTTAGGCACAGCGATGGCTGCATGGTGATGATGGTTTGGTTTCCCAAGATGCCATGGTTGTGGTGGTAGTAGTAGACACTGGCAGTAGCATTTGCAAAAAAAGAAAATGAGACAGTCAGTTGCCTGAAAGAGACTCTGGAAGGAGTAGTAGAACGAAGTACAGTACAGTACACAAGAATACTGCCAAACAATAAACCATAATAATGCTGATTAGCAATGCTAAAGTAAAATAAAACATAATAGTGGTGGGGATAGCCTAGTACAACAACAAGTTACAAACTGTAGTTGTGTCGAGTCACTGGACACAAGCGTAAGTAACCTTTAGTGCTATAAAAGGAGGATGATGAATCCAATCGATGCCGGCAATTAATTATGATGGATTATGTTCCTTTGGAATAAAAATTGACTTGCAAATATACTGAGCATGGGTGGGCAAGCAGAAGAAGAAGAAGATCCTTGCCCTGCCTTCAAATTGAACTAGTGTTGCTTTCACCACATCCGCCCCAGCAAGTGTGTGATCAATTATTGGTGTAAATTTAATTTAGTCACACCTCAATATAAATCACACAGCCCGGGGGAAGAGGGTTAGGGTTTGATGAATGGTTGAGATGGGGTATTTGAGGGAAAGGTTTTACAAAGACAAACAGTACACATGGACAACAACAACACACACACACAATCTTGGCAGACGACCATCATATTCATAAATCTGTTAAGGGAGAAAAAGGAAATGCATGCATGATGATGACTTGATGGTTAATGATAAGTAGTGCTTACTAACTAGACTAGTAGACAGTACAGGGCAGCAGTATATTATTAATTATTATTATGCTATTTGCTTTGACTGTCTGCCCTCATAGAGACCCAAATTACATACATTTTATGTTCTGTTGTACCGGGCTTCCTTTTAAAGCTAGCAAAGAAAATTAAAAAATAGCTGTAGGGATCAATTATAAGCAAAGAGCAACAATAACAACAACACACAGTCGTAATGATTGAAGAGAAAAAATTAATCAAATTATTTAAAAGATGATGATACTAAAGTTACTGTATGATCCTGGTCAAATTGGGGAGTTGCATCTCGGCATTCCTCTTGGTCCTCCCTTCCATGGACGCTGCGTCCGTCAATCTTGGGTGCCACTGCCTGCCTGGCGGATGCGGATTGGTAGGTGAGTGTGAGTTGTTTTTCTCTGTTTAGCACTGGGTAAAGGCCGGCCTGTAAGTGTAGATTGAAAAACAAAAGGGATATTGAAAAATCAAGGAGGAAAAAAAAGCATAAATTACGGAGGAGTGCAAACACTTTCAGAGGCAGCATGGCTAAATCATGTCTACTCTGTTGTCTGTTTCCAGCATTAACATACAACAGGACAGAGCAGGCCCACGGTGCCCACCCAACCTCCACTTAGCTTAGATTTTGAGTGAGCCAGACAGAGCACACATATACAGCAACATTGCATTTTCCAAAGTAAGTAACTAAATCAATGCACAGCTGTCAGTCATACCACTACTACACTCGTGGAGACTCGTGACTCGACTCCACCACTACACAGACATGTAGGTCTGCTGTGGTTGTTCTTGACTTGTTTACCTTTTATGCCACTCATGAAAAACGCCCTGAGTTTTTCCATCAATCATCTCCGATCCTACTGACTGACTGCGAAGATACTATGTCACTGTGGTCATCATCATGGTGTTGTCCAACTCAGTCTGCAGTGTACCGAGTGAGTCCAGATTCCATATTCAAAAATGCAATGGATCGGCCTGCAGTAGAAGTACAATTTTGTTATTAAACAACAAGAAGGGAAACATTGACTTGAGTCACTTTTAGTGTGTAGATTAAATACTAGTACACTTTGACTTTACTTCATGCACAACAAACAACAACACAAACACCAATCACTCAGAGTCAGCGTCCAATGCATGCCATTCATTACCTGTTCCTTCTCATCTCAAGTTAAGGGGTAGTCTCTCTCGGCTCGGAAAGGAGGATAGCTATAGTCATCATGTTCCACTCCTTTTGTAGGGACTCGACGAGGCAACATTTCTTGTACTATTCTCCATCCAATCATCTGGCTTGAGGGAAATGGATTTAGGGCGAGTCAGGAGGAGGATGGAGCAAGACTCGGAGGAGTGGACTTAAATGCACACAGCTGCAACTCCAATATGGCAATAAAAAGAAAAGACGGTGGTGATGGATTTGTTGTGATTTGAACAAGAAAGACAGAGACACACACAAATAATAAAAGTAAATAAGGAAGAAAGAAAGTAACAAGTTCAAAGGCTAGTTGTCAGGGAAGTATAGCTCGTCCTCAAACTCTGGTGGTTCAACCAGAAGTAGGTAATCATCTAACACACTACTTCCTTCACCTAAGTCGCTGTCCTCATCTTCCTGCTGTGATTCACGTATTTTGGAATTCGGTGGTGTAAAGTGCTGATTCATTTTTATCATGGTTAACCTCTCCACGTTTTTGGGCGAGAGACTGGTCCTTTTCACTGTTACAATGGCACCAGCAGCACTGAAAACTCGCTCAGAAGAGACACTTGCGACAGGGCAAGCCAGATAGTTTTTCGCCAGCCTGCTGAGCACTGGCCATTGGCCCCTTTTCCCATACCAATACAGCAATTGGTTTTGATCAATGTAGATATCTGTTGGGTCATCCAGATAGGCCTGGACCATTCGCTCAAAACTCAGGGGTACTCCACTTTGCTGGGCCTCTTTTGCCTTTGCATCAGCACTGGACCTAACAAGCCCTTTTTGTAGATACCAATCCTGTGCCGATTTTACTGGGGCTGACGATCCGGTTCTTGCTGTTGTTGATAGTGTTGGTGAATGCTGTGAGCCAAACGCACTGCCCTCAGGCTCTGAAGTTGAACTTGACGCCAGAGGCAAGAGGGGTGAAGAAAGAAGCAAGAGAGGTGCAGAAAGAAACAAAAGAAGTGCAGAAAAAAGGAACAGAGGTGTGGAAAGAGGCAGGAGGGGTGCAGAAAGAGGGAAGAGGGGTGCAGAAAGATGCACAAGGCATGCAGAAAGAAGCTAGAGAGGTACAGAAAAAAGCAAGTGAAGTGCAGAAAGAAGCAACAGAGCTGCAGAAAAAGGCAAGGGGGGTGCAGAAAGAGGGAAGAGGGGTGCAGAAAGAGGCACGAGGGGTGCAGAAAGAAACAAAAGAAGTGCAGAAAGAAGGAACAGAGGTGCAGAAAGAGGCAGGTGTGCAGAAAGAAGGAAGAGAGGTGCTAAAAGAGATAAGAGAGGTGCACAAAGAGGGAAGAAGGGTGCAGAAAGAAACAAGAGTGGTGCATAAAGAAGCAAGAGAGATGCAGAAAGAAGCAAGAGAAATGCAGAAAGAAGCAACAGAGGTGCAGAAGAAGGCAAGGGGGCAGAAAGAGGCTAAAGAAGTACAGAAAGAAGCAACCGAGGTGCAGAAAGAAGCACGAGAAGTGCAGAAAGAAGCAAGAGAGGTGCAGAACCAGGCAGGAGAGGTGCAGAAAGAGGGAAGAAGTGTGCAGAAAGAAGCAAGAGTGGTGCAGAAAGAAGCAAGTGAGGTGCAGAAAGAGGCAAGAGAAGTGCAGAAAGAAGTAACAGAGGTGCAGAAAAAGGCAAGGGGGGCAGAAAGAGGCAAAAGAAGTGCAGAAAGAAACAACCGAGGTGCAGAAACAGGCAAGAGAAGTGCAGAAAGAAGCAAGAGAGGTGCAGAACCAGGCAGGAGAGGTGCAGAAAGAGGGAACATGGGTGCAGAAACAGGCAAGAGAGGTGCAGAAAGAGGGAAGAAGGGTGCAGAAAGAGGCAAGAGTGGCACAGAAAGAAGCAAGTGAGGTGCAGAAAGAGGCAAGAGAAGAGCAGAAAGAAGCAACAGAGGTGCAGGAAGAGGCAAGAGGGGTGAAGAAAGAGGCAAGAGAAGTGCAGAAAGAAGCAACAGAGATGAAGAAAGGGGGAGTAGGGGTTGAGAAAGAGGCAAGAGGAGTACAGAAAGAAGCAAGAGAGGTGCAGAAAGAAAGAACAGAGGTGCAGAAAAAGGCAAGAGGGGTGCAGAAATAGGGAAGAGGGATGCAGAAAGAGGCATAAGGGGTGCAGAAAGAAGCAACAGAGGTGCAGAAAGAAGCAAGAGAAGTGCAGAAAGAAGCAGCAGATGTGCAGAAAGAGGCAAGAGAAGGGCAGAAAGAAGCAAAAGAAGGAAAGAAAGAAGGAACAGAGGTGCAAAAAGAGGCAAGAGAGTTGCACAAAGAGGGAAGAAGGGTGCAGAAAGACGCAGGAGGGGTTAAGAAAGAAGCAAGAGAGGTGCAGAAAGAAGCAAGAGAAGTGTAGAAAGAAGCAACAGAGGTGCAGAAAGAGGCAAGAGGGGTGCAGAAAGAGGAAACAGAAGTGCAGAAAGAAGCAACAGAGGTGCAGAAAGAAGCAAGAGAAGTGCAGAAAGAGGCAAGAGAGGTGCAGAAACAGGCAGGAGAGGTGCAGAACGAAGGAACAGAGGTGCAGAAAGAGGCAAGAAACATGCAGAAAGAGGGAAGAAGGGTGCCGAAAGAGGCAAGAGGGATGCATAAAGAAGCAAATGAGGTGCAGAAAGAGGCAACAGAGGTGCATTTTTTTTGTTCAAATCCGCAGATTATGCAGCAGATGATAGATTATGTGGCAAATGCGGAAAATGTATAATTGTGCAAAAGGTGGTGCAGCCAAACAATCACAGAATTCCAGTGGCCCTGCTCATGCGTCTGACTAGTCAGTGGTTACTTCTTTTTTTTTGTCTCATTGAGTTTATAGTTTAGCTTCTATGGAAATGAGGAAGAGTAAACCTGAGGTTACCACTCCACAACACAGACTACCATACCACATAATTACTCTCCATAACACAAAATCCCAATCTACATAATTCCTATACACTAAAAATACCACATACTTTCTATCCACATAATTTCACTGCACAACATTCCACATAATTCCACTACCCACAACATACATCCACTCCACTCCCAAAAACATTAGTAAAAAACTTTTACATTTACAACGCCAATAGCTCTACCTCTCGCAAATGTGAAACCTATTACATTGCAAATGCTTCTTTAACTAGTAGCCGCGTTTGCAGGTTGGTGGAGAGAGGGTGCTGGGCCTCCGACCAGAGCTCAGGAATTCCGCTGTGTAGGAGTGCTTCCTGGCCCCCAAAGTCCCTCAGGAGTAAAGTGGACTTCATCCCCCAAACTGTAGTGTGCCAGAAGGCGTGTTTGCAGAGTGGTGGAGAAAGGGGGGTGTGGCCTCCGAAGACCTCTTAGCAATCCCACTGTGTGGGACTTACTGGAGGTAACAGGAGGGGTAGTTGGCCCCCATCATAGCAGGCCATGCCCCCTTTGCCCACCGCTCTGTAAACGCACCTCCTGGCATGCTCTTGGATGGGGATTAAAGTCCCCTTCGCTTCTGGGGGTCCTTAGGGGCCAACTAGCCTACCTGATACCTCCAGTAAGCCCCAGATAGTGGGATTGCTGAGAGGTGGACACAGGCCACGCCCCCTTTCTCCACCACTCTGCAAACGCACCTCCTTGTGCTCTCTTGGTTGGGGGATGAAGTCCCCTTGCATCCTGAGGGTCCCTGGGGGCCAACTAGTCCTCCTGTTATCTCTAGTAAGCACTGCTGCTCGGGGGATGAAATCCACTTTAGTCCTCAGGACACAAGAGGACCTCATCGCACCACCAGCAGTGCGCCAAGAGGCGTGTTTGCAGAGTGGTGTAAAAAGGGGCGTGGCCTCGGACCACCTCTCAGCAATCCCACTGTGTGGGGCTTACTGGAGGTACCTGGTGGGCTTGTTGGCCCCTAAGGACCCTTAGGATTCAAGGGGACTTAATTCCCCAACCCAGAATGCACCAGGAGGCATGTTTGCAGAGTGGTGCAGGGAGGGGGGCCTCCGGCGACATGCCGGCTTCTCTTTTCTTTTTGTTTTAAGAAGGGGGGCTGTGTGGCCCCCCTTCTCTTAATATTTTTGGGGCCCCGGGGACCCCATGGGGCCCCTGGGGCCTGACCCATTTTTTAATAAAATAATTTTAAAAAACGGGAAGGGGGGCAGCACGGCCCCCCTCCCGAGCCGATTTCGTCCCCGGGGACCCCATCCCACGGGGCATGACCACTTCTTTTTTTTTTAAATGTACATTTACAGGAGGGGGGCCGCGCAGCCCCCCTCCTGAGGCCGTTTTTGGCCCCGGGGACCCCATCCCCCGGGGCTTATCCTCTTTTTAAAATGATTTAAATATTTTTATTACAGTAGGGGGGATGCATGGTCCCCCCTTCCCTTGGCCACTTTTGGCCCCGGGGACCCCATCTCCCTGGGGCCTGGACTCATGTTGGGGACCGCGGGGGAGCTCCAATGCCCCCGCGGTCCCAGCCGGCTCCCCGCCTCCTGCGGGAGCTGGCATTGCTTTTGGACAAGGGGAGCTGCTAGCATGCAGCTCCCTTTGCCCAAAGGCAATTCTGCTTTGCTTCATGGAAGCAAGAGCAGGTTTTCTGCTCTCGCTTCCATGAAGCAAAGCAGAGTTTGCTATGACAGGGCAGGAGCACTGCTCCCACCCTGTCATAGCAAACTGCAATGTCCCAGGGGTGGGCACCCTGGGAGATTGCTGGAGCCGACCCAGGGGGGTGGCAGTCCCCAGGACCAAGGAGGGCTCCATGAGGGGGGCCATGTATGTAGGTGGTGGTCCCCGGCACCGGGGGTCCTCATCGGACCCCCATATTTGCATAAAGTGTGCCCCGGAGATATGGTGGTCCCCAGGGCAGTGTGGGGGGTAGGAGCCCCCCACATGTAATTTTAATTATTGAATCCCCCCACCCCAAATTATTATAAGCCCTGGGGAGGTGGTTGTCCCTGGGGCAGCGTGGAGTGGCAGGAGCCCCCCCACGCATATTTATAAAAAATCCCCAGGGCTGCAGGGGGGCCGAGTGCCCCCGCATTTAATTACCAAAGCCCCTGGGAGATGGGGGTCCCCGGGGCTGTGGGGGCCCCCGTGGGCCCCCACAACATAACTATATATTGCCCCTGGGACCTGGCCCACCTGGGGCTTAAAAGAAACAAAGCGTGGGAGCCCACGCTTCATTTTAAAAAAAAATTTACAGCCGGATTCGCACACCCAGCGCAAATCCTGCCGAAAATATAAAAAGAAAATGCTTTTTTTGGCCCTCTGACCAGGCCTAAGGGGTCAGGGTGTTCCTACCCTGCCCCCCTTTTTTTTCTTTTTTTTTTCCTTTTTGCTTGTGACTCGGTTCAACCAGGAAGTGTTGGCAGCCAATCAGAAACAAGCTCGTGCTCGGGAGGGTTTGCGGATCCACCGCGGTCACCAGATATCAATATTTTTTTATTTTTTTATTTCTCAGGAACTACTGAACAGATTTACACCATTAAAAAAAGAACGCTTTCTGAACCAAGAGCTACCTTTTTGCCCCAAATTTGGTGTTATTCCGTTCAGCAGTTCGGGCTGTAGCCTACTCCAAAATTTCCTATGGAAATTAACATGGAGAAAACGCATTTTGAGACCCCCCCTTTTTTCTCCGCCCCTGCTTGACGAATCACCCCGAAACTTTCAAGACAGGAGCTGACAGAAGCGCCCCATTAGTTTTGAAAATTTCGCGAAGATTCGTCAACCGACGCTAAAGATATTGGCAAATCAAAAAGTGATTGTCCTATTTAAACTAGGTCCTAACTATACCTACCTACTGGCGACCACCAGTTGGTAATACACATGGAGCAATGGGAAAAGTTGTTGATTTTGTAAATTTTCAGAACAGAGATGGAATTGAATTTTTGAAGATTAAATTTGATCAGATTGAAGAGGTAAAACGGTTTGGACGTTGTGCTGTTTGTTCTTTGCTTGTAAAAGACTTGTATGTTCGTATAAAACAGTTTCCTCTTTCTTTAGCATATGCAGTAACCATTCATAAATCTCAAGGTTTAAGTGTAGATAATGCTTTGGTAAATATTGGAAGTATAGGGGTATATTCACAAGAACGTGTGATAACTACCGCAAGAGTAGCGTAACGCAACTTTCAACATCGCAGCCTATCTCGGGAAAATAACACTGTCTCAACGTGGAATTCACAACAAGGCGGTAGCATGCGATACTCACCAGATAACGCGTCAAATGTCAGCTTGAAAATCAACGCCACGCCAGAAAAATGCGAAACGCGAACGCGAGAAATCATGCGATGAGGCCAATCGCGGTACAGAAATCAGCGAACACCAGCCACAGGCCTGCAAATCCCACGCATCCGGCGGGAAAAAGCACCATAAAAGAAAGAGAAAAAAAAGTCCAAAAACAATTCAAACTGCGTAGCAACATGGATGCACCTGGACCGAGTGCAGAGGACAAGCCGAACACCACAAGCCCCACGGAGGACCAGCCAGGAACCCCACGTTCGGGGAAGGGCAAGGACAAGAGGAAGAGGAAGACCGGGTCCAGTCCACAGGAAGACCGGATTATCGTCGCGGAGGTGACCGAACACCATCAACAACTGTTCGGCACCTCCACTGCGGCACTGGCAACCCAAACCGAAATATGGCAGGCCATCGTCACCAACGTCAATGCAGTCGGAGTGTCGAGGAGGTCACTGGAGGAGGTCAAGAGGCGCAGGCATGATCTGAAAAGGCAGACAATACATAAGCTCGCCGCCAACAGGGAGGCAGCAACGGCGACTGGAGGTGGAAGTCCTGCGACACAGGAGGAGCTGGATGAGCTGGAGCAAATGGTGGCCACAGTCAGCAGTGAGGAGACGGTGGTAGGATTGGGGGGCCTGGACACAGCACGATACGACCTGACCCAACAGCAACAGGGTGAGTAACCACTAGGGACAGGGGGGACGGGGAGAGATGGGCACAATGGCACACATGCACAATTACGTGTAGCACACAGCACACCCACAATGACCGTGGAACATGTCCCTGATTGCCTTGGCACACTGCAGCACACATAGAAATGCCAAGTAGGCCCCCATCCACAATGTGCACAGAGGGGCCCCCCATCACCAATATCACAACCGACCCGTGCACATGTGCTGAATCCAGCAAAGCAGCGGCTCTGTGACCCACACTGACTATGCAAGTAACACTGCATGTCCGATAGCATGGCAGCAGCCAAAAAAAATGACATGGCCCACGAATCGACATGGAGGTAGCCCAGTGCGGATCACATCCGTAAAGGAGCAGGTCACACTCCGACATGTCCACGTGCACCCACAACCCATGCCGTACAATACACGCAGCAGACGAACAATGCACCAGGCCACAAAAACAGTCCGAGAGCACATATGACCCAAGTCAAAAGCAAATCAGGCCCCAAAAAGCACACAATTCAAAGGCACCCCGACTCAAAGGGAGAAGGCCACACGAAATCAGAGTTGCAGGGGCAACTCCCCCACAATGCAGCACACACACATAGCAATCACAGAACATCAGCAATGAGGGCAATGTGGTACAAAGTGCAACACCAGCACCACAGGACAGAGCTCACAACAGGTTCAGCTCGTGCGTAGTAACTGTCCACTCACATCTGGCATTGCCTGACACTGTGTGATGATAATGTACGGGTACTACCACACATCCGTCATGTAGTCAAAAAACACACTGACTGCCATCAAATAGCCAGCTCCCCCAAAACAGTCACAATGTACATTGGCATGCAGTCTGAATGTAAACATCTGCAAATCATCACCATACGTGTGAAACTCTGTTAACCTGCATCTCCCCTTCACATTGCAGAGGAACATACAACACCTCCTGCAGAGCACACCACACTTCCCATCATTGATGATGAAGAGGACAACCTGCACATATGTCAAGACACCCTCCAACGGATAATGGACAGCCTCTGCACCCCACCCCCACGAGCAGGCCAGGCCAGCTGCCTCGAGGTGACCACACCACCACCACCACGGCTGTCTCCCAGGACCCCCCCGACCAATACATGGAATTCCAATGACGTGTGTTGGGTTGCCAGGTGGAGTTGGCTCATCAGCTGCGGGTGGGTTTCGAGCTCGTGGCAGCCAAACTCGATGCCATACGTGGGTGTCTGAGTCCCATCAGGGACCACGTACAGTCCCTATCGGACACCCCCTGTACGCACCATGCTCCGCCACAGACCTTGGCTCACCTCGCTGGTGCCATGAATCTAAATACAAGAACTGTCTGGTCAGACAGGCACCAGCCATGACAGCACAGGTGCGGAGGTCAATGGAGACCATGGCGCAGATGCAGGCTCGAAGTATGTCTGCCACGGCTGGACACCAGCGAGTAGTGGCTGGGAACTTCAATGCCCTGCAGTACTTCATCTTGCCATTGCTGCCACTGAGCCGTTCCCAGATGACTGCAGCGGGAACATCGACACACACAGCTCCGACCCCTGATGTGTCTGTGGCACACTGTGATGCTGCCCCATCACCTACGCCGTCTGATGTGTCAGGGGCACACAGCGATGCAGCCATCACCCCGCCACACACACCGGACACACCGGACACAGAACCCGTATCAGGGGAGTGAGAAGGGAATGGGAACTACTGTGTGAGGAAGGAGGCAGTAGCATCCATCACCGCTATATGGCCTGGTTATGACCTATGCATCATGCCCTGGGAAACCTCCTACTGACCTCCGGAACAGTCTGCGACATTCACCCGGACCCCGACACGGACTGCCATTTCTTCACCGCTGGCCAATTACACAGCAATCCTGCTGCGGCCTGCACTCTCCCTCTTCCTAATCACTGTGCAATCCCCAAAGGACTCTGGTTGGCCCACCACTGGGCTTCCACGTGATGTGGGCTTGGATGGCATTGTACAGCTCCAGTTCTGTCAATCACCTGAATGTGAATAAAACATTCTAAATCACACAGATGTGTCATCACTATGTTCACTCACGTATGGAAGTATGGCTGGATGTAGGGACAATGATTGCACATGAAGGTACACCCTGATAACTGACATCTATGCGCATGTCTATCCCTGAGACACATGGCCAATTGGATGACTGTGAAGGTGAGTTCTAGCTGTGTCCCCATTGCACATCAACAACAATCGCACAACCCCCCAATGTAGGCACACGTCCATGTGTTGAATAGGGCTGTGTGTAGGAGTGACCAAAACGATGGCAGGCCAGGAGTGGTGTCCTACACCACGTGTGACAAAAGAACTTCACGTCGCATACCTACTTACACACATCTGTGTGGACACATTCTGTTGTGATGTATGACATTGCTCCACATGGTCAGAGGTTGGACACCATACACACATAGCTGAAGTCATGTAAGTGCACATGTCGTCCAGCACCTATCCAAAAACAATGTCTGGCTCACAGAGGTGGAGCTTGCCAACAGGACACACCCCCATTGCACATGCGTCAGTCAGTTCCTCCATGTGTTGGGACGATGCTCATTGTGGCACACGAGTGGAAAATCTAAACAACACACCTCACAGTTAGACACCAGTGGAGTGGCATAGACTTTATTGGCATGTGCGTGTCAGTACGGACGAGGCAATGGCCACAACAGGCAGGGACATGCTTAAGACACTTACACGCAGCATGGGTACATGTCGAGGTTCAGAAAATGTTGGGGCTGAAATGGACAACATTCATCACGGATGGCAACGCTCACAGCCCACCTTGCCTTGCTGGATGAGTCATGTGTTGTTTGGCGTCTGCCCATTGCCCCGTGTGAAGGGGCACGACTCACTGCACGTGGGATCTGCATGGTGCTCTGCCTCCGGAGTGCGCCGATTGTCTGCTCTGCTGACAGTGATCAGGTGTGAGGGTCTGACAGGTTCACATGTCGTGCTACATTGCCATGTGTGTGCTCTTCCCCAGCAGTGTGTCCAAATTGGCAACGTTGCCAAACAACGCTGTGTTGCTCCGCCCATAGACCTGCGTCACCTTGCACAGGTGTGTGTACACACGCGTTATTCCACGCACATGCATCCAGAGCCTGACCGAAGGCAGACGTATCCTCTGTTGTGGTGGGATATGTGAGCAATCCCAATGATGCAACAAGTTGTTGGGCCATGTGCTGTGGGTGGCAATCGGATGTGGCTTCAGGAACGTAGTTACTCATCCATGAATGCCCGTGCAGCTTCATGTGCAATGTGTTCCAATAGTACGTCGTTGTCGTGTTCAAGGAACACCAGGGTGAGCCAATCCATTAGGTGGTCCGGGCAGGTGTGCTCAGCCCACGCCGTCTCATCGATCCGCAACACAGCCCAATAGGGGAGCGCCTCGATGTGGTCACTGCACACAAGAAATTGTGCAATCTCCCATGCACAACTACCAATACATACGCAGTATGTCAAGGCATCCCATGCACGGCTGTCTCGGTTACACTCCTGTTCGTGATCCAACAGGGGGCGCAGACACAAGTCATAGGGCAATTCATCAACAGTTGTGTTGGATAGGCAGACATCCATGGGACACTCGAATGTGCATGTTCGCAGTGGAACCAGGGCTGGACGCAGGTGACGTGGGCAATGCGGAAGCTGAGCCTGTAACTGATCCACAGCACTACCAGTGGCAGTGCACCCAGTAAATGCAGCATACGTGCACGGTACTGTTCCACGTGACGGGGGTTGTGCATGTGCCCGGTATGGCCTGCCGTTGTGTTGGTGCGTCTCGTGAACCGGCACTGTTCTGAACTGCGGCAGTTGTGTGGAGGATATGCCACAGCTCTGAGCAATGATTCGAATGTGTGTGCAACGTTGTGGGTAATGGGTTGCTGTTCCCGTGAGTGTCAAGGGCATCCCATGCGGGGGTACCACAGGCAGGGGCTTCTGTGTGTGGGCTGTGGATAAGTCAGATGGTTCATTAACGGAATGCGTGGTGTGGGAGTCGTCCCCATCTGCCATTGCATCTCTATCAGGGTGTTCCAGGCGCGTTCTGGACCAAGGTCAGAGGTGCAGGTGTCCTCCCGCCTTCTGCATTGGGACAATGGTGCTTTCATCCCTGATGTTTGTCTGACTACTACTTGCGTTTTCGGAATGTGATGTGGCTTTGACGCTGAGATTGGGACACGGCCTTGGGCTCATGGTGTACAGATGGCGATGCACACACACATGTTGGCATGTGGAGCCAGGTGCCCTGGCGGCCTTGTGCTGCTTGTGCTATCTCACTCCATCTCCCTTCCTCGCTCTCTCCCTCTCTTTCCTTTGTTGGGCGCATGGCACACCTTCTTCTCTTGGATTTGGTCTTCCAGGCTGTGTGCTACGGATTGTCCAGTGAGGAGCCGCTAGGACTGATCCTAAGGGTTGTTTCTGCTTTTGTTTGTATGGTGTTTTGTGTTGGTGATTGATTGTATGACTGATTCTCCATTTTCTGGCCACGCATGTATGTTTATTTTCCTGCTTGTGCGACATCAGGCAAAATGTTTGTTTTGGGATTCGTGGTGTTGGTGTGCAGTTTCATAGTCCAGGGTTGGGGGTGGTCCCGGGGGGGTGGGGGTGTTGCAGGCCTGGGTGTGGTGTCGGTGGGTGTTGTGGCCCTCTTGGGTGTCCGTGCTGCATGTTCAGTTGTTTGTGGGCATCTGTTGTCCTTCATGTGTGGCTCTGGGCTGTGCTCCCTTTTGTGGTGCTGGCTGCCATCCGACTTTACACCAGGTCAGAGCAGGTGTAAATTTCCTGGTGCTAATGCGCCTTATCGCCTGTTTTGTGTTCTTATCGCCGATGTGGCTGGTCATTGTGAATGTTGAGGTGTGATGTTGTCTCGGCTTTTGGCAAGGGAACGCCTACTCTGCATCTCATTAGCGATATTTGCAGGGGTCCTCTGTGGCGATGTTTTTTGCGGCTGCTATCGCGGGTAAACTGTTGCTGTGGGCTGTTAACACCGGCTTGTGAATGGGGAGGTAAATTTATCACGACTTTGGCTGCGATAAAGTGCCATTAATTCGGTGATAGCTCCTTGTGAATATGCCCCATAGTGTTTAAAGAGGGCATGGCATACGTTGCATTGTCTCGAGTAAGAACATTATCTGGTTTGTATTTGATTGATTTTGATGAGAAAAAGGTTAGTGCTGATGCAAATTGTGTAAGAGAGTATAATCGGTTAAGAAGACTGTATGCTCCTAGCTTAGGTGAATATCCTGAATATGAAAAACGTGTAGTGTGTACAAAATGAAAATATGACAAACATTCCAGTAAGGTTAAAAAAAATAAAACAATTCAAGAGAATGATGAAGCTGCAAAGAAAATGAAAATGGACACTGTTGATGATATTGTAGGATACCAGTTAGAAAATAGTTCAGGTATCAACTGCTATACTAATGTAATTGTGAATGTTGTGTTTTATCGAGAAGATCTTCTTCATGAAATTATGGAAAATCAAGAAAAAAGATTCTGTTCTTTATTACATTATATTTTTCAAAAGTTGGTAAGTGATAGAACTAAAATCCATACTGCTTCTGGCATACGGCATCTTTTGGATATATGTACTGGTTCTTCGCAATTTACACTTAATGTACAACAAGATGCACAAGAATTTCTTATGTTTATGCTTGCAGTATTGGAAGATGAAGGAATAGAAATTGAAAATTTGTTTGGACTAAGTTACAGATGGGATCATAAATGTGAAGAGTGTTCATTTTCTTCTACCACTGAAATAGACACTGATCGATTCATATATTTGACGATACCAGATTGCAAAACAGTGTCTTTTAATAAATTAGTAAAAACAGCTAATCAAGATATGAAATGTTCTCATTGCAAATCAGAAATGTTGTCAATATTATTTATAGACAGATTTGGACAATATGTAATTTTAATGCTACAACGTTGTAGAGCAGATGGAAGAAAATTGGAAACGAAAATAACATTTTTTGTGGCAAGTCAATTATCAATTTCAGGAAGAACTTTTAAAGCAGTGGCTATTATATTCCATGATGGACCTACTACAACATCTGGACACTATACTGTCTATTTAAAGTGCAATAAAGGATGGACTCATTGTAATGATGCCCATTTGGAATTCAAATGTCGGTTGCCTTACGAATTACCAAATTCATATCTGATATTTTTGATGCCAAAGTTTTGAAAACATCATTCGGTCTGTTGGGAAGATGTGAACACAAATAAACAAGTTTATTTTGGATATTTTCAATGCAAATGGTTTGGAAACATTATTCGGCCTATTGGGAAGATGTGAACAATTAGTGTTTGGATTATTGTTTGTGGGAATTCTTATTGCATTTGCAAAATTGTGTTTGAAAGAAGTAGTTTATATATTTGATCTTTATATTATACGCAATGTAAATGAGACTGTATATTTTACAAAATGTACTTGAGAGAAGTAAAAGATTTAATGTAGTTGAAGAATGTAATTTACAAACTGTAGATAGGTAAACACATAGTTGCACTTGTTGTAAATAGTTTCAACGCAGATTTGTTTTTTTTTTACAATCTTATTGATTTTATTTTTTCCCCCCGCTGTTATATGATGATCTACATTGAAATCACTGTGTATGCTGAAATTCAATAGAATCTGAGAGCAACAAAAAAGGGAAACTGAATATGTTATGTAATTCTAAAATTATGTTGTGTTCTTAAAACTATAATATTATATGCAATAACACTTTTTCTTCTTTTTTTTACAGAAGGTAATACTAAAGTTTGAAAAGATTTTAAATTCAGTTTACAACAAAGCTACAGTAAAATAGATCCACTGAGTTTTATATCTTCTTTAATAAAAAAAGGTAAGATGAAATAATGTAATAAGCATGATTATATGAACTAATGTTTACAGTGACTTTTACTGCACTCATCCATTTTTACAAACACTACCCATGCAGTCATCTATATCGTTAAGCATTGTTCCCATACTCCTCCAATCCAAATGCACTATCTATGCACTTCTGAAATCATGTAGGCAGTACCCATACACTTATAATATCACCCAGACACTACCTATGTTCTCTTTCAATCATCGAGGCACTATCTGTACACTCATTTAATCAGCTGAACATTACTGATACACTCTTCCAATCACCCAGGTATTACCTATATACTTCTCCTATCCTCTACACATTACCCCTACACTCATAAAAATACCCAGGCATTACCTATGCATTCCTGTAATCCTCAAACATTGCACTTGCACTGTTTCAATCACTGAGGCAGTACCCATGCACTCCTCCAATCATGCAGACATTACTCCTGCACTCATGGAATCACCCAGGCACTACCCATACACTCATGCAATCACCCAGGCAGTAGCCATGCACTAAACCAATTACCCAGGCACTACCCATGCACTTATGGAATCATCCACACATTACCCATGTACTCCTTCAATCACTTAGGCAGTACCCATGAACTCCTCCAATTACCCAGACATTACCCATGCACTCATGCATTCACGCAGGCACTACCCATCCACTTCTTCAATCACTCAGGCAGTACCCTTGCACTCCTCCAATCACCCAGACATTACTTCTGCACTCATGGAATCACCCAGGCATTACCCATGCACTCCTTCAATCACTCAGGCCCTACCCCTGCAGTCATGCAATCACCCAGGCACTACCTATGCACTCATGCAATCATCCAAGCACTACCCATGCAATCTTCCAATCACCCAAGCACTACCCATGAGTTGTACATGCACCCATGCACTAGCCATGCACTCTTGCAATCACCCAGGCAGTACCCATACAATATTCCAATTACCCAGGCACTACCCATGCACTTATGGAATCACCCAGGGATTACCCAGGTACACCTTCAATCACTTAGGCAGTACCCATGCACTTCTCCAATCACCCAGACATTACCCCTGCACTCATGCAATCATGCAGACACTACCTATGCACTCGTCTAATCACTCAGGCAGTACCCATGCACTCTTCCATTCACCCACACATTATCCCTGCATTCATGCAATCACCCAGGTACTACCCATGTACTCCTTCAATCTCTCAGGCACTACCCCTGCAGTCATGCAATCACCCAGGCACTATCTATGCACTCATGGAATAACCCAGCACTACCTTTCCACTCTTTCTCTCATCCAAGCACTACCCTTGCCCTCCTTCAATCACCCAGCCACTACCCATGCACCTATAAAATCACCCAGACACTACCTATGCACTTGTGTAATCACTCAGGCACTACCCATGCATTCCTCTATTCACCCAGACATTACCGCTGCATTCATGCAATCACCCAGGCACTACCCATGCAGTCATACATGCACTCAGGCACTTCTGCAGCACTCATGCAATCACCCAAGCTCTACCCATGCAGTCTTCCAATCATCCAGGCAGTACTCCTGCACTCATGCAGTCACCCAGGTAAAACACATGCATTCCTCCAATCACCCAAGAACTACCCATGCAGTCCTACATGCACCCATGCACTACCCATGCACTCTTGCAATCACCTAAACAGTACCCATGCACTATTCCAATTACCCAGGCACTACCCATGCACTCATGAAATCACCCAGGCATTACCCATGCAATCCTTCAATCACTTAGGCAGTACCCAGGCACTCCTCCTATCACCCAGATATTACCCCTGCACTCATGCAATCATGCAGACACTACCTATGCACTCGTCTAATCACTCAGGCAGTAGCCATGCACTCTTCCATTCACCCAGACAGTACCCCTGTATTCATGCAATCACCCAGGTACTACCCATGCACTTCTTTAATCACTCAGACACTACCCCTGCAGTCATGCAATCACTCAGGCACTACCTATGCCGTCATGGAATAACCCAGCACTACCTTTCCACTCTTTCACTCATCCAGGCACTACCCATGCACTTATAAAATCACCCAGACACTACCTATGTACTCGTCTAATCACTCAGGCACTATCCATGCACTCCTCTATTCACCCAAACATTACCCCTGCATTCATGCAATCACCCAGGTACTACCCATGCACTTCTTCGATCACTCAGAAACTACCCCTGCAGTCATGCAATCACCCAGGCACTACCTATGCACTCAAGCAATCACCCAAGCACTACCCATGCAGTTTTCCAATCATCCAGGCAGTACTCCTGTACTCATGCAAACACCCAGGTAAAACTCATGCACTGCTCCTATCACACAAGAACTACCCATATAGTCCTACATGCACCCATGCACTACCCATGCTCTCTTGCATGCACCTAGGCATTACCCATGCACTTCTTTAATCACTCAGACATTACCCCTGTACTCATGCAATCACACAGGCATTACCCATGCACTCCTTCAATCACTCAGGCACTACCCCTGCAGTCATGCAATCACCCAGGCACTACCTATGCACTCATGGAATAACCCAGCACTACCTTTCCACTCTTTCACTTATCCAAGCACTACCCTTGCCGTCCTTCAATCAGCCAGCCACTACTCATGCACGTATAAAATCACCCAGACACTACCTATGCACTCCTCTATTCACCCAGACATTACCGCTGCATTCATGCAATCACCCAGGCACTACCCATGCATTCATACATGCACTCAGGCACTTCTGCAGCACTCATGCAATCACCCAAGCACTACCCATGCAGTCTTCCAATCATCCAGGCAGGACTCCTGCACTCATGCAATCACCCAGGTAACACTCATGCATTCTTCCAATCACCCAAGAACTACCCATGCAGTCCTACATGCACCCATGCACTACCCATGCACCCAGGCATTACCCATGCACTATCCCAATTACCCAGGCACTACCCATGCACTTATGGAATCACCCAGGCATTACCCATCCACTCCTTCAATCATTCAGGCAGTACCCATGCACTCCTCCAATCACCCTGACATTACACTTGCACTTGTGCAATCACCAAGGCATTACCCATACATTCCTTCAATCACCCAGACACTACCCCTGCACTCACCCAATCACCCAGGCACTACCTATACACTCATATCATTTGAGATGTCATCAGTAATGTCATCAGTGATGTCACTAACCATGTCATGAGTGATGTAATATGTGATGTCATCAGCAGTGCATTGCGGGGCCTCGAGTTATAGTTAGCTCAACAAGCTATAACGGCCAAATTTCTCTGGGTTTGTACAAGTGAAATGCCCAACTAACTATAACGTCCCTGAAACTTGTGGTGTTTTCAGTGAATTTCTAAGGTTTTTTAAATGCTAATTTCTAACTATAACGTCCCTGAAACCTATGGTTTTTTCATTGAAAAAAATAATATATATATGTATATATATATATATATATATATATATATATATATATATATATATATATATATATATATATATATATATATTATCTACTGGCGGTCGCCAGTAGATAGTTATAGTTACAACCTATTATCCATAGGAAATCCGCGACATTCTATTTGCAATAACGTTGGCGCAGGTTGACGAATCTTCGCGAAAGCTTCCAACTTGTTGGGGCGCTCCGGTCCGCTCCTACCCTGAAAGTCTCGGGTGATACGTCAAGCTGGGGCCGAGAAAAAGGGGGTCCCAAAACGCGTTTTCCCATTCATTTTTCCATAGGAACCTTTAGTCGCAGCTACAGCTCGAACTGCTGAACGGAATTACCTCAAATTTGGCAAAGAGGTAGCCCTTGGTTCAGACTGGTGCCTTTGCTAAAATGGTGTAAATCCGCTCAGTAGTTCCTGAGAAATTCACAATTAAAATCACATATATATCTATGGGCGCGTCGGATCCGCGTACTCTCCCGATCACGAGCTGCATGCTAATTGTCTGTCAACACTCCAAATCAAGAAGTGTTGGCAGCCATTTTGTCCTCGGTAGAACCGAGGGACAGAAACAAGTGCGCAAAGCGCAAAAGGGGCAGGGTAGAAACACCCTGACCCCTAGGTCTGCTCAGGGGGTCCCACAAGGACCCCTGGGCAGAAAGTATTTTTTTTTAAATCGGCGGGATGCGCTTAGGTGCGCGTATCCCGCCGAGAAAAAAAGAAACAAGTGCGCAAACGCACAAAGGGGGCAGGGTAGAAACACCCTAACCCCTAGGCCTGCTCAGGGGTCCCACAAGGACCTCCTGGGCAAAAAAAGCATTTGTAAAAAATGCAGGATGCGCCAGGATGCGCGAATCCTGCCGAGGAACAATCGAGCGCGGTCTCCGCGCTCGATGCTAATTGGCCCTCGGGTGGCCCAAGTCCCGGGGGCATGGTGGGGGATAACTTAACGTGTGGGGGCCTCAAAGGGCCTCCCAAGCCCCGGGACCGCCACCCCCGGGCTTTTTTAGAAATGGTGCGGGAGGGCTCTGAGCTCTCCCGCAGCCCCGGGGACCACCACCTCCCGGGCTTTTTTAAATTAAAAATAAAACCAGTGTGGGGGCTCCAGCCCCCACACGCCCCGGGACCGCCACCTCCCGGGGCACTAAACATTTTAATATGGGGGTCCGTTACGGACCCTCAGAGCCCCGGGGACCACCACCTCCCCGGGCTGTGTACTGAATGGGAGGGGGCCGCGCGGCCCCCTCCTGGAGCCCTTGATGGCCCTGGGGACCACCACCCCCAGGGCCGGCTTCCTGCAGTGTCCCGGGTGCCTACCCTGGGACACTGTAGTTTGCTATGGCAGGACTGGAGCCTCGCGGCTCCCGTCCTGCCATAGCAAACTGCTTTGGATATTGGAAGAGAGAGCAGGGAAACCTGCTCTCTCTTCCAATATCCAAAGCGATTGCTTTTCCACATGGGGAGCAGCATGTCAGCTGCTCCCCATGTGGAACAGCAATGCCGGCTCCCAAGGGACGTGGGGAGCCGGCGGGACTGTGGGGGATTGGGGACCTCCCACAGTCCCCAACGGAGAGGGCCAGCCCTGGGGGATGGGGTCCCCGGGGCAAGTAGTGGCTCGGGATGGAGGCCACGCGGCCCCCTCTCCAAAAAAGAGAAAAAAATGGGAAAAAAATGGAAAGGCCGGCCCGGGGGATGGGGTCCCCGGGCCTTAAATGGCTAGAGGAGGGGGCCACGCTGCCCCCTCAAAATAATAAATATAGAGGCCATGCCCCGGGGATGGGGTCCCCGGGCCAATACAGGCCCAGGGAAGGGGGCCACGCGGCCCCTTCCCGTTTTTTGTTTTTTTTGTAATTTAAAGGTAGGGGTAAGGCCCTGGGAGATGGGGTCCCCAGGGCCCAAAAAGAGAAAAAGGAAGGAGGGCTACACAGCCCTCCTTCAGGGGACAAAAAAAAAACGATCGGGCCCACAGGCCCCGCCCCTTCCTTCACCACTCTGCAAACGCGCCCTGGCGCGCTTGCAGAGGGGAACGAATTCCCTTGAATACTGGGGGTCCCTGGGGGCCAACTAGCCCACCAGGAACCTCCAATATGCGCCAGGGGCTGCGTTGCAGAGACGTGTAGAGAGGCCACACCCCTTTTACACCTCTCTGCAACGCAGCTCTGTGGCGCTTTGGAGGTATATGGTGGGCTAGTTGGACTCCGGGGACCCTCAGGATTCAAGGGGACTTAATCCCCCAACTTAAAATGCGCCACGGGGCGCGTTTGCACAGTGGTGAAGGGAGGGGGCGGGGCTTCAGGTGACATGTGTGCAAACAGGCCCCGTGGCGCTGTTTTAAGATGGGGAATTAAATCCCCTTTAATCCTGAGGGTCCCTGGGGGCCAACTAGCCCAACAGGTACATCCAGAAAGCGCTACAGAGCTGCGTTGCAGAGAGGTGTAAAAGGGTGTGGCCTCTCTACACGTCTCTGCAACGCAGCCCCCTGGCGCATATTGGAGGTTCCTGGTGGGCTAGTTGGCCCCTAGGGACCCTCAGGATTCAAGGGGACTTCATCCCCCAACTTAAAACGCGCAACGGGGAGCGTTTGCACAGATGTCACCTCAGGCCCCGCCCCCTCCCTTCACCATTGTGCAAATATTCCTCTAAAATCAGCCGAAATACGAATTCCGATTTACTCACCTGTTATCAGGAGAGACCTCAGTGCTGTATCTTTCAGCCCAGTACTGGTCCTGAAAAGTAATTCTAACCATACTTACCAGTAACTTGAATTTCCTTCCATAGGCTAACATTGACTGGTTTCACTTGGAAATTCTTCTAAGTGTGGAGTTTTGGAACTTTAAAATATTCCTCTAAAATCAGCCGGAATACGAATTCCGATTTACTCACCTGTTATCAGGAGAGACCTCAGTGTTGCATCTTTCAGCCCAGTACTGGTCCTGAAAAGTAATTTTAACCGTACTTACCGGTAACTTGAATTTCCTTCATAGGCTAACATTGACTGGTTTCACTTGGAAATTCTTCTAAGTGTGGAGTTTTGGAACTTTAAAATATTCCTCTAAAATCAGCCGAAATACGAATTCCGATTTACTCACCTGTTATCAGGAGAGACCTCAGTGCTGTATCTTTCAGCCCAGTACTGGTCCTGAAAAGTAATTTTAACCGTACTTACCAGTAACTTGAATTTCCTTCCATAGACTAACATTGACTGGTTTCACTTGGAAATTCTTCAAAGTGTGGAGTTTTGGAACTTTAAAATATTCCTCTAAAATCAGCCGGAATACGAATTCCGATTTACTCACCTGTTATCAGGAGAGACCTCAGTGCTGCATCTTTCAGCCCAGTACTGGTCCTGAAAAGTAATTTTAACCGTACTTTACCGGTAACTTGAATTTCCTTCATAGGCTAACATTGACTGGTTTCACTTGGAAATTCTTCTAAGTGTGGAGTTTTGGAACTTTAAAATATTCCTCTAAAATCAGCCGAAATACGAATTCCGATTTACTCACCTGTTATCAGGAGAGACCTCAGTGCTGCATCTTTCAGCCCAGTACTGATCCTGAAAAGTAATTTTAACCGTACTTACCGGTAACTTGAATTTCCTTCATAGGCTAACATTGACTGGTTTCACTTGGAAATTCTTCTAAGTGTGGAGTTTTGGAACTTTAAAATATTCCTCTAAAATCAGCCGAAATACGAATTCCGATTTACTCACCTGTTATCAGGAGAGACCTCAGTGCTGCATCTTTCAGCCCAGTACTGGTCCTGAAAAGTAATTTTAACCGTACTTACCAGTAACTTGAATTTCCTTCCATAGGCTAACATTGACTGGTTTCACTTGGAAATTCTTCTAAGTGTGGAGTTTTGGAACTTTAAAATATTCCTCTAAAATCAGCCGAAATACGAATTCCGATTTACTCACCTGTTATCAGGAGAGACCTCAGTGCTGCATCTTTCAGCCCAGTACTGGTCCTGAAAAGTAATTTTAACCGTACTTACCGGTAACTTGAATTTCCTTCATAGGCTAACATTGACTGGTTTCACTTGGAAATTCTTCTAAGTGTGGAGTTTTGGAACTTTAAAATATTCCTCTAAAATCAGCCGAAATACGAATTCCGATTTACTCACCTGTTATCAGGAGAGACCTCAGTGCTGTATCTTTCAGCCCAGTACTGGTCCTGAAAAGTAATTTTAACCGTACTTACCAGTAACTTGAATTTCCTTCCATAGGCTAACATTGACTGGTTTCACTTGGAAATTCTTCAAAGTGTGGAGTTTTGGAACTTTAAAATATTCCTCTAAAATCAGCCGGAATACGAATTCCGATTTACTCACCTGTTATCAGGAGAGACCTCAGTGCTGCATCTTTCAGCCCAGTACTGGTCCTGAAAAGTAATTTTAACCGTACTTACCGGTAACTTGAATTTCCTTCTTAGGCTAACATTGACTGGTTTCACTTGGAAATTCTTCTAAGTGTGGAGTTTTGGAACTTTAAAATATTCCTCTAAAATCAGCCGAAATACGAATTCCGATTTACTCACCTGTTATCAGGAGAGACCTCAGTGCTGCATCTTTCAGCCCAGTACTGATCCTGAAAAGTAATTTTAACCGTACTTACCGGTAACTTGAATTTCCTTCATAGGCTAACATTGACTGGTTTCACTTGGAAATTCTTCTAAGTGTGGAGTTTTGGAACTTTAAAATATTCCTCTAAAATCAGCCGAAATACGAATTCCGATTTACTCACCTGTTATCAGGAGAGACCTCAGTGCTGCATCTTTCAGCCCAGTACTGATCCTCAAAAGTAATTTTAACCGTACTTACCGGTAACTTGAATTTCCTTCATAGGCTAAGATTGACTGGTTTTCAGCAAAAAAGTTTCAAAGTGTTGATTTTCACAAACTACAAATATTCCTTAAAAATCGCCTGTATGACTTAAACGCATTCTTTCAACTGTTTACAGGAGATGCGCCAGTGCTGGATCCAGGATCCAACACTGAGTAAGAAAAAGTAACGATAACAGTTTTTACCTGCTAAGTGAATTTCCTTCCATAGGATAACATTGGTGATTCTATGAGAAAAAGTTTCGTAGTGTCAACTTTTAAAATACAATAATATTCCTTAAAAATCACGACTGTAACCAAAACACTTTTACTCAACTGTTTACAGGAGATGTACCAGGACTGAATCTAGGATCCAGTCCTGTGGTTACAAAAGTAATCCATAAAGTAACTAATTGCATTTAACTAGAAATTCACATTGAGCTGAATGTTGCATTGTGTTTGAAAATGTGTTGCCCATTGCAACAACTGTAACTACTGTACTTAAAATTCTATTGCCTATCTGCAAAGTATTTAAACTAAAGTAATTCATTCTGAGAAAGTATTTTTTGTAATGTAATGTATAATGTAATTACAATGTAATCTAAAAATAAAATATGTAAAAAAAATTGTTTCTAAAAATGTAGTAAATCAGTATGAAAAAAATTAATATAACAATTAATACATTTAAAAATTGTCATTTACAAAACCTTTGAAATTCACTGAAAAACCGTAGGTTTCAGGCACGTTATAGTTAGAAATTAGCATTTAAAAACCTTTGAAATTCACTGAAAAAACCATAGGTTTCAGACACGTTATAGTTACAAATTAGCATTTAAAAACCTTTGAAGTTCACTGAAAACCATAGGTTTCAGACACGTCATAGTTACAAATTAGCATTTAAAAACCTTTGAAATTCACTGAAAAACCATAGGTTTTAGGGACAGTTATAGTTACTTGGACATTGCACTCGTACAAAACCCGTGAAATTCCCGTTATAGTTAGTTCAGCTAACTATAACTCGCGCCCCGCAATGCACTGCTGATGACGTCACATATTACATCACTCATGACATGGTCAGTGACATCACTGATGACATCACTGATGACATCTCAAATGACATCACTGATGACATCATCCACGTGATAATCTGATGCACCTCCTCACACCCTAATATAACCTTTGATACACCCACTCTAAATTACAGACTGCCATTCGCAAAACCATAGACACTCCAACACCAATAACTACATACCCACTCACTGATTATTAGGTCTACACACACACATCCACTCACTCACCCGTACAGTCACTCATACTTACGGTCACTCAGTACAGGACTATCATATGCACTCTTACTCCTATATAGACACTCAAACACCGCCACTCATCCATAGAGGTACTCACACACCTAGTCAGTCATGCAAATAATTAATCACACTTCCATTTACTCACCTATACAGTTATACACACACCAGCTCACTTACTCATACAAATAGTAGCACATTGTTACGCTCTTATACAATCACTGATACAAGCACACAATCATCCATACAGCCACTATCACAATCACTCACTCTTGCTTATAGCTATTTATATACTCCAACACACATATATACTGCCTTTCACATATGTAGTTACTCACACATGTACCACTGGGTCATACATTCACTCACTAACACACTCTTACACACACTTACCCACCCATACAGTCTATCACAGATGCACTCTTGAAACCATCCACCCAGTGAATCACCCACTCACACATCTATGCACAGAGTTGCACACACCCCTCCCACACAAACACTCAGGCACCCATACAGATACTCAGACAAGCATTCAATAACTCATATAGACACTCATTTAGCTATTCACAAACACATGCAGCCACTTACACAGCAACAGACAGACGGATACAGACATTCACCCAGTTTAGTCACTAACCCATGCATTCAGTAAGATACGTTAAATCCCTCACTTATAGAGTCAGTCACGCACCTACTAAATCATCCATACAGACACTTACACACCCACTCATTCTTCAATACGTCTTTTCCTATATATTTTAAAAATATTTAAACTTTACAGAAACACACAGTCACTGGATGATGTCATCAGTGATGTCATTTGAGATGTCATCAGTGATGTCATCAGTGATGTCACTGACCATGTCATGAGTGATGTAATATGTGACGTCATCAGCAGTGCATTGCGGGGCGCGAGTTATAGTTAGCTGAACTAACTATAACGGGGAATTTCACGGGTTTTGTACGAGTGCAATGTTCAAGTAACTATAACTGTCCTTAAAACCTATGGTTTTTTCAGTGAATATATATATGTATGTATATAAATATATATATTTATATATATATATATATATATATATTCACTGAAAAACCATAGGTTTCAGGCACGTTATAGTTAGAAATTAGCATTTAAAAACCTTAGAAATTCACTGAAAAACCATAGGTTTCAGGGGCGTTATAGTTAGTTGGACATTTCACTCGTACAAAACCACAGAAATTCCCCCGTTATAGTTAGTTCAGCTAACTATAACTCGCGCGCCCGCAATGCACTGCTGATGACGTCACATATTACATCACTCATGACATGGTCAGTGACATCACTCATGACATCACTGATGACATCTCAAATGACATCACTGATTACATCATCCTTGTGATAGAGTGGCAGACCTCCTCTCACCCTAATATAACCTTTGATACACACACTCAAAAATACAAACTAACATTTTCAAAACAATGGACATACCAATACCAGTTACAACACACCTATTCAGTAATTCCAAGATCTACACACACATCCACTCATTCACCAACAGTCCCTATACAGTCACTCATACATGTACTCACTCATCATATGTACTCATACACCTATACATCTTGTTACACACCGCCACTCATCCATAGAGTTACCCACACACATAGTCACACATGCAAACAAAGTATCAAACATCCATTTACTTGCATATAGTTATACACACACTACCACACTTACTTCTACAGAAACTTACACATACTTACTCTCTTAAACAATCACTTATAGAAACACCTACTTATTTGTGCAGGAACTCTTCCAATCTCTCACTCTCACATATACTCACTTATATACACCAATACTCACATATACTAGTTTAAAACATATGTAGTTACTCATAAAGACACTATTGGGACAGTCATTCACTCACTAACACACCCATACACATACTCATCCACCTATACAGTCCTGCACACATGCTGTCTTCCAACACATACAAACAGTGAGTCACTCATTCATGCATCTATGCACTAAGTAATACCCCCACCGAACCATACAGACACTCAGACACTCATACTGATACTCAAAAACCAACTAATAACCCATATAGACACTCATGTAGCTACTCACCAACCCATGCAGCCACTTATACACAAAGTGAGAGACTGATACAGATATTTTCATATTTAAACATTACTCACTAACCCATGTATTCACTAAGATACACTTAGTCAGTTATACAATCAATTTTACAAAAACAAATCATCCATTTAGACACTTATATGCCCATTTATTCTTCCATCGACCTTGAGATATACATATATAAAACATATTTAATTTTCAGAAAAACACACATTCACTGGATGATGTCATCAGTGATGTCATCAGTGATGTCATTTGAGATGTCATCAGTGATGTCATGAGTGATGTCACTGACCATGTCATGAGTGATGTAATATGTGACGTCATCAGCAATGCATTATGGGAGACGCGAGTTATAGTTAGCTGAACTAACTATAACGTGGGAATTTCTATGGTTTTGTACAAGTGAAATGTCCAACTAACTATAACGCCCCTGAAACCTATGGTTTTTTCAGTGAATTTCTAAGGTTTTTAAATGCTAATTTCTAACTATAACGTGCCTGAAACCTATGTTTTTTTCAGTAAATTTCTAAGGTTTTTAAATGCTAATTTCTAACTATAACGTGCCTGAAACCTATGGTTTTTCAGTGAATATATATATATTTATTATACTATGTATACATGTGAAAATGTCTCGGTCCCCTGTTTGCCTCGGTGGCACGGAAAAATGGGTGGAACTGACGTCAGCACGCCGACGAGGTCCTCTTATGGCTCCGATGACGTCATACGGTGTCGCGAGCGGAGCCGTGCTATTATGACGTCCTCGTTGACATGGGAGAGCTAGGAAAGAATTTCCGTGGAATGCTGGTGCAGGGGATATTCACCTAAGTGTTCAGGCTAGTCCTTTGGGAGCAACTGTTTATGTTGCCACTCCAGAAACTGAAACCAGTGATCCAAGGGCAGAGGCCCTGCAGATGGCACACGAGGTGGGGTGCCCAGTCGTGTGCACCGGCGGGGCAGCGAAGTGACAAGCACCACAACCCACAAAAAGGTAACAAGGGCACTGAATAACACAGGATCTTCTCTTTGTATCTGGCAGGAACAACGAAGTTAAAATGCCCTAGTACCAAAATGTAGAATTAGTGCTACAACGGTCTTCAAGAGGACCTGCGATGCCGCTTCTGCCTCCCGTACCCTGGAGGTGGCACATGGGTCACGCGGTACGGTCATACTGCGGTGGGACGCACACTCGTTGACCTCTCATGGCACTGCTCCACACTTCAGGGAGGACGCTTTCCATTAGCTATGTTTTCTGATGACATGTCGCGCCGGCCCCGTCCAACAACAGAACTCCTTTAGATCCAAACAGACTCTTCCACTCTCTCACCGGAAGTGAAACCAGACCAAGCGGACACTTTCACAATACAACAGCCGGGAATGCACTTTTTGGAAAAAAAAACACATTCCTTCCTCCTAATTAATCAAATAAACGTCTCACTGAAGAACAGGGGCCAGCTTCGATTGGTAAACAGCCGTTACAATTACTTTTTTACTTTGCGATACCATTACAACGCATGCATTACCACGCATGCGTTGTACATCACGAAGTCATTACTACGCATTTTTTTAGAACGCATGGTCATTTACCACGCATACCTTTTACAATGAATTTTGTTGTAAAGGTATGTATGGTAAATGACCATGCGTTCTAAAAAACATGTAGATGATCCATGTCATTGTAAGGAAACAGAGGCTGTTCCGTTTCCTCACAACGACGTGCACCGCCCCTCAGAGACAACATGAAGCAGGAACCACGAGGAGAGATGAACCATGAGGAGTGAGAGGTAAGGGGGATTGGGCATGGGGTGGGGGTTTCTTTTCTAGGGTTTAGTGTAGTGCAGTGGTGTTTGGGTGGTGTAGGGGGTCGTGCTGGGGGTAGTGTTTTAGGGTTTAGGGTAGTGCAGTGGTGTTTGGGTAGTGTAGGGGTCGTGCTGGGGGTAGTGTTTTAGGGTTTAGGGTAGTGCAGTAGTGTAGGGGGTCGTGCTGGGGGTAGTGTTTTAGGGTTTAGGGTAGTGCAGTGGTGTATGGGTAGTGTAGGGGGTCGTGCTGGGGTAGTGTTTTAAGGTTTAGGGTAGTGCAGTGGTGTTTGAGTAGTATAGGGGTCATGCTGGTGGTAGTGTTTTAGGTTTAGGGTAGTGCAGTGGTGTTTGTGTAGTGTAGGGGGTCATGCTGGGGGTAGTGTTTTATGGTTTAGGGTAGTGCAGTGGTGTTTGGGTAGTGTAGGGGTCGTGCTGGGGGTAGATTTAGGGTTTAGGGTAGTGCAGTGGTGTTTGGGTAGTGTAGAGAGTCGTGCTGGAGGTAGTGTTTTAGGTTTAGGGTAGTGCAGTAGTGTTTGTGTAGTGTAGGGGTTGTGCTGGGGGTAGTGTTTTAGGGTTTATGTTAGTGCAGTGGTGTTTGGGTAGTGTAGGGGGTAGTGCTGGGGTAGTGTTTTAGGGTTTAGGGTAGTGCAGTGGTGTTTGTGTAGTGTAGGTGTTAGTGCTGGGGGTATTGTTTTAGGGTTTAGGGTAGTGCAGTGGTGTTTGGGTAGTGTAGGGGTTCATGCTGGGGGTAGTGTTTTAGGGATTAGAGTATGGCAGTGGTGTTTGGGTAGTGTAGGGGTCGTGCTGGGGGTTGATTTAGGGTTTAGGGTAGTGCAGTTGTGTTTGTGTTGTGAGGGGGTCATGCTGGGGGTAGTGTTTTAGGGTTTAGAGTAATGCAGTGGTGTTTGTATAGTGTAGGGGGGTTTAGGGTAGTACAGTGGTGTTTGTGTAGTGTAGGGGGTCATGCTGGGGGTAGTGTTTTAGGGTTTAGGGTAGTGCAGTGGTGTTTGTGTAGTGTAGGGAGTAGTGTTTTAGGGTTTAGGGTAGTGCAGTGGTGTTTGTGTAGTGTAGGGGGTCATGCTGTGGGTAGTGTTTTAGGGTTTAGGGTAGTGCAGTTGAGTTTGTGTAGTGTAGGGGGTCGTGTTTTAGGGTTTAGGGTAGTGCAGTGGTGTTTGGGTAGTGTAGGGGTCATGCTGGGGGTAGTGTTTTAGGTTTAGGGTAGTGCAGTGGTGTTTGTGTAGTGTGGGAGGTCATGCTGGGGTAGATTTAGGGTTTAGTGTAGTGCAGTGGTGTTTGGGTAGTGTAGGGAGTCATGCTGGGGGTAGTGTTTTAGGGTTTAGGGTAGTCCAGTGGTGTTTGTGTAGTGTAGGGAGTCGTGCTGGGGGTAGTGTTTTAGGGTTTAGGGTAGTGCAGTGGTGTTTGGGTAGTGTAGGGGGTCGTGCTGGGGTAGTGTTTTAGGGTTTAGGGTAGTGCAGTGGTGTTTGTGTAGTGTGGGAGGTCATGCTGGGGGTAGATTTAGGGTTTAGTGTAGTGCAGTGGTGTTTGGGTAGTGTAGGGAGTCGTGCTGGGGGTAGTGTTTTAGGGTTTAGGGTAGTCCAGTGGTGTTTGTGTAGAGTAGTGAGTTGTGCTGGGGGTAGTGTTTTAGGTTTAGGGAGTGCAGTGGTGTTTGGGTAGTGTAGGGGGTCGTGCTGGGGGTAGTGTTTTAGGGTTTAGGGTAGTGCAGTGGTGTTTGTGTAGTGTAGGGGTCATGCTGGGGGTAGTGTTTTAGGGTTTAGGGTAGTGCAATGGTGTTTGGGTAGTGTAGGGGTAGTGCTGGGGTAGTGTTTTGGGTTTACGGCAGTGGTGTTTGTGTAGTGTAGGGGGTCGTGCTGGGGTAGTTTTTAGGGTTTAGGGTAGTGCAGTGGTGTTTGTGTAGTGTAGGGGGTAGTGTTTTAGGGTTTAGGGTAGTGCAGTGGTGTTTGTGTACTGTAGGGGGTCGTGCTGAGTTCTAGTGTTTTAGGGTTTAGGGTAGTGCAGTGGTGTTTGTGTAGTGTAGGGGTTCGTGTTTTAGGGTTTAGGGTCGTGCAGTGGTGTTTGGGTAGTGTAGGGGGTCGTGCTGGGGTGGTGTTTTTGAGTTTAGGGTAGTGCAGTTGTGTTTGGGTAGTGAAGGGGTCGTGCTGGGGTAGTGTTTTAGGGTTTAGGGTAGTGCAGTTGTGTTTAGGTAGTGAAGGGGTCATGCTGGGGTAGTGTTTTAGGGTTTAGGGTAGTGCAGTTGTGTTTGTGTAGTGTAGGGGTCATGCTGGGGGTAGATTTAGGTTTAGGGTAGTGCAGTGGTGTTTGTGTAGTGTAGGGGTCGTGCTGGGGTAGTGTTTTAGGGTTTAAGGCAGTGCAGTGGTGTTTGTGTAGTGAAGGGGTCGTGCTGGGGGTAGTGTTTTAGGGTTTAGGTTAGTGCAGTGGTGTTTGTGTAGTGTAGGGGGTTGTGCTGTGGGTAGATTTAGGGTTTAGGGTAGTGCAGTGGTGTTTGGGTAGTGTAGGGAGTCGTGCTGGTGGTAGTGTTTTAGGGTTTAGGGTAGTGCAGTTATGTTTGGGTAGTGTAGGGTGTCATGCTGGGGTAGTGTTTTAGGGTTTAGGGTAGTGCAGTGGTGTTTGGGTAGTGGAAGGGGTAGTGTTTTAGGGTTTAGGGTAGTGCGCCCAACCAGCCACAATATCCGTGGACAAAGGGGATCCTGACTCTTTGGAACGCTCCGTCAATTGAATAATTTGGGTCAAGGGCCCTACCACGTCCAAGACCTATCAATTCCTTTCTTGGGATCCCTCATATACTTGGAGAAAAAGGTACATAGTTTCTCATCAATTTCAGGCGTGTGTGCCACCTTCCCTTCAGTGAGGGCCTGGGGCATTCTCCCTCATCCTATTCCTGACCTCCCTTTCAACGGGTTGATGGATTTTCCCCACCACATACTCTGCCACTTTGGCATCAGGTGTCCACTCCGCTGACCTAGGATGGTAAATTTGGGTAGGCTCGAACATGTCCGAGTGGACCCCGTCCCCAACCGGGGACTGAGAGGAGTGGGACTGTGGACGGCAGGGATGCCCCGAGTCCTTATCCTCATCGGAGGAGAAATCGTCCTCCGATACACCCTCTCCCTCTAAGGAAAAACCCGCCGTCGGGGTCTACAATAGTGGTGACAGTGTCGCAATTTTCTCCGGGCTGCTCCTCCTCCCGGCAGGGTGCATGTTTTAGCGTTCGCGCACTCTTGAGGAAGGTCTCCGTAAGTTTATCAAATCCTTCCAAGTGCCACGCGTTATGCTTAACGGCCCTTTTATTCCCCATCTGGGAGCTACTGGGACCCGCCACCACCAGATCTGGGTCACTGAACACCCCAGGGAGGCTTTTCGCCAGCTTATCAACCTGATCCCTAAGAGGAGCCAGTGCCCTAGAAATAGCCAGAGAGAGGGCTTGGTCCACTGCTGGAGGGAGAAGTTGGGGGCCATTCCTCCTCCACTTCCTGGTAGGAGGAGTAAAAATGCTCTTCTGGAGAAGACATGATAGCAGAGGGTGTGAGCACAGAACAAATGCCCTTAAAATCCTTAAGGCAGCCCCTCGCCGGTGCTCCAACAGCTGGGCTTTCCCGAAGCTGTTATTAGAATAGACTGAGGCGCAATTCCAATTACCACCACCAGGTGGCGCTGGTCACTAACGTGGCCGTGTGGGGAAATCACCGCGTAGCGGTAGTCAAAATTAGGCGAGGGTTGGCTGGGAATCAAGCGGACACTAAAGGAGTGACCGGATTCCAAACGCGCGTAAAGACCAGCGGGAGCGCTCGACGGAGCTGCCTCGCTCGGACCAGACGCGCCTGACAGGATCTCACTGCGCGCAGAGCACACAGCGGGATAAACTGCGAGGGGGAGAACGCTCTCGGGCAAGAGCCTGCTGCGCAGGGAATATGAAACAATACCAAGGCAATAATGCTAATAACGTGCACAAGAAACCGCTATACAAACAGCAACAACGTCAGATTAAGCCAAGAATGTAAGGAATGCACTTAACTGACGAGCAGTGAAGAAAGAGGAAGCGGAAGGGACGTCACGATATTATATATGATGGACTGTGATATGATTGGACTATAGTTGCCTTGGAGACTACCCCCTAATGGTTCATGGGTTGTGTAGTCTTTTGTTTAATGATTGTTGTGTTACGTTTTCTTTGAACTGCTATGCAAATAAAGTGAGGAAAGATATGCATAATCCTCGCCTCCGTCCTGCCATAGAATTCATTAAACTTTATTTGATCTGATTTAGAAACATAGATCATAAAAGTGTACATAAAAACAGTAAATCCTCTTTCCTAATACAATACAGTGAGAATTAATTAAAACCAGTAGGTAAAACGGGTGTTACAAAGCCCGGTTCAGAGCAACTTCAGGTTAACAGAATCGTAAAGGTCAATGTTTCGCAAGATAAATCTCATGTACTTCGTGCAAAATACGCAATAAGGGGTCCAAGTAAGATGTAACGCTCCAATACCTGACCAGTTTGCACTATATAAAACTGCAGAAAAACTAAAAATAAAAAGTGTTTTGCACACTTCTGTCATTGGGCTATATGTGGGCTACATCTGGGTGATATTTGTGCTACATTTGGGCTCTTTTTCTCTGGTGGCCATCTTGGGAGACTTATTTGTTATGAAGTTTCCTAATTTCGTCATTTACTGCAGTCTCCTCAGTAGGAAATGCTTTCAATTTTTACTTTGATTCCATCAAGAAGGCATTCAGATGTGTCACACATTTGCCATAAATTCAGAATGTTAGCAATCTAGTTATTCATTAGATCACTGTAGTAAAGCTACTGCTCACCAGGGAGTTAACTGGAAGTCTACTGCTGGTATTGAAAGTGATTGTTTCAGTCTGCATGTCAGAATTTTCTAATGAAATAGAAGAGGATTTGAGATCTCACTTAAAACATGCCCTAAATTTTCTTTCTGCAGCACTAACCATAATTTCTATGGCAAAATGAACCCCCTCATTTTGTTCCTTTTTAAATTCATCAATCAATCAATCATGTCACTTATAAAGCGCACTACATACCCGCGAGGGTCTCAAGGCGCTGGGGGAAGAGGGGGGTGGTGCTGCTACTGATCGAAGAGCCAGGTCTTGAGGAGTCTTCTGCAGGCCAGTAGATCTTGGGTCTGTCGGAGGTTGGTGGGGAGGGTGTTCCAGGTCTTGGCGGCGAGGTGGGAGAAGGATCTGCCGCCGGCGGTCGTTTTCCGGATGCGGGGGACTGTGGCGAGGGCGAGGCTGGTCGAGCGGAGCTGGCGGGTGGGGTGTAGAAGCTGAGTCGTCTGTTGAGGTAGGCTGGTCCGGAGTTGTGGAGTGCTTTGTTTTAAGTGTTACCAGTTTATTCCAATCAAGATGGCTTCAGCTGTGCAATACTTTTGTCATAAGTAAGGCTGTTAGCACTCTAGTTGTTCTTTAGAACACTCTGGGAAGCTGCAGTAGAACACAAAGGCATCAACTGACAGGCTGCTCCTGTTGAAATATAACAGGAAGATATTTGAGATCACACTTGAAACATGTCCTAATTTTTCTTTCTACAGCACTAACCATAATTTCTATGACAAAATGAACCCCATCATTTTGTTCCTTTTAAATTAAATGTTTTAAGTGTTACCAGTTTATTCCAATCAAGATGGCTTCAGGTGTGCCATACTTTTGTCATAAGTAAGGCTGTTAGCACTCTAGTTGTTCTTTAGAACACTCTGGGAAGCTGCAGTAGAACACAAAGGAATCAACTGACAGTCTCTGCCCTTGTTGGATGTACATGTTTTACTGAGAATGTCAGACTTCATTCTCACATGACTGAGAAAGATAATGTGAATTTGCAGAAAATATGCTCTGATTTTAGCTTCTGGAGCACCTTCCAAAACTGTATGGGACAAGCATGTGAAAATAGTTTTCTCTCAAACATGATTCATGATATCCCAGCAGAAGGTTTTTCACAGGGTAAAATCACCTTAGAACACACCACAATTCCTGAAATTAGTATGGTACCATCAACAAATGAATTCTAATGTAACTAAAGTCTGTTATCACCCTTTATAGTACTCTTTTTGGTAACCCTCAAAATCTTCGATTCACTACAATGCATTTCAATGGGGTACTATCATTTATATTGGTCCCAAGATGGCTGCCAGCAATTCCAGGATGAAGTGCTGACAGCCAATCAGATCTCACGATGACATGTGTGGTTAGGCTCCGCCCAGATATATATGTGTTTTTACTTTTGATTTTCTCAGGAACTACTGAACGGATTTACACCATTTAACAAAAGGGTTCTTTCTGAACCAAGAACTACCTCTTTGCCAAATTTGGTGTAATTCCGTTCAGCAGTTCGGGCTGTAGCCTTGCATAAAGTTTCCTATGGGAAATTGATTTTTGACTCTTATTTTTTGAATTTCTCCGCAACTACTGAACGGATTTACACCATTTAAAAAAAAGGTCGCTTTCTGAACCAAGCGCTACCTTTTTGCCAAATTTGGTGTAATTCCGCTCAGCAGTTCGGGCTGTAGCCGTGTCTAGAATTTCCTATGGGAATTAACATGGAGAAAACATGTTTTGGGACCCCCCTTTTTTCTCGGCCCCCGCTTGCCGAATCACCCCGAAACTTTCAGGATAGGAGCAGACCGAAGCGCCCCACGAGTTTTGAAAATTTCGCGAAGATACATCAACCGGCGCCAAAGTTATTGGAAATAGAATGTTGCGAATTTCCTATGGAAAATAGGTCCTAACTATAACTATCTACTGGCGACCGCAGGTAGATAATATATATATATATATATATATATATATATATATATATATATATATATATATATATTCACCACAATGTGATCCTGTCGGTTCAGAGTGCTCAAACAGCGGGTGCTCAGCGTATGGGCCGGATCCTGGCCCAAATTCAATTTCCAGACAACAAATGACGCGGCACTCCAAAGCAGGATACTTGTGAAATTTATTTAATCACAACACCACTCAACCAACGCGTTTCAGCCCTCACACGGCTTTCTTCACGGTTAGTGAGTCCTTCTTTCATTTCAGATAAGTTGTATTAAATGACCAAATTTTAAAAATCACATAATAGAATATATCACCAGCAAAGGGTACTATACCGATGATTTGATCTTAATGCACTAAAAATGCCGTGTTATATACAAATCAATTGCTTGCAATAAATGCAGAGATACTATATCCAATATTTTGCGAAAAAGCAAAGCGCTTACGAAGTAATGTCAAAGTCACCATAATCTGTAAAGATCCTGACACATGCGCAATTGTCCTTTTGTAAATATGTATAAAGTTTTTCTTTTTGAAATACACGCACCACGAATCCCATGATGCATCATTATGGCAGATATGGGTATTTAAGGCGTAATGAAAGAAGGACTCACTAACCGTGAAGAAAGCCGTGTGAGGGCTGGAAACGCGTTGGTTGAGTGGTGTTGTGATTAAATAAATTTCACAAGTATCCTGCTTTGGAGTGCCGCGTCATTTGTTGTCTGGATATATATATATATATATATATATATATATATATATATATATATATATATATATATATATATATATATCCAAAGTACACCACTCCATTCAAAAAGAGGTAGAGGCCACTGGGACACACTGGAAGACCTTTAATGGAACAGCTCGGGCATAATGCATTTCGGCCTTGCGGCCTTCATCGGATGCCGCTGAAAACAAGGTACTACTCCACCACGCCCTTTGAATGTCCTGGCTCTCTCTCATTGGCGGTAGTCCGCTTGACCTCTGGTCACATGGTCGCAATTTTACTGTGGCTTTCAGCAAAACTATAGTTCCCAGAATGCAGTAGTATCTGGTGAATGTTGCCTGGGGAGAGCCCGTTAGTTGTATACTCCTGTGGGCGTCTACTGTTGGGCAAAAGGTACGTGGTGTCTGAATTTCAAAGTCCTTGAAAAGGAGTCTGTTGAAAGGCTTCCTTGAGTCCCCTTTGACGTTCCAGCCTTATAGTACACGCACCAGCCGGGCCGTGAGACATATATATATATTACATAACAGATAACTGTGTAATATGGTCCAATATAGCCTTCAAGGAGTTCTGGCGACATGAGACACCACAAGGGCGATGACCTAGAGTTTTATACATTTATAAATGTCACCAGAGCCCCGAAATGGCAATACAGAACCATATTGTACATAGTACCAATTATGGATTTTTTTATATGACAGGGTTATTTTAGGGGGCACCGAGATTGAGAAACATTTTTAAAAGCACAGCTAAAAATGGTCGCTGATTGGATTTATAATACTTAAGCTTTTTATTTTTCTTGAGTAAATGCCTGATAAAACAATGGGCAATGAAGAGGTTCAGTAGATTTAGTTGACTCTGTGGCTACAGCATTTACTACATAATTATGGATTAACTGCATTTGCCACATATTTTGCCACATATGTTGAAACATACTTTACAGAATTTGCAGATTTCAACAATATTTTGTTTTCTATCTCATCTGGATAAAAATAATAACACTGATAGCTTTTGTTGCATAATATACACAACCGTGCTGCACAATTTGATTCTTCATGCTGCATAATCGTATTAGTCCTGACTGAAATAAAGCTTTTCAGAGTGATTTGGGGGATGTCATTCTGATGATAAAATCCGTATTTCATAGGCATCTGTGAATTATTTCCCATATTCCATGGTTTCTTGCGAAATATAGCTTTTCATGCCACCACTACATTTCATGCATTAAATGCACCAAATCAGTGAAAATAAATGTGGTCTAATAAGTTATGTTATTTGGAGCAATTGTACTAAAAAGATGCATTCATACATTATTACCACATTCTGAAAGTGAAATTTGAGCTTATTGCCTTAGCAAAGCAAAACTGATATGAGAAAATACTTTTGCTGCCTCACAGGTTGCATGCAACAATTACTTTGCATGGGAAAGCAACTCTGCTAACAGTCCCCATGGCTCTGTGCTGCACAAATGTAACGTCTTGCTTTCTGGTTTTGGTTAATTACCTTTTGCTAAAACAAATACACAAAAATGCCATGGCATAAACCATATCTGCAGATGTGCAGTTTTCAATACACTAATTCTATCGAATTGGAATTCGATTCTATCCAGGAGCTGCACTACAAACTACAATCAGGAGAAAAGGTGAAATATGGTACCACAGATGAGAGGAATCATTTAACAAATATTTAAAATTCAACATCAGTCCGTGCATATATGGCTCTGTGCGCGCTCGTGTGCGTGTGGGTAAAAGGTAAACTTTTTTCATCTACGGATATTTGTACATACATATATAATCGAGTGGTATTATTTAACCAGGTAATCAATAATTATTACACAGAAAGGAAACCTTACAAGACTAGAGAAACGTATTTTCAATTTTCGTTGATTTCCTGAACGTCATATTGGCATTAAAGCGGCGCTGACAGGAATGATTTGTGGCCTGCTGTCTCGTGCGCGGAGGGTGCGTTTCAATCAGCGCCGTTGCTTACAAGGGATCAATGAACGGGAACTCATTACATCCACACCCAAACTGGCCATCAGCCTGGGAGAGATGCTTATCTGCAGTCCAGCTAGGTCTATGAGGGCTAAATTATATATTGTTTTTACTGTTGTTTCATTTCACAAAACTGCAAAAGTCCAGGCAACATTTTGTCAGAAAAAAACAATAAAGAATATGAAAAGCCCATCTTCACAGAACATTGGACATTGCAAAACAACCTACAGCTATTATCGGATATATCAAAACTGACAAGTAAAACTTTGGCCGTTGATTGAACAATATTTCACACGGACAGCACCAGCTCGTCCACGTTCACTTTTAAATGGAGCTGCTTATCCCTGAGAACTATGGGGAGGGAGTTTATGAGCCTAATTGAATTGGAGGTATTTGGATGATTGAAAAATATTGGTGACATTGCAAAATGGGCAGCTAGGATTTTCAGGAGAAAAACAAGCAGCCCTCCCTGCTGCTGTTTGCTGATCTCTCCACCTGCCTCTGAATTCGACCAGAGGCTCGCTCTTTTCGCAGTTTTCATTGCTTCTCCTCTCAGCTCAGTACACGTTAATTGCATCCGGATCAATTGGTGACGCATTTTCAATTTATTTTCTCTCTCTAAAAAAAGGGCGTTATGGTAAATCTTAATCGACCAACAGACGCATGTATTTCTACGCCATAGAAGATTCACTGGGGCTTATTTACAAGCCCCTTGCGCCACCCGTACGTCACTTTTTCCATGTTAAAAATGACGCAAAAGTGGCGCAAGGCGCTTGTAAATAAGCCCCAGTGGGGCTTATTTACAAGCCCCTTGCGCCACCCGTACGTCACTTTTTCCATGTTAAAAATGACGCAAAAGTGGCGCAAGGCGCTTGTAAATAAGCCCCACTATTTTTAATGTAACATCTCTGAGGTGTATTCACCCTTTCTAATTTAGCATCTCTGAGATGTATTCAGCATTGTATCTTTTTTTCAATTTCATGCATTGCATTTCTTAATTTATAAGTATGGATATGCTTTTAAGACAGATCCTCTGGTCAGATTCTTAATGTGATTTCCTTCTCACGTGTGCATTGTTTTCGTAGATAGAACAGTATTTGGTAAAAATGGAGATGCGAAAGATAAACATTCCAACAACTGCATATATTTTTACTACTAAAATTTCACGAAATTTCAAAATTTCGCAAAATGAAGCAGCATCAAACTTTTAGAGCAAAGTGTGGTTTGTTGGTATTTCGTGGCTTTTTTCAAGCAAGGGCACACCTCATATAAAAAAAAGTATACAAGATGCCTGTAAGACACTGGTTTGAGCATAAAGGGGCAGATTTACAAGCCCCTTGCGCCACTGGTGCGTCACTTTTTGTGACGTACCGGTGGCGCATTTTAGTGCTCTATATTTACATGGACAGGAAAAGCCACCCTGCGTGACTTTTCTTGTCCTTGTAAATATGGCCCCTATGCATGCAGCACTTTGCGTGAAAGGGGTGTTCCATGGGTGTTGCTGTGGGTGTTCCCACGCAACACCCATGGAACCAGACACATTTCCAGATTTACGAGGAATCGTAAATCTGGAAATGCGTGTGAATGCTGAGCGCAACGAGGAGAAATGTATTCATTTCTCCTCGTTTTCCTTCCTCTTTCTATGCGTGCTGCATTCTGCAGCACACAGAAAGAGGAAATCACCTCTAATGTTTGTTTATGTACAGGAAGGGTTCCCTTCCTGCACATAAACAATCATTGAAACAATGCCGTTTTTCAACTTCTATGTGTGCTAATGCAGCACACATAGAAGTTGAAAAACTGCATTTCAGATTGTTTATGTGCAGGAAGGGAACCCTTCCTGAACAAAAACAATCTCCCCACGACGCAGGCAAGGGTGCCTGCACCGGCGCATGGTAGCAGTTTGTGCGCCAGCTCAGGGGGAAGCACAGAGATGCAACATATTGTTGTAAATATGTCTCATCCCTGTGCTTTGAAAGTGACTCAGTGCGGCACAGCCAAATGGCTTGCGTTCCGCACTGAGTCACTTTCTTGTAAATCTGCCCCAAAATGTCTCATGCTGAGACTTTTTTTGCTTGACCTAGTCTCCAGAGTGCGAAATTTACGCTTAATTTTATATTCGAAATTTTTGAGTAGTTTTAGACACTTTGCTTAGTGAGAAATGAGTAAATTTCACCCAGGCTTAGGGTCTGACTTAAAGTTCGGTAGGTGGGTTACTCCATCACATATGTGACGGATATCCCATCCGCCGTATTACAAGTGCATTATATCCAACAGCACTTGTAACACAGCAGACAGGACATCCATCACGTTTGTGATGGAGTAATCCGTTCACCAACCTCTAAATCAGGCATCCAGTGTTTAACATGGCTTAGTGTAGTGTTAATTATAGAACCTGTAGCCCAATATACTGAAGCATTACATTTGCAGATCCTTGCAGCATTTTCTCATACTTCAACTAAAAAAGGCCTAACTTCACATGCTAAGGTTTTACCCAGAACACATTTGTTTTCTTATCAGTGATCACAAGTTTTCACTTGTCCGGTGTGAGTAGCTCAGTCAGGTATAGTTCCTTATTGTTTTACATAGGTTAGGAGGGCACATGCTGACGTGTGCGTTACAGATCCACAAGTGGGTGCTTAAAGAAGTATTTGGACACAGAAATACATATGTATCCTTTCATGAAGGGACTAACAACAAAGTAGGTATGCACTAATTTTGCAAGGGGGTATGTGTAAAACCTTTGAAAGTTTCGTTTATTAGGGGCTGAAAGTCACAGAGGACCGGGATATGGTGCCAGTAGGAGGGAAGACAAATGGAGGAGAGCAGAGCCTTGAATTCTTTCCTGAAGGTCACAAGAGATGGGGCCAGCCTCAGGGGGGGAGTGTTATTCTGGGGTTTGTATTACAGGTGGAAATAGCCTCTCTTCTAGAACTTTCTTTTCTTCTCTTACTTTGGAACTCTCAAGCTCCTGTATTTTGTATGTTATAAATGCAAGATTGCAAGTAGTAGAATGAGAAGAACTACATAAGACCAAGGGCCTGATTACGACTTTGGTGCGGTTGCGCCGGCTCTCCGCCGACACAGCTGCGCCAAAGCCAGGCAAGGACCACCCACCTTATTACGAGTTGAACTCGTGTAAGGTGGATGGTCCTTTGCCTTTCCCATGGTGGTGCCTGCAAAACAGGCACCGCAATGGGAACAGCAAAAAAGTTCCAGCACGGCGTGGACTGTGATGTCCATGCCATGCAGGAACTTTGGGGGAATACAGACAGAGGGGCACAGGTCGTGCCCCCCTGAATGTAGCCCCGTGGGGGCATGAGGGCCCTGTAGGGCCCCCTTCGTTCTTCCATGCCAGCCTTTTCATGGTGGGGCTCCCGCCATGAAATGGCTGGTGGTGATGGAGCGCCAGTCCCACTCAGCATGTTACATTGTGGCGCAGCTCCACCACCAGGGAACAACTGCTCAACTGTTCCCTGGCACAGCCGTTGGTCCTCCGCTGCAACGACTTTTGAAGTCGTAATGCGGCAGACAGACCACTGCCACCGTGAGTCTGGCGGTCTTGCAACTGCCAGACTCGTAATCAGGCCCTTAATGTTTTGTTGATAACTGATATGGGACAACTTGACATTTTTGCTTATTTGTATATTTGGCATGCAATTGGAACTGCACAGTGGAAGGCACATAAGTGTGATGTAGCATTTCCTATGATGCACTTTGATTTTAGCCTCCACCATTATAATCTTCAAAAGCTAATAAGAATTGCATAACTGTTAGCTCCTACAATTTTCAAGAAAAAAAGTTTGCGTAGACCTAGGGAACTATTTAATAAATTCAAAAGTCAGCTGCACCCATATAGTATCACTGAAGAAAATTTGCACTTCAGTACTTTGTACTGAACAATACACAGGTTATGCTATGATGCAAAACCTGCATATTTCAGAAGGTACAAATCTATTAACAAATATGTGCTAATCATTAGGAACATGGTAACCAGTGCTTAGTTTGTTAAAGAATAAGTGGTGGGGCCCAAATTTATTTCAGAAGCCTGGTGGTGTCTCTGCCAAATGCTGAGGTTGCCAATCACTAAGGCTGTATATTCATGATTACACCTCATGCCTCTTTCATCCTGCAACATACTCTCTCTTCCTCTTTATCTCACTCTCCCTGTGTTCTATTTCATCCCTATTTTCTACCAAAGATTGTTTTTAATCTTTCTCTTTCTTTGTCTTTTCTCCTTTGATACCTTTCTCTCTCTTGTTCAGGGCCAAAGTCTGGTGATTGAAAAAAAGTCCCTATCACAAAAAGAGTGCAAAAGTAATTCTTGTACTACTATATGTCCTCCAAAGCCATAATAATACACACAAAAATATGGTAGTGGAAATATTACTAAATCAACTGTGGAAGCTGCCCGTAGGAGAGAAAAAGGGGGTAATTACTAGCACCTCTTTACAGCTAATTTATTGAAAGCCCTTTATACTGTTATCATCAGTATGTTTTGTGAGGATCACACGTGAAACCAAAAACATACAGCACTTGTGTTAAAAACGTGAGCACATTTATATGGTGTAGTCACGTACCCTATTCTTTAGGGAAACTGTCTTCACTGGTCTCAATGGAGTGGGACCACTCCTGTAGTCACACACTTGGGGAAAGGGAACACATAATTTTATCCCTTCACAACTGCTTAATCTGTTCATACCTACGTTTGCTGATGAAAGCTGCTCAATTCAGCAGGGGGAAATATTGGCTTAGATTAGTATGGTGGGATCCATCATTACTGCATCTATCAATCCGTTCTGTACCCCATACCAATTGTTACTCCAGTGGAGTGGTCAAAACTAAATGTAATCTCTCTGGATTCAACAAGAAATGCTATTACAGTAAGACCTGTTCTTACCTCTAGCATGGACTGAGCCAGCCTTTTGACGTTCAAGCAATCCTGTTTACCCTGATGAAGGCCCAAGACCCTCTCGAGCTTTAAACAGGGCTGAAACATACTGGGTGGAAGGATGAACAAGACATAAAATCTCTGCACTCCGCATTAATCTTTTAATTCTGCCCTGTGTACCCTCTTAGTGAAGAGATATCTTTCGGGTTAACACTGAGTTAGTTTTATAACACAATCTGGATCCCTTGCCTATCCAGGACAGATTTTTATTTGGATCTTCCTCATTGTGAGGCCGAGACCACTTTGGCAGTATTATCCAATTAATGTGGGATGGAATCACCTATGATGAGCCATGCCACAATAATGTGGGTGAGGCCTTCCCACCCATTTTTCTTATGATGTTTTTGTTAGCTCTTTGGCAGTCTTCTATTTGATGTAGTGCTGTTTCCACTACCATTCGTTTTGTGTGTATGATTAAAAATAAGTCCTGGTCCCCAAACAAAGTGTGCCCCACCTGGAACCATTGGCTTAAATTGAGCAGTGACTGAAACAGAGTAGAGAAAGAGTCTAGTCGAATCTTCCAAGCTGAAGAATCCAACAGGGAAAACAGCTGCAGAATAAGGAGCAAAATTAAAGGACAAAATGTATCTAAGTTGTGCGATGAAGATGACAAACAAATATGGGAATTTAAAGCAGTGTGACACATTTTTCACAGATCCAAGCTTGCTTGTATATTAGCAGAGCAGGAAATGACTTCACAGGAAAATGGTCAAACACCAACTTGGACACGAAAGCTCTCACAGCACAAACTGGGGACCTGATCATCTTGGTTAGAAATGAATATAGCCGTAACTCTCTTCTTGCACATGCCATAAAAGGACATTACGAATATCTGAGCGGCAATCATCGCTCGTACATCCACCATTGATTTTATAGATATAAAGTCACCCAATGTTTCAACATCCTCTTCTACTAAATATTTTACAATACCTCATGACAATAGTCATACCATGTATTACCTGGTGGAATTTCACTATTAATTAGTAGCATAGAGAACATAATTCAGGTTTTGCCATGTATGTTCTGGGAATAGTCTTATGGCTCTTCTGTTGCCCCAACAAAACATTACTGACACTTTCCGATGTATTATTTGTTCACTATTTACAAGAAGTAATCCAATTTTGCTCATGTTCTGAGGATTTAATGCCCCTCCGCAAAAAACAAATAATTAATTGAAGACTCTCAATAAGCATAGGTCCATCATCAAACTTGCATTTATGAGGAAACTACTGGAAAAATGTGTTGCAGTGCAATTTGGAAACTGTGTTTTGGAGAACAACCTACTAGAAGATCACCAGTCTGACTTCCGAGAAGGTCAAAGCAGCAAAACTGGTACTCTACATGTTGTTGATTATGCTTTAACCATACTAGATAAGCGAAGGTCCTGTCTACTTTTTCTGTTTTATCTCTGTGTACCATTCAACATAATAGATCATATCCTACTACTACACACCCCACAGAAGAGGCTTGAATTTGAAGGTTACATGCTAAACTGGTGTTCAACTTACTTATGTGACAGAAAAACAGAAATGCACATGGAGAACTACTGCTGTTCACAATACCATACACCCCACGGTGTCCCAAAAGGCTGAAATTTTGCTCCACTTAGATTTATTAAGTTCTTGGAGCCCTTTAGTAAACTCCTAAATTATACTGCCATTACCTACCACCATATACTGATAATACTCTGCTATAACTGAGAAGAAAGGATGTTGCTCATCTTGCTAAATGCCTCAATCGGGTCAAAGCATTGATATCTCTCAACAAACAGAATCTCAGACCATCCAAAACAGAGTTCTAATATCCCGTCCATTGATGTTAACACAACACAAAATATGATTGCCACTCTTAATGCATTTGAAATTGCTCTGAGTCTGGGAAGTAATACCAAGTCCATAAAATTCATTTCTAGATAAGAGACTCTACCTGTACAAAACATCAAAGAAAATGATAAAAGGTACTTATTTCCAACAGAGCATGTTAAGAGAATTAACACTTTCCATTCCCAAACAAAGCTTCCAACATGTTGTGCATGCCTTGGTATGTAACAAAGTTGATTATGCCAATGTTATCCTGGGTGGCACTTCTAAATTTAGTGTATCACTCTTAAAAACAATAATCCCTGCAGCAGCACCTCTTGTGACTGGCACCAGCCACAGAGACAACATCACTCCATAATCAATGATTTCACCAGCCCAGTTGCTTTCCAGAATGTACAATTCCAGTGAACATCCACTTGCTGAGTTAACTGGTCTGAGATGTTATGTAAAGTCAATACAGTAGCAGTGCCCTTGAAAATCTTCACTTGCTATCACCAAACTTATTATGTCGACAGAACCGATTTCCCCCACTTCATTCTGAGAAGTCTCCTCTTCTTACAGACATCAACTGGAAAGCACTTCAACTCCAGTGTTTCTTTCAGTAGAGGTGATCCTTTAAGACCCTTTATACTTAAGTCAGCATTGCTTGTTTTTCAAAATTCTGCATTGTTGACATTAATCAATGGCTCTCTTCTGTCATTTGATGAGACGCATAACACCTTCTTGATAAATCAAGGTGCTTCATAACCTAATTACACAAGCTAAGATTGAATATTGAAGATTGGACAAAACATTTTTTCCATTCATGGGTCGTTGTTTGTTCTTCAACGCAGGTCTTTGGTTGTAATAACTCTCAATTCAGGAATGAAAAGAAAAATCTCTAGCATTTTAGTGTGATTTATGCTTGCATGATTTCCTCAACAGTAAATAACTCTGTGAAGATCAGAACGTAATTTTCGAATGTAAACTCCTTAATGTCTGGGCTCTAAAATGGCAACTTTGCCCCATGTCTAGTTGCAGCACTTCAACACCGCTTCTATGTGTTTCATTGTTCAATAGTTCTTTTACTGGTTGATTCTCACCTTTTTTTTAATTCTGTCTACTGTTTCATCTGCTTCTCCATTACTGTACATATGGGAGACTCTGCTTATAGACTAACCCTGTAGGCCCCTCACTAGTCAACTCCAGTCCACTGCTCCTAGCAGACACCCCAAATCTATTTTATTTATTCGAATTCTGTTTCTTCTCTCAGCTTGACTTTGTATAGTAAAAATACTCCTTCAAAATGCTAGGTTTTAGCAATAGCAATTTGCTATTTAAAGTATGCACTCATGCATGTATGTGGTATTTGTAAAATGTAAACCTAGCCAAGCAGAAGCAGAGTGCTGTATGGAGTCAAAGGTAAAGATTGCAGTAAAAGGATGATTGAAGGAAAAGCTAGGTTTAGACAGTAGAAGTCAACTGTTGCTTCATTGTGAGATAGTGTCCTTTAAATTTGTGTCTCCAGCTTTTTCCTAAACTGGGAAATCCTAGTAGATACAGGGATGTCGTTCCAGATCCTGGATGCATAAATTGAGGAACTCTTTTCTCTTATTCTTAATTGTTTCTTCCCCAGTGTGATAGGCTGCATATTGAGGAAACACTTTGAGGAGTTGGGATACACTCCGGTACCTATATAATGCTAAAATTCCACCTCCTCTTCGAGTTGGCCAGAAGTTAGGAAGGCAAGTTCAATTCCTAATCTCCAGTCCACAGTGATTCAAAAACACAGTAAATATGTTCTGGTAGGGCACGGTACCTCCCTTTCTGTGGTTATTTCTATTGTTCCATTACCTGCTGGGTTGTCTCTGGAGGAGACACATGGAATAAACCACTAAGGAAAGGAAGCAGCCACCCACTCCTCCCACAGGCACACTCTGACTCTACCTCCATTTCTCGAATATACCCTAATATTCCAGTCTTGTAGTCTCTGAAGTTGCATTCTTGGTGTATTGATTTCACTGCAAATTGGGATGCTTGAATCACTAAAACTGCAACTAGTCATTTCCACTGGAGAATGAGGGAGTCACAATATCAATGTTTTAATATCGACCTGAAACAATATCATCTCCATAATATGGGCATTTGCCATTGTTTCAAATTAAGAAGATATAGAAATAGAATAATAAATTGACACTTCTCTATATATATTTAACATGATGGCAAAGTGGTGGTTGATATTGTGGAGTCTAAATGTGTGCTGAAGGATATTTTTGTTGTCATTATTGTGAAAAACAAATCCCACACCCACAAGAACATTAAAATGATATGGCATCATTGGTCCTTCAGATTTTTAAGTGGGGGGGAGTTCATCAGCCTAAAAAGTTCAGTGGTCTTCAATTCACTTTCTTTAGAGGGAATAATATTTTAGATTATTTTCCCAGGCTAAATGAAAGATTCTACTTTTTTTTGTCCTCATATATGACATAGGGAGGAAATGTAGTCTAGGAGCAACCCGTAATTGCAACGGAGCCCTTGGTTGGATTAAGCTCCTTATCATGCCTCCATTCAAAGCATTTGTTGGAGAGTTCTGTGACAACCGTCACCATCCTCCTCAATTGTTTTAAACATGTCTTAATCCTTGGACCTTTATAAGTATGTAAGCATGATTGTATTGTATTGTATCGTAGACTTATATAGCGCAAAAACTGCCACCCTGCGGGTATCCTGGCGCTGCGACTTACCAAGTTGTCACTAGGCAGAACAGATAGCCTGTACGCTGATTTAGAGCTCATATTACTCATCCCTAGGGAAAAGCCAAGTCTTTAAGCTTTTTCTAAAAGAGGGCAGCGAGTTAGTTTGTCTAATATGCAGGGGGAGATCATTCCAGAGTCGTGAGGCTGCTATACCAAATGCTCTGCCACCCATCCTGGTCTTCTTGAATCTAGTAGTAGTTACCAGACTTGCACTGGAAGAACGAAGATTTCTCCCAGGATTGTACCAGGTGAGTTTCTCCTGCATGGAAATTGGACCCAGACCATGCACTGCCCTGAACACGATGCAGAGAGATTTAAATTGAATTCTCTCCTTGATGGGTAGCCAATGGAGGTCCTTAAGTGCTGCCGTCGTCGAAGACCTGCGCTGACTATTTAACGCCAGTTTAGCTGCTATGGACTGGATCCTCTGCAGCTTCAATAGCACTGAGCGCGGTGCTCCCAAGTACAGAGAGTTGCAGTAATCCAGTCTACTTAAAATTATACTCCTCACTACTAAGGGGCTAGTAGCACTAGGCAGTAGTGGGAGAATCTGGCGTAATGCTCTTAACAGTGAAAAACAAGTACTAACTGTTTTATTGGCTTGTGAGTCCATTTGGAGGTTGTCATCCATAAAAAACCCCAGATTGCGTACTGTTCTTATTTGAACCAATGGTTTGTCCAAAGGGGTAAGTCTGAACTCAGACGGCAGAGGCCGCATCATTTTGGCAGAGGAACAGTATACAACCTCCGTCTTTCCTTCATTAAATTGTAGGGAGTTTATCCTGAGCCATTTGGAGGTTTGACACATACACTCCTGAAATGTTTCTATGGATACCGCTTGATTTCCTTCCATAGAAAACACCAATTGTGTGTCATCCGCATAATTAACTAGATCTATTCCAAAAGATTTAAAAATGGGGATCAAGGGGCGTAGATAGATGTTGAATAGAATAGGGCTTATTGCCGAGGCCTGTGGCACCCCATGACGCACAGGTGTTTTCGGAGATGTAAACGGTGAGATGGTCACTACCTGTTGTCTGCCCGTCAAGTATGACTGCAACCACTTCAGTGCCTGTCCTCTCACTCCTATATTCTCTAATCTTTCAAGCAGTATCTTATGATTCACCGTGTCGAATGCGGCCGACATATCTAGTAACACTAGTACAGAAGAATTACCATTGTCGGCACGCATTCTCAGGTTGTCCAATACAGTCACCAGGGCTGTTTCAGTTCCGTGCCCTGGTCAAAACCCAAATTGGTCCTTGTCTAGCAGATGGTTTTCTTCTAGGTATGAGGAGAGGGATTTACTAACTGCCCTCTCCAGGATTTTTACCGGATATGGTAGGAGAGATATCGGTCTAAAGCTCATTGGGCTTTTAGGATCCAGAGACGGTTTCTTAAGCAGCGGAGTCACCACTGCCTGCTTCCAAACTACAGGAACAATTCCTTTTTCCAGTGACTGACAGCAGATCTGTCGCAGCCAGGGGAATAGCTCCAACTGAAACTCTTTCCATATCCCATGTGGAAGAGGGTCTAGAGGGGAACCCGAAGAAACACTTCGGGCAAGGCTGTTAAATGTAACATCCGTAAGAGTTTGAAAGCACTCTAAAACAGGTGACTGACGGTCATAGGATGCCTCTGCCTGTTGCTTTTCTAATGTCTGAGATGGGTCCTTATTCTCATCCATACCGCTGTGGTTGTTGGTGTTTAAGCCCCCAACAATCTTATTAATCTTCTCCTCAAAATGGGCAGCAATATCATCGCAAAGCTTCTGCGACGCGTCCACCTTATTCCCCATACAAGCTGGATTGGATAGGTCTTTTATAATATTAAAGAGCATTTTTTTACTATTAGGCGCCTGCAGGATGGTTTTAGCATAGTACTCTGCTTTGGACCTAGAGATAGAGAGATGATATATGTTATGTTATGTTATATACAATTGTAACGCGCTCGGCTACTCCAGAGAGTGTCCCGGCGCAGCCACCAGAGCGGATGATGAATCCGAGCTTAAAACAAGAAGGTTTTCAACTTTTTTTTGAAGATGCGGGAATCTAAAATACTGCGAAGAGCCAAAGGCAATGTATTCCAGCCTAGGGCCGCCTTACGAACAAGGGAACAACCACCCAGCCTTTGCCGAGAAAAAACGTGGAATCTGGACCAATAATTGAGAAGAGGAGCGCAACTGTCTTGTCGGCGCATAGAAAGAGAACCTCTTTTGCAGGTAACTAGGTCCCCGGCCATAAAGGGCATTATGGGCAATTGACAAGACTTTGAATTTGATCCGCGCCTCCATCAGAAGCCAGTGCAAGGAGCGCAGATGGAGGCGAACACTACTCCTCCTGGGAAGATCCAGTAAGAGGCGGGCCGCCGCATTCTGCACCACCTGAAGCTTGTTCAGCAGATAGCTGGGGGTCCCTACATACAGCGCATTAGCGTAGTCCAGGCGAGACAAAATCAAAGCCCGGACCACGGTTTCCCTAGCTGCCATAGGGAGAAGAGGGAGAAACTTCCTCAAAGATTTGAGAATCCCAAAGCAGGACCCCGCCAGCTTCTTGATATGGGTGGCAAAGGTTAAGTTTTCCTCAAACCATACGCCCAGGTTTTTAGCGGCAGCACCCAACAAGCACGGCAGTGGAAACCCTGGGGGCCACAATCGCTCTCTAAAATTGGAAGGAAATTTCCCATACAAAAGTATTTCGGATTTCTCTTCATTGCATTTTAGCTGGGCCTGCGCCAACCAGCAAAAAACCGAGAGTAGACAGTGTTGGGCAGAGGAAACATCAGCATCGGCACCCTCCCAAGTAAACAAAAGATGGGTGTCATCCGCATAGGCAATCACCTTAGCCCCCAGCTCCTCCGCTAGATATATCAGCGGGGTAACATAAATGTTAAAGAGGAGGGGGCTAAGGGACGAGCCCTGCGGGACCCCAGTAGCTACTGGTTGGGGAGAGGAGGTGCACGGTGGAAGCCAGACCAGCTTCTAACCACCAGAGAAAACAGGACCACCCTGTCATGTTGTTTTAACTTAACAAGGAATTTAAAAATAGGGGGCCCCACATTTTAATTTTTTTTTGCGAACCATTTGAGCAATCCAACCTCCCAATATGTTTAGCATAACTTGCCCAATCAGAGCACGCTGGTGGGATGGAGGAGACCCATTTTATACATATCTCTTTGCATGCAATAGTTATCAAAGTGAAAAGTAGTCGAGCACGAGATTCCCCCATTTTATGTGCAGCCCCCTCTCCAGCTAGAATCCCCAAAAAACCGAGTTGAGGCTTACCTCTATGTTCTCCCCAAAAAGTCCCGAAAGACATTTGCCCATCTCCTGCCAGAAGAGTTGGACGGCTGTACACTGCCACAGTAGATGAACATCATCTGCATTCTCCAGGGCACATTTAGGGCAAAGCCTCTTATTTCTTCCTCCCATCTTCGAGAGCTTCTTAGGAGACCAGTACGCCCTGTTTAAGGTGAATACATGATTCCTCCTAAGGAGTGCAGGTCATATCGTTACCCATAGTGTAGACATAGATACTTGCCATAAATGTGAAACATCAAATCCAGGCAGGTCAACCTTCCAAATCTCTTCCGGTAGATTACAAGAGCCATCTTCACCTTGAACTAAAGTCCAATACCACTTGGACACCTCTTTTGTGTAATCCTGATTCCCCTGTAGATCTTTTTCCCATTCTGTTATGAGCCCGATGTTGGATTGTCAGCGGGACCAGTTTACCAGCTGATAATATTTACATCTAGATAAGCTGTGATTCATGCTCTTTGCTAGAAGGTCCCATGACACAAGGGATCCCTCTTCAAATAAGTGACCCCAGCGTCCCAAACCCGCAGTAGAGAATGGCGGAGCTGGAGTGTCTTGTAGACACTGGGGGGTCCCTGGCGTTTCCATATCGGTGCATAACTGCTATAGTAGGGAATTCCAAGAACCCTTCTAACTTGGATCCAAAGTTTGCACGCTGCAATTAAGATTTTAAATGTAATCTTTTTAAAGTACTTAGGGTGGCCTAACTTGAATAGAAACTGATTGCCTTCATCAGGGAGGTTTTTTGTTAACACTTTAAACCGAGATGAAATCTGGTGGTTATTATTCATTAAAAGCTGTCTTGTGTTTTTCAGGAAGAAAGCCCAGTAGTATAGTTGAAAATCTGGGAATGCAATCCCTCCGTCTGTTTTCTTTTTCCGGAGTTTTCTCCACACTATTCTAATAGACTTGTTTCTCAATAAAAAGCTACTTATTTCTCCTTGCAGCTTACTAAACCAGTCTATTTTAAAATGCAGTGGGAGAGTATTAAAAATAAAGGTGAATTTGGGGAGAATCGTCATTTTGACAATATTTGTTCTGCCTAAGATAGAGAGAGGTAAGTAAGCCCATGAATGTAAAAGCTTTTTAGTCTCCAGCATGATCCTATTGAAATGTAAATAGGCAATCTTGTCCAGATCTTTGACCACACTTACCCCCAAGTATCTAATTTCTGACTTTTCTAAAGGGGAGTCCAGGACATATTCTCAGTGTTAGACTCATTGACTATATACCCGGAGACTCTGAAAGATTCTACGTTTGCAATGAAAAGATGAGGAGTATCATTGTTCTTAGATTCTCAATTTTTGTTCTCTCAAAATAAAAAATGCATTTGGAATGGACAATTAATGACTTTAAAAAGTGGATATTGATGACACACAGTTGCAGGTTCAGATACCTTCCATTTATTCCTTTATGAAATTCCTTTTTTTATTTAGTATAAAATGGGGTACGACCAGTTTGGTAAAAGCATGCAAGATGCTGATTCCTGAAATTAGGCTTATGTTTAATTCTCTTGAAATATCCACAAAAAAGACTTGTAAGTTTCCATTTTTCCTTTTGTTCATGTTATTGCACAAGTTTATGCATGTCCAATTTGCCCAGAGAGGACAACAAGATCACTTGTACCAGAACTGATAACATAGGGGCTCATTACGATATCGGGCAGACATAAGTCTGCCCGACACCCTAGTGGTCTGGAACCGCCCGACCTTAGGTCCGCGGTTCTGACCTCAGTATTTGGTTGCAACTGCCCATAGGGCAGTTGGAAACATCCATTTTACTATGGCAGCTTGTGCAGTGGGCGGAAAAGGCCTGCAGGACAAGCTGACATCATAAAATGGATGTTTGCAAACATGCCTGCACCGTGTGGCAGGCACCATGCGATGGTGGCCACACGGTGCAGGGATGTTTACTATGGTGCCCCCCAGGCCCCATAGCAGAGGCCCAGGGGAGATGGGGGCCCTGCTAGGGGCCCCCAAAGTCATTTCCAAAACAGCCATTCCATGTTGGATAGGCCGCAAATTGCATCATAATCCCGATGGTGGAGCCGAGGCTGGTTCTGCGTCATTAAGGGATTATGTGCATTTCCAATGGGCTCAAGGAGCCCGTCAGAACACCAGCGGACGGTCCTCTGGCTCGATGCCTCCGCCCGCCCCATTGTAAAGCGGCGGGAGGACCACAATGTCGGGCGACCGCAACCGACGGTTGGTCGGTTGTGGTCGGTATGACATCATAATCAGCCCCATAGTGTTTTAATTAACACCATCAGTTTGTGAAAGCTCAGACATTATCGATTCTAGAAACAAAGATTCTGTTGGTGCAATGTTCAGAAACAAATATTCTATTTTTACAAATCTGGTGAACGTTACTGCATGCTTTTTTGTTTTCGAGATATGTTTGGTCAAAAAAAGTCAAATCCATGTTAATATAGCAATCAAAAGAGACTGGCAAAAGGACTCAAAGTCTTTGAACAATAGCAAATGTTAATGAGGTCTAAATGTAAATATACATAAACAATAAGAGTTTGAACTGTAAAGAGAGTTAAAAGCCTTGGCACTTTAGAGTTTAAGAGTTTTTGGCTCCCCGATTTGTCCACATTATGAGCATTCCTAAAAGCATACAGTTGTAGTTTTGCAATATATGATTACGGATCTCGTTTTGCCATATCCCATATCTTTGTGGTTTTATACTTTGTGGACATTACTTGTGGTAAAATAATCACCAAGTAACAGGAAAAGCCTGGTAGATACAAAGATTCACATCTTGAAGCATATCAGGGGGTGAAGAGACCAACATCCAAACCTCAATCTGTAACATCCCGACTCAATGTGCACCGTTAAACGCAAGCAAGAGCCGCAAGAAAAACTGTCTCCTGGAAGACCTAGAACATCTAAACGTTAGGGCTCTCAACTGCAGATTCCCTGAGGACTCCCCCCCCCGTTCCATCACACCACTCTGCCGCAACATGCTCTATACTAGATTACATGTTTGTAAGCCTCTTACTGTTTCCCTTCATTCATGGGTTCAGAATGGGGGACAAGGGGGACAGTGACCACCGACCACAAGAAATTCTGCTACTAGCCACTGCAACCTCCTCCATCCATCAAGAATTAGCCCTGGTGCCCACTTACACCTCAAACTTAAGGAGGATAAAATGCGCAGCGTCAACTGTGGAGTCTCTGTCAAAAACAGCAATGGATCTTTTTCAGTCACACGTAACAGGCACAACTGACCGAATAACACATTGGGAACACTTTACTGCCAAGCTATTAAACCTCTTGGGTACACCATCATCAAAAGAAGATTTTGGCCAGGGACCCGGCTGGAGAACCAGGATCCCGAAAGCGCAAAGGGACAAACTAAAAATGCTCAAGAAATCAATAAATAGCACTCTAAGCTCTCTGAGAAGATACCCAGGGGACCTAAGTGCTCGCACATTCCTGCGAAAACAATGGAACTCGCTGAAAAAACTGAAATGGGAAATTAACAGAGAGGAAGAAGACGAAACCTGGGCAAAGCTTCTTCATCAATAGTGCCTGATTCTGGAAAAAAGGGGAACGCTATAATCCGCCCATATCATGAGGGAATTCCGTCACATATTTCAGAGAAAATATGGCTCAAATTTCTGATTGAGCATTTTAACCACGAAACCGAGGGCACCTGTTCAATGGACTCAAACAGACGTCCACCAAGAGAACATTCAGGAGCAGGTTCCAAGGTGACACTCGCGCCAAACATGCCTGACCCAGTTAACACATCTGTGCGTGAGGTGGGTGAGCCAACACCACCCCTAATTAAGAAGCAGATTGCAAAATTGAGAAGAGATGGGGCTCCGGGGCCGAATGGAATTCCACCGGCATTATTCAAATACAAAGCGGCTGAATGGGCAAACATTCTGCAACCCCTATTCTCGGAAGTCATGTCACTAAGCAGAATACCTGAATCATGGAAAGGCTCGACGATCGTGCCAATTCATAAAAGTGGTGACAAGGCTCTGCCAAGTAACTATCACCACGTGGCACTGATCGACAATGAGGCAAAGTACTTTGCGGGCACCATCTTAGAGGATCTCACAGCCTGGGCAGACGCCAACAAGATAATACCACTAAACCAGGCTGGTTTCTGTAAAATGTCCAGCAAAACAACAAACATCCTTGCACTCTCCCTACTTATTGATGCGGCCAAGACTGCCAACCTTCAACTACATCTATACTTCATTGACTTTAGTGCTGCATTTGATAACGTCGAGAGGGGGAAACTCTGGGGGAAGCTAGCATGCTGGGGAATCCCTCAGGACATCTTAAACATCTTTTCACTCCTTCACACCGACACCTGGGTCCAGGTGAAACTGGGAGGGGGAGCCCACCTTTCTAGAAAAGTACCCACAACCAAAGGCCTGAAGCAGGGCTGCGTGTTTGCACCTACCCTGTTCAACCTCTATACGGCCGACCTTCTACAAGCTCTCAACAGCAGTAATTCACATGCACCCAGGCTAGGAGGCAAAACATTGACCAATCTTCTGTACGCTGATGATGTGGTGCTGCTCAGCCACACATATGTTGGTCTTCAACACCCACTCGACGAAATGCAGAAATATGCCTTGGAGAATAACCTAAAAATCTATTTTAAGAAAACAAGGACCATGGCGGTGAATAACAAAAGAAGACGGCAGAAGAGGTGGCATCTGGGAGGTATACAAATTGAACCCACAACTGACTACAAATACCTAGGTGTAATCATTGACAAAGAAGGGTCCTTCGCCCGCCAGCAAGAAGAAATCAGAAGGAGAGGCTTGGTCATAGCAATAGCATTGAAAAACCTTACATCAAAATTGATGGGGCCTTCGCTAAGTCCTCTCCTGAAGGTAGCACAGGCTAAACTACTCCCCATGATAACCTATGGCAGCGAAGCATTGTGGGGCAGAGATGCTAAACTACTGGACAGCACTCTAGTTAACGCATACAGAATATGTTCAGCCTCCCGAACTACACTTCACCAGCTCAAATAAGGCTGGAGCTCAGCTTACTAAAACAATCTCTGGCTAGGCACAGAACTTACATCATCTGCTGGAATAAGATCAGATCCTCTGCCTCAAACACTCTAAATCAACTTCTATGGCAAGAACTCCAGCACAGGGAAACTTCTCCCGCAAGACGCTACCTACAAGAATCTCTTGAAATTGCCAAGTTCACCAATCTCTGGAACACACAGCTCCAACACACAACCTTCAAAAAATTGGTTTGGAAGTCTGTAAGACAAATTTCATTGTTGGAGGACAAGGCTCTGTTCTCGGCCAGATCCCATGCCTGGATGACCCTAAATTCCTATAAAACACCTGCACCCCAAAAATATTTCAATCAGGTTTACCCTAAATTATTAAAATATAAAATTTCTAAATCACAGTCTGGGCATTCTCCCATGTGCCCAGAATCTTCCACCATGGCAGAGGGCACTCTCCCAAAGAACTTGCAGCCTGTGTGATACAGGCACAGGAGATATTTTGCATCTAATTTGCACATGCAAGGTGCTGCAGCAAGAGAGGATACAGCTGCTAAAGGCCCCCTTCAAGCAGATAGGAACTCGCACTAGGAGGCAAGCGGTGCTTGCATGCTTTGATCCAGGGGCCACACAACTGAACTGCAGAGTGGTCAAATTCCTCACGCTGGCGGAACAAAAAATGACTAAAAAGACAAGCTTGCATTAGCAATTTTAGCAATAGGCGATAAAGAAGAAATCGGCTCATAAACTGGACGCTGTCACTTTATAATCAAACTGCTACAATTAAAAAAAGAGCACCTTATGATGGGGAAACATTCCTATTATGTTTTAAACCTATTAGTAGCCTCCTTCAGACACATATGCACTCTACCGCACTTTACTACGTGGTCTTCTGGTTTCATTGGCATATACTAACGGTGTATACTGATGGTTTTACATTAGGCATGTTTGTACTGTACTGCACACTTCCAGGACTCTCGATCTTACTGTCATACACCAATGGTGTATATTGAATGTTTTTATCAGACATTTTTATACCAGCTACGTAAGCACTGCATTGCACTTTATCATGTGTACCATCGGTTTTATTGGTGAACAACAATGATTCTTATTGGTAGTTTTATGATGTTGCAATGGTTTTAAGTAACTATGCAAAGTAACTAAACTTGAATCTTGAAACTTGAAACATCTTGAAGTGTGTGAAATTTCCTTTATGTTGCTTGGTGGCCTGTGTATTTTTATGATCTGTCACACTCTCCACTTCCCACGTTGTATTTAATCATACATTTCTGGGAGGTGTTATGAAAAAAGCAACAGCCTTATTACAGAAGGAGACCCCAGCACTACCATCACTTTGCCTTTGAGTTTGGTGGATGGGATAAACTGGAAGCATATCCCATCCTTATTATTACAAGAGCCAAAGGATATAATGCATTTGTGTTATGCCAGAAAAATATCCATCACTTTTGATGGAGTATACCATCCACCAAACACTAAATCAGCCCCTTAGTGTCATTTTATGGTGCAGTGGTGACACCTTGGTAACACAGAAAGGTCCCTTCTGTAAAAGCAACTGTGAGGGTACTGTTCCAGCATCTGTACATTCTTAAGGAAGAGCTGCCTTAATTGAATTGGGACAAGCCTCAGGGGAAAGAAGAAATCCATTTTGTGCCTGCTGTGCTTAATGTCTGCCACATGAGTGGTTGACATTTAGCATCTCCCTGAAGGGCTACTTAGAGTGCATGGAGGTTCCAAGGAACTTTTTGGATACCAATGATGTTTCAAAATCAGGCTTTCAGTGTGCAACCACACAACCTCTCTAAGCAGCCTAAGCCACACTGACCACATTTGTCAGTTTGCAAACTACACCTGGCATTAGGGATTTGTAAAAAAGATCCTCAAAGCAGATAGATTATAAACTGAGACTCCACCCATCAACATGAGTAGGTGCATTCTGGGACTGCACAAATGTTTGTGGGGCCCTTCAGGCTCCAACTGTTAAATTGGAGTGGTCTGCATTGAGCTCTCTGATTGTGCACTGCACACTCTTCTGTGCAGGTGCACTTAGAATAAGTGTGTGTGCTTGTGTGTGTGTGAGTGAGTGCGCATGTGCTCAGGTTAGAGCTGAGCATCCACAAATTATATCTGCTCCAGTAAGGATTCTAATTTGATTGGTATTGTTCACTTTCCTGCAAAGTTACAATTCTTTTTGCTTTGATGCTACCCAATAACCATGTCAGCCACCAAAATATTAACACATGTACAGGCAATATTCTTTACCATTTAACATTATCTGGTTGCTGAAATAAAGTCCTCCACAGGCGGGTGCAAAGTTCTATACATTGTTCTGCAAAATTATGTAAAATTCCATGAAAATGTCATCAAAAAACATGAAAATATACTTTCATACTGAAATGTGATTTGCTGGTATTGCACATGACTTTAAAGCAAGACAGGAGACTGGTACACGAAGAAAATGTCTATAAGCAAGACATTTCTGTGACAGCCATTCTGGGGCTAGTAACTCCAGAGACATTTTTAGGTGAAGTTTGTGCATGCTTAAAAAGCAAATGTAAAAATTGTGTGTCAGAGCTCCTTTCAGAGGCACCCAGGGGCTACTGGGTCCAACCGTGGTGGTCGAGGCCTTTTAGTCCTGATGTCCTGGGGTACGACTTACTATGGATCTTAGGCAACTGAGCCAAGTACCCCTTCTGCAGTTGACTCTCACTGGTAGCTGTAGACAAGCAGTCAAAAGCTCCCTATGGGGGGAGGGGAGTGTAGATACAGGTTAGTGAACACGATTCATAACTTAAGGTGCACTCAACAATGTCAGTAAATCACTATCCAGTCAAATACTTGTTTTTCTATGAAAAGAAGTGTTTTATTTCTAACTCTATACATTCAAAGAGATAACGACATTCATGAACAATAACACAGTCTCCTTGAGGCTTGGGCTCTATTGTTTGTCTGGCAAATCCCTGTCCCACCCACTTCCTTGCAATGTGGTTGAGGTTATTCCCCATTTACTGATGGTCACATTCAGGGAATGCTCACTAGTCGGCCTTACTCAAGAGTCCCAATTTGACTAATAAGAAATAGTAAAAAATGTCTATGGTGCTGGAGCACCTTCAGCAGCGAGTCCCCCAGGCCCAACCGGCCTGATTCAATTCTTACCTACTCCTGCAACCTGGAAGAATTCAGCATTTTGGTGGATACCCCTATCATGGACACTTGCGAGCTCTGGTCCTGTTCAGAGAAGTCAGGCACCTCGCAATATGCATGGCAGCACCCTGCAGGCACAGGCTCCTGAGCTGGCCCCTCAGTGATCAGAGATACTTCTAGGGTCTCAGTTTCTATTTTCTCATGCAATAGTCTGAACTTCTGCCAAACTCAGTACCAGCAGCCCCTCCTGGCATTCAGGGTTGTTGCGGCACTTGCATGTAAAGTGCAGACTCCTTCATTGCAATCACCCATACCATGGTGGCCTCTCGTGGCATACAGGGTCACTGCTAAGGCATGCACGCTTGTCAACACATTCACTTCATTGGTGGCCCCTTCTGGCATATGGGGTCATCACAACGAATGACTTTGGGTTTGGGTCTGTCTGCACACCGCTCAGTGCACGGTTCAGTTCATGGAGGCCCTCTTCTGTCATACAGGGGTCACCAAATCACTCCTGCACATTGCCAATGACCCGATCGGTGCAGAGCTGTCTCCTCACACCTTGCACAGGGGGTCCTCTCGGTAGGACTCCTCGCTGTACCTTACTCCCTCCAACAATCTCCTCTTCCTAACAGGGCACACTGGTCTTGGCAAGCATACAGGCGCTCCAGGTTCCATGGCAGGAGATACTTGTTAGAAATGTGGTTTCTGGTTGGCTAAGGTATACACCCAGGCCAGGCTAAACCCACCACTCTAGTCATGGTAAACTAGATACACAACTGAGATAACCTCTTTTCACCCTCTGGTAGCTTTGCACAGAGCTGACAGGCTTATCAAAAGAGGCAATGTGTAAAGTATTTGTGCAACACACACACACAGTAACACAATGAATACACTGCAAAAAGACTCTACACAGGTTTAGAAATATAGATTATTATATTCTGCTCAAAACAAGACCAAACCGATAACAATACAGTGAATACTGTACAAGATATGCGAAAATTAAAATACAGGTAAAATAAGCATTTCCTAAGTTATGAGCGTACGAAAGTACAATTAAATCACAGTGCTTTATGGTTTTGAGTGTCCGGATAAAACTGGTGTTTCGTAGATTAGCGTAGTCACTCCGATGAGTCCTACCTCAAAAAGTGGCTTGTGAATTATACAACTGAAAAGTAGAAGTGCAAGACATGTCCAACAAGCATCAGCATACGAGATACTCAATGAGTACCTCAAGACCGCACTAGTCCTTTGCACACAGTACCTTCTCCAGGGGCTTGACTTCAGCAAGGTGAACCTCTGACTGGGGAGGCCTCATAGATGGGGCTCTCGATGCGGCGGTCATCTGCCTGGGGCTGTGCTGAGTTGGTGCGCATGTGGTGATGCAGCAGTCTCCCTTCCAGAGGGTAGTCGGGGCCCAGTGTTGTCCGGCAATGCTCCAAATCAATAAGTGGCATCTCTCGGCTGCAGCAAGCACAGACTCGGCAAGGCAGGAAGGGACCGGATCTCTCTCCCAACAAAGTGTGCATTGAGAGCACAGCACAAGCAGGCAATCATGCACAGTCTGTTGCAAGCAAAAAGATGTCCGATCTTTCTACCAACAAAGTGCACATTTTGAACACAAGTGGGCGATCAGACACAATCTGCAGCGAGCCAAAGTACAGTTGCCAGACTCATGATGACCAGAGTCCCACTGTAGTGGTAAAGCCCTTGATGACTTTAAGGCTTCGAAACAGGGGGCAAGCCAACAAGCTCTAGGAGAACACATTTTAGGTAGCACAGTCCTCCCTGCCCAGGAAGACACATCAGAATGCAGATGAATGCAGATGCCGTTGAATGTCCTGTGTTGTGGCTGTCTAGAGGGGATGCACAAGTGTAGCTGTCACCCTGCCCAGTCCAGACCTCTATTGGAGACAGGCTGTCAGACAACTAGAGCAGTTAGTACAGAGAAATGTCCACTTTCTGAAAGTGGCATTTCTAAATCAGTCAGGTTAAATCCAACTTCCCCAGTATGGAGGATTTATCATTACCAAGCCAAACATATAACACATGAAAAAGCTACTCCTCTCTGATAAGAAATTACCACTTAAACAGGTATAAAGAAATTCCCAATGCTAACCTATGAGAGGGGTAGGTCTCACAGCAGTGAAAAACGAATTTAGCTGTTTGTCACTACTAGGATATGCAAAGAATAACACCACATGTCCTACCTTTTACTTGCATAGCACCGTGCCCTTAGGGCTACCTAGGGCCTGCCTTGGGGTGACTTATATGTAATTAAAGGAGAGTTTAAGGCTTGGCAAGTAGTTTTAAATGTCAAGTCGAAGTGGCAGTAGGACTGCACACACAGGCACTGAAGTGGCAGGCCTGAGACAGGTTTGAAAGGCTTCTTCTGTGGGTGGCAAAATCAGTGCTGCATTAGTAGCATTTAACTTACAGGCCCCGGGTATTTGCTATACCACTTTACAAGGGACTTATAAGTAAGTTAAATATGCTAATCATGGATAGACCAATTACACACATTTTTGGGGAAGAGGCACATGCATTTTAGCACTGATTAGCAGTGGTAAAGTACTCAGAGTCCTTAAAAACCCACAAAACGATACAGCAAAGCGTGGAGGCAAAAAGCAAAAAGTTTGGGGGAAGACCACCCTCAGGATGGCAGGTCTAACAGTATTGGTTTCCATGGGTAATTAGGGAGACTAGCAGGCATTGGCCCCACCCAGGTCCTGGTCACATGCAGAGCTTCCCCTTCTCACACAACCCGCTGGCTGCTTGGCAGATAAACAATTCTGGAGTCTCAACCTCCCTTTCTTATAGTCCAATTCCAGACACCAAATGTGATTTAGCGTCTGGGTCTTTGAAGTTTTAAGTTGGGGTTCTCCTTGTTTGAAGTGTACACTTTCTCTCTCTTCTAACACTTGAAAGGCAGTCTGTCACAGCTGGAGAGACTCCAAAGCTGATAGTCCCACAACACAGGCCATGGGAGTGACTGGAGTTCACACCTGGATGACAGCCACAGTAATATGTGCATCAAAAGGTTAATGCTGGGCTCCCAGCCATAGTCTTTATGATTCCCTTATCAGCCTCATCTCCTTCCTGAGATGCGCCCAGGTCCCTTCCTTGTGATCTATTGCTGAAACAAAGACCACCCTCTTGAAGTGTAAAGGAGGAGTCTCCCTTACTCCGTTACTCCAGTCTGTCCCACCCGGCCCACAGGAATTCGGAAATTCACAAATCTGTCCGGAGGAATTCCTCTACTTCTCATGTCTTCATCAGGCAGGCCTAGGTTTCCAAAAATGGAACTCAGGGTCCTCCATGTAATGTACTGTTGCAGGCACACTTGCACACAATGTAGATACACAGCACACATACTGTCAAATACTATCACCTCCATGTAATGTGCCACCCCAGGCACATGTACATCCAGCACATACACTCTGTGCACACTACTCATTACTGTCTCCTTTCTGTATTGTGTCATGGTGTGCTATTTGCAAACACACACTGCCAGCACACTCACTCACTATGCATGCTCTTCACAACATTTCACCATTCAGGTATTGTACTTCTCACAAGAACACATACACCCAGCTCATGCTTTCATTGCGGACGCACTTCACAGCACTACACCTCTCATGTAATACATTCTTTGCAGGCATACATACACTCAGGACATGCACTAACCATTCTTGTACTGTACAGCACTTTTCTATCCCTGTACTGTACTCTTCCCAGGCACACAAACATCCAGCTGCAGAGTCACCACTCCTGTGCCGCGCAGCACTTTACATCTAACTGATGTAGGTCAAGGGTGATTTAAGCACACAGCAGCGGAACTTTTATAAAGGTGAAGGAGCCTGCAGGCCTCACTCCAGTGACACAAGGTGCAAAGGACCTGTTCACTTCTACTGATCACTACACGGTATGCTGCCACCACTGTGCTTATGCTGCTTAACTCTTGATGAACACAGTAGCCTTCTACCACTATGATGGTAGCACATTAGGGGCCCTTCCCGGTCCAACAAGACCACAATCCATGAGACAGATCTATGTCATGGCACATACATATGATCCATGTTTGTCTCCGACAATAAATTAACATTAAGGATCCAGAGAACAGTACAGTTGGGCCCTCAGGGCAGGGGTAAATGTGTTTTTCCGTGCAGATGACTTTTCCGTCCCTACATTGTGTAACGTTGAACTTAAAAAATATTCACAAATTTTGCTTAACACAAAATTTGTGAATTTTGCAAATAGTTCAAATGTGAGCTTGAACGAGACATATTGAGGGGTAATTCATACCATGTAAGACTGCACACTTTTTTTGCTCTCATCCTTTCATGTGAATAATTCTTTACTTTCTGCAACAGCTATTAAGACTTTGACATTGCACTGATGTGACATCTTTACTGTTCCCACTATTAGTCCTTCATCCAGTCCATAAGCATGGTCAATTTTCTGCCCAAGATCAGAAAAGCCCTCAGACAAGGAAACAGGAATATGTTTATTTTTTGGACACAAAGTAGTCGGGGTGAGGGGTAGACATTGAACAGTGGTGGTTCCACATGTTGAGTTACCCATATAAGTATGACCTCCATCATATTTTCTTTGCAATTTAAAGGATTAATTTCATCAGTAACTATCTTTTTTGTGTGGTTTTGGGGCAAAGAGCGAAGCTCACTGACAATCAGTCCCTTTCTTGTGTGCTATATGCTGCCAGATTCTCATGGTGCATTTTATTCCCATTCTTCGAGCAAAAGAGATTTTGGGTTTTAGGTTTTCCTGTAGACAGCTTTATCTCACGAGATTGGCTAATGTCATCAAAATAACAATAATTCAACAAGCCATATACAGAGAGGGCCATTTGGGCCAACCCCCGCATCCTTTGGCTTGTGTGGGTGATCGCGCTAGGAGGAGATTTCCTTAATATTTGGATCAGCCCACAGCAGTTCATGTATGTTTATTTGTTCCAATGTTACATGATGCTGCTAGGATTTGCATACAAAGTAGGCCCTTCTTTGCCTCTGCTGACATGCTCTCAGGTCAAAATCAGAGTGGCCGGTGTCGTTTCCACGCTGCTCCCCTTCGCCAATGCTTGCCACTCGATAGGCAGGCAATGCTGCCAGCCTCTTCCCCCTATTTAGAGCTCCTGGCACCTTCTCTGATGCCCTGCTGGGCCACACATTTAACATAAAGAGCACCACGTGGCTCCCTTGCTGCAGCTGTCAGGCCATGCAGTTCTCACTGCATACAGTCCCTCTTATTTCTTCATGAATACATTATGATTGCTAGGAATATCCATGTGGTTGCTGCCCAGTCCCTTTGTTGCTGCTTCTTGCTACTGTGCCATTCAGGATTAAGGGTCTGGTGCTGCTCTTGTGTGTCGCATCTTTGTGGAGCTGAGGTTGGCCCCACCACAGCCCAGCATAGCCCTTTACAGCAGCAGGCATTCAGGAAGGGGATAGCTTGGAGCAGTTCCATACTGAAGCTGCAGTGCCATGTGGAGAACCTAGAAGCGGAGGCATGGGACAGAGGAGCCAAGCCAGGTGCAACACGGTCCAAAGTTTGAAGTAGATAGGGAGGATAGTTTCCAATGCTGCAAAAAGTTCGTAATAAGATAAATCTCTGATTTTTAATAAATTGAATAGAATCTGATTCTGTATTACAATTAAATTATTTTTTGTTAAAAAAGTATATTTATTTCATGCATAGTATTTTGAGAGATTGAGCGAGCCAACATGTGCTTCGCCACTTGTGTGGCACACAGACCTGATGCTTTTTCAAAGCTGTATGTAGATTTGTATTTATTCAGTAAATGTGAACAATTGTTACAAGTTAAACCGACATGCAATAAAACAGGATATTGAGGTACATAATAATACAGAAGGAGATCACTAGATAAGACAAAAAAGGAACAAACAGGTTATTTGTAGTCATATTTCATTATAATTATACAAATAGTTTTCACTCGGTGCAACATACACTACAAAAAGTGAAACCCAATCAATAGGGGTATTCAGGTGAAATGCAAAAAATAGACCAGGATAGTAGTTAGCTGGCTGTAAGTGGATGTGTCAATGTCAACTGGTTTGATAAACATAGGTACCCAAAAACTGAGAAAGTAGAAAGGAATGTGAAGGTCTAAACAACACAGTACATAAACCTTCTACAGCCAGCACTCATGGAATATGATGGGAGCAGACATTATCTGCGGCACTCTGCCAATAGCCATCCATGTTGTATTCTTGTCACCATCTGAAAACCATAAATGACTTTTGTGGTTATGTTGTAAGCGTTATGGCAGAAGCAAAAACCCTGTGGCATGGCTGTGGGCGGTTTCACAGTAGACGTGGGTGTGGTAGCTTGGGTTGTCTAAGATGGATGTCCCCACTCATAGACCCATGTGACCACCCACCCTGTAGTCACATGCAAGCCTGAAATCCCTGGCTGTTCATGGGTCAGGAACCCAGCTGGGCAAGCCACTGGGCAGCAGGGCTGTCTGTAAATATGACATTAGAAGTAGACCTTTTTTTCTTATTTATATTGTCTCACTTCTTTGCAGTTCCTTTACATTTGGTAATACGCTTTCTTAGAGTTCTTTACCTGCTGGGGAAGGTAGTGCAGATAGTTGACTACCTTTGGTCAGCGTACCATACGTACTAGCCTAGATCGTTGTGAATGCTGGTCTGATTATGGAGATTTACATTCAATACCTAGGTGAATACTTAGCTAAGCTGTTGTGCAGCACATTAATCAGGGCACTTTTATCCACAATGCCCCAGCATGTAAAGCACACTTTTCAGGCTATGTTCCACAATGGCCCGGTTGTAAAAAATCATAACCTGAGAATTGTCCAGAATGTTCCAGTATGTAAATCACTACAGTCTCTGAAGTTAGTTTCTACAATAAACAAGTATGACTAAAACATCATAGTCAGTCCAACATTGTGCAGTAATGTGAAGAACAGTATGTAAGAGCAATATAGGGCAATTTTGCTATGGAAATAGTATTTTACACATAGTGTGGCACTGTAGAAACTGTCAGTGCTGGCTATATGCACTTTATGTAGTAGGACATTGTACATACTGGTGTGGTGTTCTGAACTCTGGGATGACTGTGGTGTTTTACATGGGCAATGTGGATACTGACCAGGCCTACAAACAGCTGCGGCCCATGCAGGTAAGAGCGGTGGGGACGGGTTGGGGGGGATTCGACAGACGCCCATGAGGGAAAATTAAATAAATAATACATTTTCATCGTCTGTCGAAATCCCTCCCTTACCCGGCCCCAACGCCCCACCGCTCTTACCTGCACGGGCCACGGCTGCCTACATATCTTGCTTTGCAAATTGTAACAATTCTGTGTTTATATATGATGCTGAGTGATGCACGCCACAGTGATTCCACCTGTGCACGCATGGGTCTTTGAATGTTTGCACATGGGGTGGATATTGCCTCCATGAGCAAAGAGGATGCACCTGCTTCTACACTGAGTGGACAGCTTTATACACACTCAGCATACTTGCTCCCTTCCTACACACACAGGTAATGAGAATGTTGTATAGTGCTCCGTCTTACTGGCTCACCTATAGATTGCCTCTCAGAAACAGTAAGGAGAAAAAAGAGACAGTAATGTTTAAGCTTTTAAAAAAGATTGCCATTGGGCACACAAAAGAGAAAGTGTGTTTTCAACAGGCTTTGCCAATGCCAATAGTTCAGGCTCCAATATGCTAATGTGTACAAACAACATTTGTGTATGCCTGTGTTTGCATGCATTAGCTGACCTGAGTTATTAGCTTTTTCTTCACTTGTTCTTCAACTTCTGTCCATCATCAGATAATTTTCCTTAAAGTAATAGTATAACTGCATATGGTCAAAGCAGATCTAATACGTTTGGGTCATTTACCACATTTTAAAGCAAAGTTAGTTTCCTACAATTTTTCTGATTTTTGCCAGAGAATATTGCTTGCAAGATGATGCCATGTAGGAATTTTACACTTCCTGTTGGCTCCAAATAAAGGCTAAATAGCATCTCTACAACAAAATCGATGCCTGAATTCTTCACAAGTAGACTTATGAGTGCTTACTCAAATGCATAGTAGTTTAACAGTGCATCAAGAGAAGTTAATACCCTTTATCCGGCCATGAACAAGTGTGTATAAAATCGTTCTTAAGGGTCTAAGATGGCCAGGATATCTCACTCACAGGTAATCCATATCATCCAAAATGCAAGCAAACTGTGCTGAATTCCTCTGAGACAAGATTTGCCATTGGTTAAGACAGAGCTTGGGTTCAGGAAATGTACAGATTGTGCCACGAATACAATTATTTACTGTGGATCTGGAGTGAGATCAGACTTCTGTGTACTTTTCAAGTCAGTGGCGACAATGCACCCTGTGAGACCCAAACCATTGATGAGTTCTCATTAAGGCCCTTTTCAGGGAAGGGCAGTGATGGCGGTCTAGCAAAAGAGGCGGATGATGGTGTTGATGGTGGATCAGACACCATTTCACTCACAGTAGACCTGGAACTGGTGAAAATAATGTCAGAGAGCCTTTTTAATTTATAGTTTCCACTCCGACACCATGTCCACCAATGTTCTTTCTGTCCCGTACCCACATGGTGGTCTGCCATGGCATGACAGACTTGTGGTCACATGTACATTTTCCCCCAAAGCAACTTGCACTATATCCACCTGCATGGTGAACACTTTTAAATTTGACAGCTAGTGTCAGGATTCCTGCCACAGCTCACCTCTCTTGACTATCACAATATACCCGCATGACTCATATCATTCCTCCCAACACTTATGAATGAACAAACGTCTTGTACCCTGAATTTTGACCATATTACAACCTGTTAGTAATAACTAGCTGCAGCTGGTCTTCCCCGGTTTGTTTGAAAAGGCTTAATAGCTTTTACAAATGTTTTACCATGCAAATGCAAGGTCAGGTTTCAGGCACCATGAAAACATCCAGAAAATCCACCAGAATAAGCATAAAGCAACCAGCATAGATGACCTCAACTTGAGCCTTCTGGAAGCCCTCATCAATTTAATACCCTGCACCTGTTCTTTGCTATAAGCAATTAGAATGTGACCTTTGTGAACATTCTAAAACACCTTCTAGAAGACAGCCTCATCAAATTAATCATCTGTACCTGTTCCTTGCTATAAGCAATTAAAACGCGACCTTTGTGAACATTCTAAAGCACCTTCTAGAAGGCAGCCTCATCAAATTAATTATCTGTACCTGTTCCATGTTACAAACAATTAGAATGTGACCTTTATGAATGTTCTAAAGCAGTCATATTTAAAGACCGTCCACACTCCTCCCCTTCGCTTGGCCTCTTCGCCTGCCACTTACCTGTTTTCTGCTTCCATGACTTTGTTATGTTATGTTATGTTATAGTGAACTTATAAAGCGCTCAGCTACTCAAAAGAGTGTCCCGGCGCTGGACGGAGCCCTACAATACCCTGCTAATACCAGGCTAACGTTTCTACTGAAATAACCAGGTTTTAAGTGGTTTACGGAAAGTCAACAGATCGGGAACTTGTCTGAGATGCTGAGGCAGACTGTTCCAGCTACGGGCAACCTGAACTTGAAAAGAGCGGCCCCCTCTGCACACACGGGAGAATCTAGGGACCGCTAGGAGATACTGATAAGAGGATCTTAAAGATCTCCCATGTGCATAACGAAGTACTCTCTTCCTGATATAATGGGCCCCCAAACCATGAAGGGCCTTAAAAGCCAGAACTAATGCCTTGAAAAGGATTCTATTTCGAATAGGGAGCCAATGCAAAGCAATCAGGTGGGGAAATCCGGGTTCTGGGGCCAATCCTGAGAACTGCCCTGGCTGCCGCATTTTGGACAACCTGAAGCTTGTTTATCAGAAACTCCGGAAGGCCTAAGTATAGAACATTTACGTAGTCCAGCCTGGAGGTAATGAGGGCCTGAACCACGATCTTTCGATGAGAGAAAGATAACATGGGCAGAAATTTTCTAAGCATTTTAAGAAGACCGAAGCAAGAACCTGCGACAGACTGGATCTGGGATTTCATGGACAAGGAATCATCCAATTTCACCCCCAAATTCTTGACTGTCCTGACCGAAGACTGAGGGGTTGCCATATCAGCTGGCCACCATTGTTTCCATACATCCTTGTCTTGCCAGCTCCCTTGATCCTCCCACTTCAACCTCACCGCAAAGAACGTCCTGCATTAGTCTTGCAACTGAATGGAAAAAAGAACAAGAAGAAAGGGAGAGACACATTAACAGACTTGATTTTACTACAGGCTGAGCTCAGTCACAACATCGTGCTGCAAACAAAGGTAACTAGTGTTTTTGTTCAACTTGTACTTACTGTTGGCAGGGCTCTGTCAGAGAGGACTTGGGTTAAGCTAACCCTGTCCAAATGTGCTTGTGGGTTTGATGTTGAAATCATACTCAATGCAGTTTCAAAAACTTTGATAAAGAAGCCTCTACGGACAATCTAATTGAAAACAAAACAACAAAACTAAAGGTTGGTTGAGATTTGAAAAGTTTTCGTGAGGTGATACCTTAAGAGATAGAGTTAGTACTAGACTAAAGCCTTATTATTTGTTTGCTTATAGGTACCATATCTGCCAGTACCATTCATCAGACTGGTGTGAATGCCAGCTGCAGTGCTGCTATTGAGTAGATGAGCCACAGCATCTTTGACTGTACATGCGCGCTCCATCCCAACCCCTTTCCCCCTGTGATTTGCCACCGGAGCAGTGTCTTCTCCTGTAAACGAGGGCAAGTCTCTGGAGGATTCAGTAACTAGCATCGCTGCCCCATTGGAATCATCTGGGATCCAGGTAGGTGGCTTATGACCAATAGACTGCTCTGGCACAACACTGGATCCGAGGCTGGGCCAACAATTTTAAATGAGTCCCTAACTTCTGAATGCATCAAGTGCCAGTGATTGGAGGAGTGGGATTGATGTTAGTATGACCATCTTCAGGCAAACTACTAATTGCAGCATTCAGTTCAGACTGGTCTTGTAAAATAGACTTTTATGCTTTCTACTCTGGATTGGTATGCGGTGAGCATAATGAGTGGTTTGACATTGCACTCGGTGAAAAGGAAAGCCAAAGTTCCTTCTACTTTTAATGTTTGACCATTAGATCTGAGATGTGAAATAAGACAATTTTACGCTCTCTCATCAAATGGTAAGTGGTTCTGGTAAGTCATTTATGAGTAAGATTTTTGTTGAATATCATTTTGTTTGTAAGTATGAATCCAAAGTAATATAATATGAAAGTTTGGGTGTTTTGCCTCAAGGGGTTTGGGGGGGGATTCTCCACACTCCCTCTGCTCTTGTTTTTCTCTTCGACTTCACTATAACCCATTCTTTAATGCCCTTTCCAATCATCCTTTTCTTGGTTGCTCTCCATCTTTTGCTTTATGTCTTTCCCTTTGAGATTTTCCAAAAACATCAGTCCTTTAATTTTAATTACAGTTCTTGTAGCTCTATTGCTCCTTGCCTGCAAATTCCGCTATTTGCTAGATGGTTGCTACCTGAACAAAAGTGATTTTACATTTTATAACAAATTATGTTGCCATTACAGATTGGAAAAAAAATACCTTTCAAAATTATTGTCTGAATCATTTAAAATGTTGATCAGACATGTTCTCTTTTTTGGCTAGGTAACCTTTTAAGATCCTTTATTCTTTCACAACTTAATCCAGATAAGCTCTACCATTTCAGTGGTGCGAGCGTCTTCTGCTGCACTGTGTCAGTTTTATACTTTGAGGGGCATATTTACAAAGAGTTTACGCAATGCAGGGCAGCAAGTAAAGTTGCTTTGCTGTGCTGCATGAATTGTGTGTCTTTTGCATGAACAGGAGAGAGCAGAACTGAGCCATATCTACTTAGATGTGGTGCAGTTCTACTCCCTTACTACTTTGGTTCCCTTGTGGCTGCCATGTGCCAACACAGGCAGCCTAGCACCATAGTGCAAGGGTTTCCTCGTTGATATTAGCACAGCACAAAAACTATATTTTAAGGCATTTTCCTCTTTGTACGTGTGCTGCAGAAAGCAGCACACATGCAAAGGAGGGAAGACGAGACATTAACAATTTCTCCTCGGTATGCCTGCCTCAGGATGGTGCAGGATTTTGGCTCAAATTACTATCTACAATTCTTTGTAGATAGTGATTTGCGTCAAAGCCCATGGCTGGTTGGATGGGAACGCCTATACACCACCCACCGATTGCCCCCTGGTCGCAAACTAACTTCAGGCAGCGCATTGTGCTGTGTTGCATTAATTTGTATTACAAACCAATGCAAATCGTGACGTGTTAGCTTGTAAATCCCAACAGTAGACTTTGCTTAAGGTTGCGCTAAAAAACTAACACAAACTCAAAGCAAACTTTTTATAAATCTGGGCCTAAATATATTTACAATGACTCTCCAAGAATGAGAAATAACACAAAACTGCAGGAACATTGGAAAATACTACTAATTTTTGCCACTCTGAAAACAGACAGACCTACCACAACTTTGGTAGTTTACCAGGCATATGGCCACTACCTCTGACTCTAATGTCTTGGAATTATCGGCTGAGCAAAACAATCTTTTCGTTTTGGGGATTATGTCAGTGTGCATGGACATATTTTTTCATTTTTCTTTTTTCACAAAAAATACTTTTATCTGTCAAGAAAAAAAAATCCTTTCGGTACACCTCCCCAAAAAATTGGGATATTACAAGCTACTTTGAATGCTTGTATTTTTTTATGTTTAACTCACTTGTGAAATTCAAAGTGAGAATTGCATTACAAATATTTTTATATTTAAAAGTTGCAAGTATGTGGATATTCATCACTGTCCCCATGGATATCTCTTATGACTCTAAACAATGTGTTTACCTGGTGGCTTCTCTTATGTCTCCATTAGTTAGTGCTAGGACAGCTCATAAATATCTGTAGATCCTGATCCTAACTTTTCATGCAGCCAAAGTTTGGTGACTTAGACACATAGTTTACAATAACACATTTCACAATTATTTATAGAAAAAAATGAGTACATTCCACGAGTGATAATAATGATTATGGTGGATATGTTGCATTGTTGACAGCAAAGACTTCTGATTTTATGGACTATTAAGATATATTTCATACTGTCCTTGCAGTTCATCCTTGTTAGTTTTTTGCCCAGATCAACAATACACTGGGAGATGAAACTGAAACGTGTTGTCTGATTTATAACATGAATACAAAAATGCAGCTTATAGTGGATGTGTAATTTAAGTGGATACGCACAAAGCACACAGAGAATGTGTTGAAAAGAGACGGGCATTATTGGAACTCTACTGCATACTGAAAAGGTTATAGCGCCTGATGTACCAAAGGGTTTTAATCGTTCTGTTTCTATGGAAAAATGTGTAAGTACATATGGGCCATAGTGAGGACCATGTTAAATCCAACCATAGTTCCTATAAACATTTTAGGTCTGCATGCTTACATTTTGTGGAAACTTGTACCATATTTGGTGACGTTCTTAGAAAATTACCAATTTTTAAAAAACAGCAATATGTGTTTATCCACCTTTGGACCACTTCCCACAGTGTTTTGGTGGCACAGTTTTCATAGGCGTTTAGATGGTAATAATTAGTCACATCACATGCGTGTGTTAAGTTGCAACTTTGTGGGGGTTTTAACTTGCCAATTTTCATTCTCTACAAAGAGTTTTAACTTTTTTTTTAAAATGACTGGACAAAAACCAGTGAAAAGTAAGGGGCTGGATTATCATAGTTACACAAGGTAATGCAAGGGCAACGCAACACTAAAGCCAGATTTATCAAACAAAGCAAAGCCATCTTGTTTGGTAAATCTGGATTAATGCACGTCAGCGAAGGTCCCTGCCTTGTGTTACTCTGCCATGGGAAGGACTTATATGGCGTTCCCACGCATCCACTCATGGATTTTGACGTATTCCAAGATTTCCCATGAGTGGTAGACCTGGGAATGTGTAAAAATGCTATGCCTCCCCAGGTGAGAGCAGCACACGTAAAAAGAGGATAAAACCTCAGAGGAGTGTCCATTCCTGCACTTAAACAATCCTGCCTACAAAGCGGGCACCCTTGCACCACAGAGCAAAAGGGCCTGCGTCAGCACAAGGCAGCACACTATGCACTAGCACAAGGAGATGACATTAAAGCATCCTTTAATGTTAAATATGGTGCATTCCTGTCCAGGGGCAGTCAGCACGTCTCGCGGGTGGGGGGGCGGTCGTGTGGGGGGTGAGGGGTGCGGCCGCGGGCTGCATAAAAAAAAAAATAAGAATAAATAAAACTTCCCTTGCTGCCGCCGCCGGGTCTCGCGTCTTCTTTCCTGCTCGCCTGTGTCTGACTCCAGGTGGGAACAGGAAGCAGGCAGCCAGGCTCCCACCCTAAGCCAATCACAGCGCTCCAATGGAGTGTTGTGATTGGTCTGAGCGTCGTGACACGGCGTTCAGCCAGGGGCTGGAGGGGTGGACATGGTCAGCCTGCATGGAGAACAGGGGAGTGCGCATGACTGTTTTGGGCAGCCCAAGAAGGCCAATAAAACAGTCATTGCGCACTCAGGAGTGGGCAAACCACACCTCCACTGCCCTGCTCCGTAAGCAGAAAAGACCCGCCCACCTGCCCGCCGGCAAAAAAAACCATAAAATAATAATAACTAAAAGTTATTACCATTTTATGTTTTTGCGTCTCGCACTGCGAGAAAGCAGTGGGGCGACGCTCCTCCGCCTTACTGGAGGAGCCGCCACTGTTCCTGTCCTCTCCCTTTTACGCAGTGCAGCAAGGTGTCTTGCTGCATTCCATGAACGTTTGGTAAATCTGGGCCTAAGTCTGCAGGAAGAAAACAGCACAACAAAGGATTAGCATGATAATTGTCTAACGTAAAATATTTTTTGAATGAAATTTCTCTTTCGGATGAGTTAGAAAACAAAACAAACTACATGAAAAGTGCAAAGTGCAAAGTTCAAGCTTTTTTTAAACATGATAATTGTCTAACGAAAACGTTTTGAGGGAAATTTCTCTTTCAGATATTAGAAAACAAAACAAAATATATGAAAAGTGCAAAGATCAAGTTTGACAATTTTGCCAAAACTTTGAGGGTGAAATTTTGTAACTGCAAAACTTCAACCACACCCACTCTCCACCAGAGTACATGCTTGTTTCGGAGAAGTGCCGGTACTCTCCTATTAAAAGTATTACATTTCTCTTGAGAAGTGCTGGTACTCTTCCTCTCAAAATGAAAAAGTGCCGGTACTCCATACCGGAGAGTACTGGCCCATTTAAAGCACTAGTCTGGGAGTAAGGCATTAAGATTAATTGATGTTCTCCACCCTCATTTAGGTCTTTCATACATACTAATGACAGCTGACCACATCACTCCTTGGGTTCTCCATTTGGAGAGATATCATTAAATTGGTGAGTTCAGGATGTGTATATCATGGTAGCCAAACAGAATATAAGAAGAATGGAACAAATCAATATCATAAATAGGCTAACAAAATCTTTTATTTGAAAGTTTCCATGGTCAAATAATCACTTTGTTAGTCTCATAGTAAGGCATTTTTTTAACTCACATGGCAGCTGAACAGACAACTTCTCTTAACACATATCTGTTTCTCTGTGGTTTTACAGGATATGTCTTTCCTTTCTGTGGTGTATGGTTTAAAATTGAACTGCAGCACTAATGTTTACTTCCTACTTATAGGACTAATGGGAGGAAGGAATTGAGCTGTGTAGTCCATTCTGTTTGGGTTGGGACTCAGTCAATCACCTGTCATGTGTGATGATGCCTCTAAATCAGGGATGTTGTGCATATGTCAAAGTGGGCCTAATCCATGGCTGATCAGATAATCCCATGAGATTAATTTGCATGCAGTAAATCAGAATACAACTTTTGTACATAATCAGTGACTATCCAGAGAATCTGCCATGGATCCAGCCCTCCAGAACCTACGTTGGACACCTCTGCTCTAAATGGCTGACATAAATGTGCACAATTAGTACCAAGTCAGACCTGAGCATCTAAGGGAAGGTTGGGCCTTTGGGAGTGTCTGTACAGTGTTGGATCTGTGTCTGAAAAAACCGTATGTCTGGGTCAAAGACAGTTGCACAAGGCGAAAGCTTTTTTGAAAAGAGTGGGAATGAGAAACAGTCAATTATATGCTACGCCAGTGTCTTTGGAATGGCAGAAGATCTGTGGTGCAACCAGTTGCAGAGCCAACTGTGTCAGAACTAGTAGCACGTCAGGCTGGGGCTCTTAAGAGATCGGCAGGTCACTGCACAGACTGTTACCAGTCCTGCTTTTCATTACTGAATGCCTCTGAGACCTGGGCTGGGGTCAGCAGTCCTGTATCAAGCAAGTAACTGTGAGCCTCGAGGGTGGGGAATTGTGTCGTCACTTAGGGCCAGCACCTCTCAGGAGTTAGTAGAATGAGGGGTACAGTTAGTTGCATGTTAAGTTGTTGCCTCTGGAATGCCTTAGAGGCATGGGTAAAGTCAGTCTTGTCAAACATTTCTAACCCTTCCTTTTTTTTCTAATGAAATATTTACAATCTCACCTGCAAAGATGCGCCTAGTTTGCCACAGTTCACATTAAAAACACCCCCACCTAGATTTTTGAGTAAAAAGTAAAAAATATTAAAATAAACTATTTCCGGATGAAAAAATTAAAGCAAGCCAGCCAGAGTTAGGAAAAAACACGTTAGCACATGGCATAATATATAAACAAACAAATTTAAGAAAATAATTCAAAAGGAACACTTGGAAATAATGTTTGGTGCATTGGACCAGTATTATGAAAGGGATACAGGTATTTCGAGTGCAATTAGGTTCGCAGGTTTCACTGTGTAAAGGAAAGTGACAGGGAGTTAAAAGCACTTCAGTGAGAGACGCCGAGCCGGCAGAGTGATTGAATGACCTCATTCCAGGCTTTTTGTTAGACAACAGGCAGTCCTCTATGAAGATTGATACAGAAGTGCGGGCCTTCGTTTGCCGGATCATCAAATGGATTGATATTATACTCCGGCAGTGGATGAAGACAAAGTAACTGTTATCATACTCAATACAAGGCCTTGTCAGGAGCGGAAAATCATCCCATGTCACTGATTATAGGAGCGTTTCATGACTGTCATGTGAATTTATTAGGGCGATGTCATGCGCAGGCCGCTGGACCAGAAACACTTTATTTGTGAGAAAGGCAAAAGTGCCCCCATATCCGCCGTGTCAAGCAACAACAACAAAAAAGTGGAATTAAGGTGAAACGACGCGACGTCTCCGGTCTATAGGTATGCTTTGAGAAGGGAGTGCGGCATGATTGCATGTCAGTCTCATATAATACAGGCTGTCGTTTCTCTATGACAGATCGGGAACGGAAAAAGCGAGGGAATCCTGTGAGGAGAAAGGATTTTAATGCTGCGCTGCGGTAAAAAACGCACGCCTGCGTCTCCTCGACACCCATGCGCTGCCGACTCCTGAACACACATCCCTGGTTGATTTAGCGGGTCTTTTATTTACAGAGACGTTCTATCATTTCATCGCATCTTATTGAAAATGTGTTTGGATGGGAAGAGAAAGTTTATTCGGATTTTCGTTTCTAAATATAAATTGATTTTTTACATTTGCTAAGATCACAACAGGCTTGAAAACGATTCTGAATAAGTAGTATGTCACAAATGTGTGTGAAATGTGTACTTTTAATTAAAAAGCAAAGCAGACTCGTGCCCCTAATGGAAAGCCACGCCCCTTGCAGAGTTGCACGTTGAGCTGCATCATCCAGCATATTGTTGTCCTTTTGTTGCTAAACGCAATGCATTCTGTACACAAATTCGTTAGCAAATCGGCTTTCATCTTGCCTCCTGTCAGAATGTCCTGCATGGACCATTCATTTTCTGAGGTGCCTGCACTTCATTCACGGGGTTGTGATAGGGATCACACAATGGCACGACAGATCCACATGAAGCTGTTTGTGCCTCTCTGACCCCAATCTACAACCAAGAGTAGATTAATGTGCTACACTAAAAATACCTAAACAACTAGTGGCCTTGTCTTAAAAAAAGTCAGTGCCATTTTAAGAATCTTTGGGGCCCCCGGCAAGACATGTTTTCGGGCCCCCTTTTCTGAACAATTGTTAATTGTAATACCAATTTTGTGCTAATTGAAATCTGAACAATGCCAACAATATTAAACTACACATTAAACTTTTAGAAACAGAATCACACAAAAACATCTGAATTATGTTTTGCCTGGGACCCGGGCAATTATTAAGATGCCGCTGAAGAGGGGAAGATGTTAAGAGAAATAGACAGAACTTACACAGACAGAGAAATAGCACTTTACAGTAGGGCCCTTTTAAAGGTGGGGGCCCTGGACACTTGCCCACTTTGCCTGTGCCTTAAAACTGTCTCTGAAAAAACATTCTGCAGATCTGCACATCATAATAACAATAATCATGATAACAATCCTTTTAAAGGATCTTACATAACACTGGTAAAATTGATGTAGCTTTGAGGTGAGAAGCCAAATTACAGTTTTTGAGATCATATTTCATCGATTGGTCCCAAATTTAACTCTCACCGAAAGCTGGCACTTAACGCTCGTATAATCGTTCAATGCGAACTTGTAATATTATTTTGAACCAAGGCTGAATAACCTCTGTTTGAGTCTTTTTTGTAGCCTTGCTACATACACACAGGTTCAGCTCTCAAATATGTTATGTTATGTTGATTTGTATAGTGCACTAATCACCAGAGAGGGTATCCAGGTGCTTGGGCAAGTGGGCCGGTGTGTGGTCCCCAAGGTGCTTATACGAAGAGCCAGGCCTTCAGCTTCTTGAGGAACTCAACTCATGTTGAGGGAGGTCATGCCATGTCTTGTGGTTGATGTAGGAGAATGAGAAACCTCCTGTTTTGCTTTTGGGGATGGGGGAGTGTGTGCGAGTGAGGCAGAGTGTAGGTGCCTGGTGGGTTGGTGAAAGTGTACGTGGCTGTTCAGGTATTCTAGTCCTGTGTTGTGTAGGGCTTTGTGTGTGTGCATGAGAAATTTGAATTAGCTGTGCTTGTGAATGGGGAGCCAGTGAAGCTTACTGGTGTGTGGTGTGATGTGGGTGCAGTGTGGGAAGATGAGTATGAGTCTTGTAGCAGCATTCTGGATGGTCTGGAGTTTATGTAGGAGTTGGTTGAAGATTCCCGCATAGAGAGTGTTGCTATAGTCGAGCCTGATAGCGATAAGTGATTGCGTGACTTTCCGCCTGGTGTTCTGAGGCAACCATTTCAAGATCTTCTTCCCCTCGGCCCAAAATGGTTCTAATGTTATCGGTGGCTGTGATGAGTGTTGTTTTGGTGCTGTGGCTCTTTCTGAATCTTGATTAAGTGTTGGCTAGATGATGGTGAAGCTGAAGGTGGGTGTGAGTGGCTATTTGATGGCCTTCTCAATCACTTTGGCAGATAGGGGAGCAGGAAGATGGGTCATAAGTTGCTCAGTTGATTCGGGTCAGCTGTGGGCTTCTTGAGGAGGGTGCTCATTTCTACAAGTTTCCATTCCTCTGGGAAAGTAGCGTTCGTGATGGAGGTGTTGATGATGTTGGTTAGGGTGGTGCTGATGGGTGATGTTCCCAAATGTGGTGGGGGCATGGGTCATTGGGGCCCCAGAGTGGATGGTCTGCATGATTGCTGCTGTGTCATTTCTGGTGAGGGTTGTCCATTCGGTCAGGTGGCCATATTGGTTGGTGGTGGGTAGGTTAGCAATGAGTTCTATGGGGTTAGGTTGGTGTGCGAAGTTGCTGTAGATGTTTGCGATTTTTCAAACACTCCCTACTTACTTCGCAATCATGGTGTTAGCTCAGAAGATACCCATCAATTTCCTAGGCACAGATATGAATTAACTTGAATTATTAATTAAGGTAACAGCTTTTTAAAATTTAAAGGACACCAACTATCATGGCTCCCAACAATACGACTTCAGTAAAAACCGTAAATGGCAGTTCTTCTGCCAGACCAACAGTGCATTGGTAGTGATTATAATTAAAAATAAGATTATGTTAAGATTCTCCCACACTTGCAAAGAATGACCTTCTTGTAAGGAATCTGAATACAATTAACTTTTTTGATCTGGCTGTACATCTGGTGTTATTTGGGATTCGACAATTGATGCAGCGGTGGGGAGAGGTAATCAGAATATTCCTAGGTTTCTAGTTCCTTGGTTTTCAAATACATTTTGGGCATTTCAACAGAATTCGCTTTACTTTTCACAAAAATTGCCACTATCACTGCAAATTCCTTCTCCGATAAACACCCTAATTGTAAAGGTTGAGTTCTACTGGATTGGTATAGTGAGGGAAATTAATCCCATTTTACACTCTGTAGAATCGGAAATTCTGAGTCACATGCTCATAATTTCAGTTCTGTTCATGAATAGTGGACTGTCTTTCCTTGGCATTCAGATGTTTTTGCAATACTTATCAGAATTTCCTTGCAGCTATTCACTATTATTCTAATTTGTGTTGCTCTTTTGTATTCCACAATATCTGGGAGATGTCAATATACCCTTAAGACAAAGGGGGATATTCACAAGGACTTATCGCCGAGTTATCGCCACCTTAACGCATCAAAAGTGGAGATAGATTTAACGCCCCATTTACAAGCGGTTGCAAACTGCAGACAACACAAGTATTCCCGCGATAACTGCAGCAAAATTTACCTCCACGTTGACACCACCAACTAACACTAATGAGATGCAGAGTAGGCGTTCCCGTGCAAAACACATGAAAACAACACTACACCACTTTCACAACGAACTGCCAGATCTGCGATGCGAACCAAAAACAGGCGATAAGCCGCGGTAGCAGCAGGGATTTAACACCTGCCTACTGCTGGTGTTAAGCAGGACGACTACCTGCAGGATGAAAGGGAGCCCAGCCCAGAGCCACATCTGAAGACCCACAGATGCCATGGAGACAATGATCATGCAGCTCGGAAACCCATGAGGGCCACAACACCCACCGCCACCACCCCCAGGCCCGCCACCACCCCCAGGACGCGCCCGCCCCCCCCCGGACCCCCTCCGGGACAAACACATACCTTGCAGGACACAAGAGCCACAAAAAGCGCATGAGGTCACACAATGACAACAAGAAACACATGTGTGGGCAGAAGAACGAGAAACAGTCACTCATCATTGAAGTAACAACCAAAAACATTATTGAATATAACACAAAACACCAATGCGGAAAACTTCTGTCAGGTCTGTCCGGGACAATCTTGATGTCACAGCCTGGAAAATAAAGCACAAAATCAGAACGTGTGTCATGCGCACATCAAAGGAGCGAGACACAGAGAAACAGAGAAGGAAAGAAAGGCAGAGGGAGAAAGAGAGAGAGAAAGAAAGAAAGGGAGAGGGAGAGAGAGAGAGAAGGAAAGGAAGGGAGAGAGAGAGAGGGAGAAGGAAAGGAAGGGAGAGAGAGGAGAGAGAAGGAAAGGAAGGGAAGGGAGAGAGAGAGAGCGAGAAGGAAAGGAAGGGAGAGAGAGAGAGAGAGAGAAGGAGGGACACTGCTCACCTGCTGCCACCGGTGTGTCTCCAACCACGTGCCGGTATACACTGCAAGCCACCAGGTCTGCTATCTGTAAGCGAGGCCAGAGTCAATCATGGCAGAGTCCATATCACTGCACACGGCAACAACGCCTGTCCGTCCTGCGCACACATGCAGCCGCACCCTACGCCCTCCAGGCGGCCAGCGCTGGCTGTCCGCACTTGCGCACCCAGGCCCCACTGCTCACCTGCCGCCAACGGTGTGTCCACCAGTGGGCACACCACGTGCCTGTGCAAGCTCCAGGTCCCGCCACCATGGCATGCTCCACATCATGCGGACCCGCACCGTGGCCCAGCAGGTCCCACACATGATGCTGAGTCCTGAGGCATCAATGGCAGAGACCACATCAGTGCACACGTCATCATCGCAGGCCGCACACCCGCTCAGCAATTTTGGTGCCACTAACCCTGTGCAACCCCAGTCAGCGCCACGTGGTGGTAGGCCCGTGATGGTTGCAAGGCTTCGGGTCCCACTAACCCTGTGCAACCCCAGTCAGTGCCACATGGTGGTAGGCCCGTGACGGCTGCAAGGCTACGGGTGCCACTAACCCTGTGCACAACAACTCATGGGCCCTTTATGATTGAGAATCGTGGAACGTCCGTCATCCAGTCACCACCGGCAGTGGGGAATGTGACGTTGTCGGCCCCTTATATTGGCGGGGTCACATGGCCTGTGACACCTGTGCCGGATGAGTGTGGTGTGTGTGCAAACCTGCCCTCAGGGAGTGGCCGTGACATGCTGACAACTAGACCAGCGACCTGCAGACCACTAGCGTGTAAACCTGCGACTTGTAGCTGTGAGAAGTTGGCCTGGTATATGCTGTTCACTAGTTAAAGTAGACACCTTGCACCAGTACAATTCGACTCTTATGGTAGGTAGGTTTAAGACAACCTTTACAGAAAGCTATCTTAGTGGTAGCTGTGGAGAGCAGCCTTCAGGCTAAGTCTTGGAGGAATGTAAAGCAGCTTGTTTTACCACACAATCTCTTGAATCACCAAATGAAAAGACACCACACAGGTATATATATCAAATATATATGTATTTATTACTAAACAACTCTCTACTAATCTCTTGTGAGATTAGAAGTCAGGAACATATGCACAAATCAACGTTTCACAACAAATTGAGCACAAATATGGCTGGGGCCCTAGGGGCGTACCAGACCATATACTAAAAAGAGACTTAAGAACAACGACTTGCAAAGGGACAAGGCCCAGGGCCTTCAGAAGTGCTGGGGCCTCACGAAACCACCCAAGGCAGGTAAGTAAAGGACCCACGGGGGACGCGTGCAGTGAGGGAACACAGGCACGGATCGCCGTAGACTTCAATGGGGCAAGTCGCGGTTGGAAATTAAGAGTTTAAGGGCACTTCGGGAGTAGCTACAAGCAAGTCACTTACAGGGTAAGTAGTTCTAGGGCCAACACCCACAGGAGCACCGTAGTGCTGGAGTTACCTCACCCAGGAAGCCGGGTGCATAGGTGTCCTTTGGTGTCGGGTCGCGGCGTCGTTTTCAATGGGAGCCAATGAAGACTTGCTGCTTGTGAAGCCAGAAGAAGTGTCCGGTGGAATCCAAGCCTTAGCCTGAAGGCTGCTCTCCACAGCTACCACTAGGATAGCTTTCTGTAAAGGTTGTCTTAAACCTACCTACCATAAGAGTCGAATTGTACTGGTGCAAGGTGTCCACTTTAACTAGTGAACAGCATATACCAGGCCAACTTCTCACATTGGTGGCAGCGTGTGGGATTCCAGCTTGCTATTGTTTTACCAGAAAATCTCTATTTGAATTACTAACTGAAAACCACTATAGGTACTCAAGGTACATATAAAGTCAAGCTTAGTATCAATAAGTTATACTGAACTTAGAGCTGTGTGCCAAGGGATAGCACACCCTTTCTACAGCTCAAGCTAGTATCAGTAGGCCACAAACTAGTGTAGGTAGTACAACACTGCACAACACTAGAATGTCTGTAAAGGGTGGACCCAGTGGATCCACTCAGCCTCAGTATGAGGACATGACTTTCTTGGACCTGAAAGCCATGTGTGCTGCAAGGCACCTGAAGTTAGGACAGAGTCCCTCCACACTACACCTGATAGATCTGCTAACAGCAGATGATCTTAGATTAGCTCTAGGAGCTAATGGGTCTGAATCAGTGAGTGGGTCAATTACAGTGCTGGGTCAGATGATGAACATCAGGATGACCAAGACTCTGTGGTTAAAGGTTCAGGCCCCCAGGGGCCTGAAAAGGACAGAGGAATTCTCCCTAAGAGAACTGACATAGTGGAGGAGAGGCCTAGGTCCCTTTCTAGGGACTCTGACCACTCCTATCACTCTGGCAGAGAATCTGTCTACCAGAGGAACTCCTACTTCCCCAGAAGAGAGACCTCCTCTGACAGAATGTACAAACTGCTGCAGTATGAGGAAGCAAGACTTGCCCTCAAAACCAAGCAGTTGGCATTAGATAAGGAAGCCCTGGAGCTCCAGAGAGCTCCTAGAAAAGAGGGGTTAGAACCCCTGGTGGCAGCAACAGTGTCCCTAGAGGCAGAGAATATATTCCAGACCATAGGAACCTGAGCAAGGTTGTTCCTCCCTACCAGAGTGGGGATGATATCCATAAGTGGATAACTGCTATGGAAAGGGCCTGTAGAGTACAACAGGTCCCCCAAAAGCAGTGGGCAGCAATCTAGTGGCTCTCCTTTTCAGATAAAGGTAGAGACAAGCTCCTCACTGTTAGAGAAGAGGATGCTGATGACTATGAAGTCCTGAAGAGTGCACTGATAGATGGGTTTGGCTTAACCACTGAGCAGTACAGGTTGAAGTTCAGAGACACCCAGAAGGCACAGACTCAGGACTGGACTGACTTTGTAGATTGTGCAACCAAGGCTCTGGAGGGTTGGCTGGTTGGCAGTAGGGTTACTGATTTCAAGGGATTGTATAATCTAATGATGAGAGAACAGATCCTTAATAATTGCCAGAACCAGTTGTTGCATCAATACCTGGTGGACTCAGATCTGACCTCTCCCCAAGAATTGGGAAAGAAGGCAGACAAGTGGGTCAGAACCAGGGTGAGGCAGAAAAACCAGAACCAAGGGGGTGACACCAAGAAGCAGGATTCTAAGGGCTCTGAGAAAGGTGGGGATCAGTCAAAAGACCAGAAGTCTTCACAAGGGCCCCAAAAATCTGCATCTGGTGGGGAGTCACAATCCAACAAGGGAAAAGGCCAAAAGAAGCCCTGGTGCAAATTCTGTAAACAGAAAGGGCACTGGACTTCTGATTGTAACAAGTCCAAAGACCAAACCACCACCACTCCTGCCCCTAAGGCAACTGTTCCCCCTAGTTCAGCTACTGGTGGAGGTGGTACTCAGAATAAGGGTGTAGTAGGGTTGACCCTGGGTTCTGAAGTGGACTCTGGCCTAGTCAGAGTACCCACTCAGGCAATGCTGATTTGTGATGGAGACATTGACATGTCCTTCCTGGTGAGCCCCAGTAATCTGGGCAAATACAAACAGCAGCCTGTAATAAATGGCAAACAGGCTTTGGCATTTAGGGACACAGGTGCTAGTGTCACCATGGTGGCAGAGGATCTTGTGGACCCTGGACAGATCATCCTGGGCGAAATGTACCAGGTGACCAATGCAAGCAATGTCAGGACCAACCATAGTCTGGCAGTTGTGAATTTCTCCTGGGGAGGGGTAAATGGCCTCAAGAAGGTTGTAGTCAGTGCAGACCTCCCTGTAGAATGTCTATTGGGCAATGATCTAGAAACTTCAGCCTGGTCTGAAGTAGAGTTATGGACTCATGCTGAGATGTTGGGCATCCCTGCAGAGGTATTTGCTGTGACCAGGTCACAGGCCAAAATACATGACACTGAACCAGCTCTGGATCCTGAAACCATGGACCAGATGCTTCCCAAGAAGAGGAGCAGTAGGGGTAAGGCAGTGCCTTCCCTCTGTCTCAGATCACTGATTCCCCTCTTGAGGGAGGAGGAGCAGATCCTGAAGAAGGAACTGCCCCAGAGGGACTTGAGCCTGATCAGGTTGAGTTCTTGGGGGCAGGGGGCCCTTCTAGGGAAGATCTGAGTAAGGAGCAACAGTGCTGCCCCTCTCTTGAACCCCTCAGACAGCAGGCTGCTGCTGAGGCTGCTGGGACTGCTAATGGGTCCCATAAAGTTTATTGGGATGAAGGACTCCTATATTCTGAGGGTAGAGATCCAGCCCCTGGAGCCACCAGGAGGTTGGCAATACCTCAGAAGTTTAGGGGGTTCCTCTTGACCCTAGCACATGATATCCCTTTAGCAGGTCACTTGGGCCAAAACAAGACCTGGGACAGGCTTGTTCCACATTTTCATTGGCCACATATGTCAGAGGACACAAAGGAGTTTTGTCGCTCCTGTGTCACATGCCAAGCCAGTGGCAAGGCAGGTGGCACCACAAAGGCCCCCCTGAAACCACTACCTGTGGTGGGGGTACCCTTTGAAAGGGTAGGGATTGACATTGTTGGTCCCCTTGACCCTCAAACTGCATCTGGGCACAGATTTATCCTGGTGGTATTGGATCATGCCACCAGGTACCCAGAGGCAATTCCCTGAGGACCACCACAGCCCCTGTGGTGGCAAGAGCCCTCATTGGAGTTTTCTCCAGAGTGGGTTTCCCAAAGGAGGTCATCTCTGACAGAGGTACCAATTTCATGTCAGGATATTTGAAAGCAATGTGGAAGGAGTGTGGTGTAACTTATAAGTTCACCACCCCCTATCACCCACAATGCAATGGGTTGGTTGAGCGTTTCAACAAAACCCTTAAGGGAATGATTAAAGGACTCCCAGAGAAGCTTAGGCGGAAATGGGACCTTCTTCTTCCCTGCCTGTTGTTTGCATACAGAGAGGTTCCACAGAAGGGGGTTGGTTACAGCCCATTTGAGCTTCTGTTTGGGCATCCTGTAAGAGGTCCATTATGTTTGGTAAAAGAGGGCTGGGAGTTACCTCTCAAACCCCCCAAACAGGATGTGATGGACTATGTACTTGGTCTCCGCTCCAGGATGGCCGAATACATGAAGAAGGCAACCAAAAACCTGGAGGCCAGCCAAGAATTTCAAAAAGCTTGGCATGACCAAAAGGCTGTGCTGACTGTGTACCAGCCAGGACAGAAAGTGTGGGTGTTGGAGCCCGTGGCCCCAGCAGCCCTCCAAGACAAATGGAGTGGCCCCCATACAATAGTTGAGCAAAAGGGAGAAGTCACCTATCTGGTGAATCTTGGAACTCCCAGGAGCCCCCTGAGGGTGATCCATGTCAACAGATTGAAACCATATGTTGACAGGGCTGACATGGGCTTGCTCATGGCAACTGATGAGGAACAGGAGGAGGAGAGTGACCCTCTCCCTGACCTGCTCTCACAGAACCCTGATGATGGGTCAGTCGATGGTGTTGCTTTGGCAAGCAGCCTCACTGACCATCAGAAAACTGAGTGCAGACAAGTTCTGCAGCAGTACAGACATATGTTTAGCCTGACCCCTAGTCAGACTACCTGGTGCACCCATGAAGTGGACACTGGGGACAGTCTGCCTGTCAAGAGTAAAATCTACAGGCAAACTGACCATGTCAGGGACTGTATCAGGACTGAAGTCCAGAAGATGTTGGAGTTAGGTGTGATTGAGCCTTCAGATAGCCCCGGGGCTAGCCCAGTAGTCCTAGTACCCAAGCCTCATACCCAGGGTGGTAAGAAAGAAATGAGGTTTTGTGTAGACTTCAGAGGCCTCAATGCAGTCACCAGGACTGATGCCTATCCCATACCAAGGGCAGATGAGCTGATTGATACTTTGGCCTCAGCCAAATATCTGAGTACATTTGACCTAACAGCTGGCTACTGGCAGATCAGGTTAGCTGATGGTACAAAAGCCAAAACAGCATTTTCGACCCCTGGTGGGCACTACCACTTTGTGGTGATGCCCTTTGGATTGAAAAATGCACCTGCCACTTTTCAGAGGTTGGTGAACAAAGTTCTGGCAGGGATGGAAACTTATTGCTCAGCTTATCTAGATGATGTTGCTGTCTTTAGTTCCTCCTGGCAGGATCACCTGGTCCACCTCAGAAATGTTTTGGAGGCTCTGCAGGAAGCAGGCCTCACTATCAAGGCCACTAAGTGCCAGATAGGGCAGAGTCAGGTTGTGTACCTTGGCCACCTTGTGGGTGGAGGCCAGGTTCAGCCTTTACAGAGCAAAATCCAAACCATAATGGAATGGGTTGCTCCAACCACCCAGACACAGGTGAGAGCCTTCTTAGGCCTGACTGGGTACTATAGGAGGTTTGTGAAGGGATATGGATCTATAGTGACCCCCTTGAATGATCTGACCTCAAAGAAGATGCCAAAAAAGGTTCAGTGAACAGCTAGCTGTCAGAAGGCATTTGAAGACCTAAAGCAGGCCATGAGCACTGCCCCCATCTTACAGAGTCCAGACTACACCAAAAAGTTCATTGTCCAAACAGATGCTTCTGAGCTGGGTGTGGGAGCTGTACTGTCTCAACTGAATGATGAAGGTCAAGACCAGCCAGTAGCTTTTATTAGCAGGAGGCTGACCCCTAGAGAGAAACGTTGGTCAGCTATAGAGAGGAGGCCTTTGCTGTGGTGTGGGCCCTGAAGAAGCTGAGGCCATACTTGTTTGGCACTCACTTCATAGTTCAGACTGACCACAAGCCCCTCCTATGGCTGAAACAGATGAAAGGTGAAAATCCAAAACTTTTAAGGTGGTCCATTTCCCTACAGGGGATGGACTATACAGTGGAACATAGGCCTGCGACCCAACATGCCAATGCAGATGGACTCTCAAGGTATTTCCACTTAGAGCACGAAGACTCAACTGGTCAAGGTTAGTTTAGTGTCCCTGTGTTTGGTGGGGGGGTTGTGTAGGAGAGTAGGATCTGCCTCTATTGTTGCCCCCACTTTTTTTCTGATGTTTACACTGGTTTCTGGCTATAGTCTGGCTGGGACCCTGCCAATCAGGGCCCCAGCCTCTCTGTTCTCTCTAAATGACTTGGAGTGCACTCTAGGTGCACTAGTGATTGGATACTGTGGTACCTTATGAGTCCCTAGTATATGGTACCTTAGGTACCAAGGGCATAGGTACTTCACAGGCCTACCAGGGGCTGAAGCATGTATTATGCCACCCCTGGGAAGCAGACTAAATCTGACACCACAGGCCTGCTACTGCAGCCTGGGTGAGGAGGTGCTAGCACCCCTCACTGAGATATAGGTTCCCTATATCTCCCCTGCACACACATTTAAACCTATCAGTCACCCCTAAGGCAGGCCCTATCAATACTGAGGGCAGGGTGCTTAGTTTCTATGTGAGATGGTGCCTCTGCCTGAGCAGGGCCCCTCTGCAGCTCTCAGAGTCCATTCTCTGGGGCTGTTTGTGAATGCGGACAAACCATATACTCTTAAGTGCAATATAACCTCGCGGTTAATGCTAACTTTGGAATGGCTGCATCAAAACATGTCGTGTTTGGTGTCAAACACCTTGGAATCATACCCCCACACCAGTACCTGGTGTGGGAGTATGATCCCACCCTTCTAGAGGGATAGACATGTACCTACTGTGGAAATGCAGTAGAATCCTGAAGAGCCCTGGCATCACAAAATGGATGCCACCAGTCACAGACAATGGGCTGCCCTCCTGCTGATGACCGAAACTCGCAGTGGAGGAGGCCCAACAATAGGTATCCTGTCACAGGGAGGTGTGACCACCTCCCAGACAGGGTTTAGTGTATTGGGGCTGGGTGGGTGCACTCCTAGAGTGCTTTGAAGTCCTGCACTGGGGGAGCAGAAGGCTCCTCTGTGCATACACCAGTTCAAACCGGCTCAGGGGCTACCTGCGCCTGCTCTGGCGTGAAACTGGACAAAGGGAAGTGGGTGTAGCCACCTACTCCCCTGACCCTCCCATAGGTGGGGTCATAGAGCTAGTCCCTCCCTTCCTTTTAGTATAAGATAGGGAACCCTTGACCTTGCAAACTAGATATCCCTGGATGACGCTCTAAAGAAGAATCCCGGACCTTCGACGTTCCACTACCTCTGGAAGACTGAAGAATCTCCCTTGGAGACAAGGAGTGACTCCCCTGCTTGGCAGGCACCAAAAACTGCAACAATGGTTGCAAACTACGCGCTCCCGCCGGAGCCCGAAGTCCCTGCAGCCCAGGAAGAGGATTTCCTGACTTCTCCAAGGTCATCGTGAGTCCCCAGTGAAGCTGAGGCAAGTGAACCCCACGAGTGATGAGAAACCGCAGTCCCTGGGTACCGTGCACTATTTTCGAGTGCAACCCCTTCACGACATTCTACGAACCTGTGCTTTGGACCACGTGTGGTCCCAGCCTCTAGCAGAGATCCCTCCCAAGATCAGAGGCCTACCTCGTCCCGAGTGACCGTGGGCCCCTGTTGAAGGAATCCTCCCGAGGCGTCTTTGCGATCCCTCGCCAGCCGGCTTGTGGGTCCCCTGAAGACTTTTCTACAAATCCAAAGCACTCCCCTGGTTGCTACAGGCCTGCCCTGACTTACCCTCGCTGGGTGAGTCCCCCAGACCTTGCTGGTCTGCACCATTGACTTTTTGTTCTTTCCACAAGACTTGCTGCTACCAAGGCTTGTTGGCTCCAATCGGATCGCCGACACCGCAGTCAGCTGCAGACTTCGTGGGACACGCAGAATCCAGCTCCTGGTCGTCCTCAACACCTCCTGGACCTCGTGGCCGAAGAGTCAAGACACCAGTGAATGACCTGAATCTGTCGACGACGGTGGGCATTCATCTTCCTTGCCCCGGGTCACTGTTGTCTTGACTCTTCGGCCATTAGGTCCAGGAGACATCGAGGACAACCAGGAGCTGGATTCAGCGTGTCCCACGAAGTCTGCAGCTGACTGCGGTGTCGGCGACCCGATTGGAGCCAACAAGCCTTGGTAGCAGCAAGTCTCGTGGAAAGAACAAAAAGTCAATGGTGCAGACCAGCAAGGTTTGGGGGACTCACCCAGCAAGGGTAAGTCAGGGCAGGCCTGGAGCAACCAGGGGAGCCCTTTGGATTTGTAGAAAAGTCTTCAGGGGACCCACAAGCCGGCTGGCGAGGGATCGCAAAGATGCCTCGGAAGGATTCCTTCAACAGGGGCCCACGGTCACTCGGGATGGGGTAGGCCTCTGATCTTAGGAGCGATCTCTGCTAGAGGCTGGGACCACACATGGTCCAAAGCACAGGTTCGTAGAACGTCGTGAAGGGGTTGCACTCGAAATTAGTGCACGGTACCCAGGGACTGCGGTTCCTCGTCACTCGTGGGGTTCACTTGCCTCAGCTTCGATGGGGACTCACGATGGCCTTAGAGAAGTCAGGAAATCCTCTTCCTGGGCTGCAGGGACTTCGGGCTCCGGCGGGAGCGGCGTAGTTTACGATCATTGTTGCAGTTTTTGGTGCCTGCCAAGCAGGGGAGTCACTCCTTGACACCAAGGGAGATTCTTCAGTCTTCCAGAGGTAGTGGAACATCGAAGGTCCGGGATTCTTCTTTAGAGCGTCGTCCAGGGATATCTAGTTTGCAAGGTCAAGGGTTCCCTATCTTATACTAAAAGGAAGGGAGGGACTAGCTCTATGACCCCACCTATGGGAGGGTCAGGGGAGTAGGTGGCTACACCCACTTCCCTTTGTCCAGTTTCTCGCACCAGAGCAGGGGCAGGTAGCCCATGAGCCGGTTTGAACTGGTGTATGCACAGAGGAGCCTTCTGCTCCCCAGTGCAGGACTTCAAAGCACTCTAGGAGTGCACCCACCCAGCCCCAATACACTAAACCCTGTCTGGGAGGTGGTCACACCTCCCTGTGACAGGATACCTATTGTTGGGCCTCCTCCACTGCGAGTTTCGGTCATCAGCAGGAGGGCAGCCCAGTGTCTGTGACTGGTGGCATCCATTTTGTGATGCCCGGGCTCTTCAGGATTCTACTGTGTTTCCACAGTAGGTACATGTCTATCCCTCTAGAAGGGTGGGATCATACTCCCACACCAGGTACTGGTGTGGGGGTATGATTCCAAGGTGTTTGACACCAAACACGACATGTTTTGATGCAGCCATTCCAAAGTTAGCATTAACTGCGAGGTTATATTGCACTTAAGAGTATATGGTTTGACCGCATTCACAAACAGCCCCAGAGAATGGACTCTGAGAGCTGCAGAGGGCCCTGCTCAGGTAGAGGCACCCTCTCACATAGAAACTAAGCACCCTGCCCTCAGGATTGATAGGGCCTGCCTTAGGGTGACTGATAGGTTTAAATGTGTGTGCAGGGGAGATATAGGGAACCTATATCTCAGTGAGGGGTGCTAGCACCTCCTCACCCAGGCTGCAGTAGCAGGCCTGTGGTGTCAGATTTAATCTGCTTCCCAGGGTGGCATAATACATGCTTCAGCCCCTGGTAGGCCTGTGAAGTACCTATGCCCTTGGTACCTAAGGTACCATATACTAGGGACTCATAAGGTACCACAGTATCCAATCACTAGTGCACCTAGAGTGCACTCCAAGTCGTTTAGAGAGAACAGAGAGGCTGGGGCCCTGATTGGCAGGGTCCCAGCCAGACTATAGCCAGAAACCAGTGTAAACATCAGAAAAAAAGTGGGGGCAACATAAGAGGCAGATCCTACTCTCCTACAGTAGCTATGTGGCCCCCCTCGGAGCGTAAGCAGAGTGGTCTGGCATGGCGTATGCCGGACCAGTGCAGGGCTTGCAACAATGACTCAGGGGCTCTGGGCGTGGTTCAGTCCATGTCCGGACAAGGAAGTGACTAATGCGTGTGTCCCTGTTGTAATGTCTACGGCACCCAAAACACAATCGGCAATGTAGCACACTGTGACTGGAATCCCACTAGATGAGCATCATTGACGTTATGGGGAATCACTGACCCTACATTCATCCATGAATGATGTAAGACATGACACAGCAGTGTGTTTCTAAATGTTTAATGCACATCCAGTGGAGTTTTGCAGCTAGAGCAGTACAGGGCCATGCCAACCCCACTTCACAATTGGGCCCGTGGAGGGCCAGCCAGAGTCCATCGGGGAATGACAAGTACAGCGGATGAGGAAGAGTACAGTCCGCAGTGCGGTCGCCGTGTCATTGGTCACCAAACAGGATATCCGCAGTGAGGTCGTCGTGTCATTGGTCACCAAACAGGATATGTCAGTCCATGTCGCGGTCCAAGGTGAGTGCAGCAGAGTGTATCGGTGTCAGTGGAAGGTCATGGGGCCATGTGCGGCACCAAGCAGCAACAGGCCAGGTGGCGGACCTGAATGCTAGTGCCTCCTTCTGAACTCAAGCCCATCCACGTCCTCGTCCTCGGATGTGTGCTCTGCCCCACCTGTGGGTGGTGCTGTTCCGGCTGCGGCACTGTGTGCCACTGACACATCAGGGGCCGGAGGTGGATTGACAGCCGCACTGTGTGGCAGTGACACATCAGGGGCCGAAGTGGAAATGCCTGCCGCACTGTGAGGCACTGACACACCAGGGGGCGGAGATGTGGATGGTGTAGGGGCAGCAGCATTCATCTGCGCCACGCCTTGTGGCAGCAATGCCATGATAAGGACATGCAGGGCATGGTAGATCCCAGCTACATTTTGCTGATTTGCAGCGGTGGCTGCCATCCTTTCCGCCTCCATCCGCACCATGTCCTCCATGAGCCTCTGCATGTGTGCCATCTCACGGCTGAGATCGCTGGAGCCACTCTGAGCGGACAGGTGTTCTTGTCTCCGAGTCATGACTCCAGCGATGTCAGCCAGGGCTCGTTGGAGACCATGGAGCGGCATGTGGGTGTCCGTTAGGGACTGGAGGTGGTCCCTGATGGGACTCAGACACCCATGGATGGCGTCAAGTTTGGCAGCCATGAGGTCGAACCCCACCCGCACCTGCTCAGCCATCTCCCTCTGGACCTCCAACACACGGCGTTGGAAGGCCATGTGTTGTTCGGGGGGGTCTTGGGAGTCAGCCTGGGTTGTGGGTGCCCCCTGCTGGGTGGTTTGTGGAGTGGGTGGGGTCTCCTCGATGCAGCTGGGCTGCCCTGGTCCTGGAGGTGATTGGCGGATGAGTTCAATGATGCCTTGGAGGGCTTGGGTGTCGATGCTGGTGGTGTCCTCCTCGTCATCAGTGAAGAGTGGCTGGGACTGCTCTGCAGGAGGTGTTGACGGTGCCCCTGCAATGTGAAGGGGAGATGCTGTGTTACAATGTGTCCACATGTATGTAGCGGCATTGTACATGTTCACATTCAGACAGCATGGCAATGTACATTGTGACAGTGTGTAGATCAGGGCCATGATCCGGAGTCATTGTGGGTGTGCTCTGCTTGATTGTGCATGTGTGCCATTGTGGCCATCTCCCCCCGTCCCCCCAGTACGTGGTGGTTACTCACCCTGTTGCTGTTGTGTTGTGTCATGTCGAGCAGTGTCCGGTGCCCCGACTCCTGCCACGGTCTCCACACTGATGACTGTTGACACCAGCTCCTCCATGTCATACAGCTCCAGCTGTGGCACTGGGCCCCCACCTCCAGTCTGCATTGCTGCCTTCTGGTTGCCTTCAAGTTTCTCCTTGGTTTTGTGCTTGATGTCAATCCATCGCCTCTTGACCTCGTCCATTGACCTCTTGTGCTCTCCAACGGCATTCACCTTGTCCAAGATGGACCGCCATAATCCATTTTTGGTGCCCAATGACAAATTGGAGGCGTCGAACAGTTGTTGATGGTGTTCTATCGCCTCCGTGACCAGGATCCTATTCTCCTGCGGACTGAACTTTGTCTTCCTCTTCTTCTTGTCCTTGCCCTTCCCTGTCACCGAGGTCCCAGGCTGGTCGTCCGGGGTGCTTGTGAGGTTCCGCTCGTCCTCTGCGCCTGCTCCGGCTGCCTCCATGGTGCTTCGGTTTTGGTCATTTTGTGTTGGTGTGTTTATTCTACTTTTGTAGTGATTTTCCCGCCTGCCGTGTGTGTATTGCAGGCCTGGCGCTGCTTATCGCTAATTTCCTCATCGCGAATGGGCTCATTGCACTTTTTTTGGTGTTGGGGTTTGTATCTCCGTCGCGGTGGTTGTATCGCGGACATTGGCCGCGTTTTCAGGAGACTATTGCATGGTACCGCCGTGTTGTGAATTCCAGGTTAACACTGGGTTATTTTCCAGCGATAGACTGCGATGTGTAAAGTTGCGTTAACATTTTTTGGAGATGTTTAGCGCACGTTCTTGTGAATATCCCCCAAAGTACCTTAAATACTGCAATCTTCATGCTGAACTTTGATGTCCCAAATGCATTATGGAGGGTCCTACTGTAGGTTTTTTTAGTTTAATTATTTTATTGATTTTGAATCGATCAGTCGTGAAATACAAATTAGTACATCAGGGGTGTGGGAAGAAAGGAGGGGCTATAGTACATCATGTTTTGAGGGAGTAATAATTTAAGTGGTTATGGGCAGGTCGCTAGTGAGATGTATGATGAAAGCTTGAGTCCGAGGTTCTTTATATGGGGAATAGGTTTGATGTATAGACTGATGCATGGATACCTGCTTAAAAAGCCATGTAATGAAGACCATATTTGTTTCAGCAGTGCATGTAGTGGATATGTTTCTGCCAGTCTGTTCTCAGTCCCTTGGTATGGCAAACTACTTCTCAACCACTGCAAGTTCGTTGATGCGTCAGAGTTCTTCCATTAAATCGTGATTTGTTGAGGTGTCATCGCTGTTAGTAAGTCCAGTAGTATTGCCTCTGTGTAAGAGCTTGTGGAGGTCATGGAATAGAAGAGATGTCTCAGTGAGACTCTGGAGTTTGACAAAATAATAGATATTATGTTTTGGTATATCAGATTCCAAAAGACTTTCAGTTTAATACAGAAGAAGATCATGTGATTGTTATTGGCACTGCTTCTTTGCAGCACCAACAAAGGGCGTCACTTGAGACGTCACCTTCGAGGAGTCTACTCGGAGACCAATAATTCTCAATGAAGGATGAAAAAGATTGATTGTATGACAGAGGCTTTTGTGGCAAGTTTGCTTGCTCTATCCCAGATTAGTTTAAGAGCTTGGACCAACAGTGCTCCTTCTGGAGTGTTGAAGAGAGCTGAACTAAGGCTCAGGCAAATTGGATTTTACAGGTTGGCAATGGTGAGACAAATGTGTTTTTAAATCAAAGATACTGTGGTTGGAGAGTCAGTGGGGGGATGAGTGTTTGCATAAAATGCTTACTTTATGTAGGGTTTAGTTAACTACTTTGAAGATGTTCTATATGAATTTTTAATAGTGTTTTTCTTCTTGATTCTTTAGGTTATATTTCAGCTCAAGGACCTGAAATGAGATATGAGAGTCATTTTCATTTGACTAGTTAAGCGGGCAAACGCCTTTCTTCATGCAAGGACTCCAGAATGGTACGGGAGAAGTATACAATAGTTCACTTTTGTGCCATAATGAGTTGTTTAACCATTTGGTTACGGAGATACTGACATGCTTCCAACCGCTGCTGATCATTCTTTTTGTTCAAATAGGGTTGCAGAAGAGGGAGTCCACTTTTATGGTCTGGTTTGACAACCCATCTGTTTCCTAACAATTATGTGAGCATCACTAGAAAGGGGTTTTGCCTCGCCCACATTTTGAGACCCAGGAGTGCATGTTTTGATTGAACTGAAGTCAAGTGCTTCCACAAAAAAGTGCTTTTCCACCACACAGCTGTGATAATTTTGTTTATTATCCAGCTGCCTTAGCTTGAACTTTCATTTCACTTGAACATGACATTGTAATGCTATTAAAGTGTCTTAGATAACTAGATAATGTGTGGTTTGTTTCTCTTGCAGCAGCACAGATGGAAGGAGGGCAGCCATTAACTTACTTGGATGTTCAGGTGTGGCTTGGAAGTGCAACTGTCACCTGAAATTTTAACTTACACAAGTATTATTCTACAGTGTTTTGCTCCCACACAAATACACATCAATTCCCATGCTATTTTCTTGTAATATTTCACATTACCATACAACATTATTTTAAAGATGAACCTATTGGCATTGCCAATGCTTGCTTGTTGGTAGAACTGAGGAAAATGTGCGGGAATCATGAGACAGGCCTCAAGAGTGACACAAGGAGAAGTTTATTTTCATTAGGTGGCAAGGACTATTGGTGATCATGGGCCAATCTTAATGCAGCTTTGTATAAGCTGAAGTTGGAGAGGTTTATACCCATGAGAGTTTTGGGCAGTTGGAGTTTATTAAGTGAAATTTTGGTTGCCTGTTTTTCCACAGGAAGGATCTTAGTACTAGGATAATATCACCAAAGCATGAAAGTGGGAAGCTAATGTGGAACTTCAAGAGAGCATATATGATGATTGGTGAGAGTACCATCTCGATGGTGTCCAGGTGTCCCCACCAGAAAATGTTGAGTGGAAGTTAGATAGATGTTCTTTTTTTAATATCATCTAATACTATCCTTTGCTTTAGATGGAACAAATACATATTTGCTTCAAAAATAGTGCTCTTAACTTCGCTTTCTGTGAGAGGCACAATTTGAAATCACAGTCATGGGAGAGGTATTTAAAGCAAAGTTTTGATAAGGAGACATTTCCAAATTATAGCCTGATGAAGAGGCCTACATGTCCAATTTGTGTGTTGTCTACTTTTGCTGACAATTTATATTCAATGGACTTAAATTTAATACCTTCTATTTTTTTTTCCTAATTCTTTCGAAGAGTTGGTCAAGTGGAAGGGTGAAAAGGAGTGGGTGTAAGGGGCTTCCTTTTCTAGTACCTCTTGTAAGGTTGAATTTCTGAGATTGGATACCATTAGTGAGCACTGAAGCTTGGGGTAAGTGTAAAGGAGTTTAATGCGCAGTATGTTTTTTTGGGGGAGACCATGCAAGTTAAGATCTTGGAAAATACAGGGGCACTCTACCCTATTAAAGGCCTTTTCTGCAACCTAGGCAATTAGGGGTCATTACGATGGCGGGCGGACAAAGTCCGCCCGCCATCGCATGTAGCAAAAGGGACCGCCCGCCATAGGTGCGGCGGTCCCGCTATACGAATTAGGATGCGCCCGCCACACTGGCGGGCGCATCCCGTATTTTACATTGCGGCGGGCGGTGCTGCAAGCAGCACCCGCCGCAATGTAAAATACATGTTGTGCATTTGCATGTACAACGTGACAGGCACTGTGCGGTGCCTGCCACCTTGTACATGCAAATGCAGGGGGGTACCATGGGTATCCCCCACGTGCAGCCCCCCACCCCCCCCGGGGGCCCGCAACGGACCCCAGAAGGCATTCTCCGCCTGTCTTTTTGCGGCGGGATCTCCGCCGCAAAAGACAGGCATCGTAATGCCCACGGCGGTGCCTGCACGGCACTGCTGTCATTGCCCCATTGTACCATGTCCCGCAAGGCGGGCGGAAAAGGACCGCCTTTGCGGGACCACGGCGGACAGTCTTTCCGTCCGCCGCGGCACCATTCCCATTCCCACTGCCATCCTAATTTGGCGGTGGGAATATTCAGGTTGATGGCGGGCGGATCGCCACCGCCGGGCCGGCGGTCCTCACCGCCCGCCATCCTAATGACCCCCTTACTTTTCTGCTCAGTCTATAATATTGGCAAGCAATCCTATGTTCGATGCCCTTGGCAATTTGCCTACTTTCACAAAGCCAGATAGGATAGTTTGGATGATTTAAAAGATTAATGGGTTGAACCATGTGGATAAGATTTTGCCAATAATTTTACTGTCTGTATTTATTAATAAAGTAGGTTGATAGGTTTTGTTTTCTTGTGGGTCATTGTCTTTCTTGTCATAAGAATAATAATGGCCTCCGTGAACAAACCTAAGGGATTGATAGTTTCATTGAACTTGTTGAATAGCAGATGAACGCTGGGAATGAGTTCTTCTGACAGTGATTATTAAAGTTCTGGTGGTAGCACATCCGGCCCTGGTGATTTATTGTTCTTTAAACTTCGTATAGTGCTTATGATTTCTTCGTATAGTGCTTATGATTTCTACTCCTATGGTGTTTGCTTCCAACTCCATAAGGTCTTGAAGTTCTAGGTTTGATTTAAATTTGTTTGACATGTGCCATAAGTAAGCTGTTTAGTTCTTCATTGGTGGGGATATTTTCACTGGTTTAAAGCGTTTCATACATTTTCTTTAAGTTTTCCGATGGTATGTTACCTTTACCATATAGCCTTTAGCACAAGGGACCTTCACCATGCAGTTTTTACAAATTAAATGCAGTTATGCAAGTCGTTACAATGCATATCTTTACAACACAAGTGATTACAATGAAAAGAACGTAGTTGTATGTTAGGGGTAGGTAAGATTTTATTAGGGTTAGGGGTTGAGTAGGACTATGGGGTAGGTAAATGGTTTTAGGACTCAACAATGAGTAGTGCCAAGAGGTAGGTATGGGGCTTATAGCATTCTGGGATGGGTAGAGATAAGGGGTAGTAAGGAGTTTTTTAGCGTTCAGGGAGGGGTAGGAGTAAATTATAGTAAGAGTTTTGGGGGTTCAGGGATGGGTAGGTGTAAGGGTATGTGATGGAGTTTTTATGGTTCAGGGATGGTTAGTGGTAAGTGGGAGTGTATTCATTTTAGGGTACATATTTTTCTGGGGTGCAGGCATTCATTTGTATAAGTGTGTGCATTTATTTTTAGGGTGTTAAAAGGTATTATAATTTGAATTATATTTTAACCATGCTTTCACAGTGTTAGGAGCGGGATTCTCGGATTACAGTGTTTAAGGCCGGGTATGAATTTTAGGGTATATATTTGGGATGTTGATATTTATTTTTTAGGGGTGTGGGTATCTATTTTTTGGATTTTGAAATGTAATATAAAATGAATTGTATTTTATCTGTGCTTGCAGAATGTTAGCAGCAGGATGCAAGGATCATAAGTATTAAAGGTAGGGACTGTATCAATTTTAGGGTACTTAGCTTTTCCAGTATGGGTATTTTTTTAATGTTAATAACATTTGCTAAAATTAAATAGATGCACCTTACATTTTAAAGGGATTATTTATTTTTTAAAAATCTAATAAAAACACTGCTACTCTTCAAATAGTTTTGATACAGAAAAGTATATCTTTATTTAATACATTTATTAAAGAACAATCGTGAGACCTTGCTGCCCCAACAAAAAGTTTTACAAATACCATGACAAAACAAACCACGCACTGACATACCCAGGAAGTAGGAGCAAATGCCAGACCTATTCTCTAAGCCAATGCTTGTCCATTGTACATTTGTTTAAAGCATTGTGATCTTTGGCTTTTTTATTACATGTATTAGTGGAGAGATGTTGAACTATTCTTAAGTTGCAAGGGATTTTGTTATATTTTGGTAAATTTCAATGTGTATAAAATCTGCTGTTTGTACTTGCACCAACAGCAGTAGTTAACACTGCTGATTGCAAGGGTTATCTAGTTATGTTAGAGGTAATTGCCCTGCCTGTGTCAACCTTTATAAATGAAGAGAAACTCCCCAAACATCATAATACTATTGTATTTGGAATGCAAAACAGGACTGGGTAGGGAGCATCTTATACAGGGCCCAAGGTCTGAAGCATAAACATGTGATGGCTTAAAACAGGTTCACTTTTACATAATAAAAGGTCACAGAAAGGGATGAAATGTGAAGTTTAATTTTGTCCTGACACTTGGGGCCCGATTCCGATCTCGTTAGGAAAGCCCTCCGTACGACACGAATCCGGAGGGCTTTCTGAGCGAGACGTGCTCCGGGAGTCCGAACGAGCCAGTACGATGCTGCTGTATGCTTACGGACTCAGTTTGCTCAGACTCCAATTGAACTCTATGGGAGCCCGTGTACAGACGCGTACACAGGCTCCCACAGGAGAAAAGGGGTGGGTGGGGAAAAGCGTACACCCTGTGGCGGGCACCACATTGTGCATGCCTGGATCGGGGGGACCCGTGGGCACCCCCGTGACAGATTCAGAGGGCCCCGGGTGAAGGAGGGCCTACTACAGCCTCCGAAGTATGCTTCTGACAGCCGTTTCGTCTCGCTGAGACCGAGGCGAAGCGGCTGTCCGAATCGTGCATCGTACTCGCTCGGTCGGAAATCGGTCCCATTGCACAGCACGATTCGTCTACAAGCAAGACATACGGAGCGGTTCGGGTCCGGAAACGATTCGGTCAGCGCTTACGCGATCTTCGCATCGTACTTGGTTGTCCGGACCTGTGTACGATTCGGTCGTAAACAAGGGCTACGAATCGGATCCGGTAAAGCCAAATCCGATTCGGAGGCCTTCCGAACGACATCGGAATCAGGCACTTGGTTGTTTGTGTTTCTTGTTGTAATTTGTTTGCCCTTGTTTCCTGAAGACAGATCCTAGCAAAGGATGGCATTTTGTGATGTAGCTTTTCTTTGTGTAGCTATACATGAATTCATTTGAGTAAGTCAGAAATTTGTGAAAGTTGTAAAAAATGTTAAAGCAAAACACCTAAGATGTCTTTTCGTGCCTTATGAATATTGTTGGAAAGTGGGTTATTGGTAGGGGCAAATGTAGGTCTGCCACTAGTAATAAGACCACAAACACTGGATAGGACTCAGCATAGGTCTAAGAAAATTATTCCTATGCTCAACCCCTGGTAACGTGGCTGCGAGCAGACAGGCTTAACTTCAAAGACAGGTATGTAAAGCATTTAAAAACACCAATTCAGTAAATAATTAAAACACAACACATAATAAAAATCCAACACCAATTTATAAAAATAGGAAATATTTTTATCTTTAAAATGACACCAAAACGACAAAAATCCAATGTAGGGAACCGGAGATATGAATTTTCAAAAGTTTAAATAAAATCTAGCACTTAGAAGCATATAGCACCATATTGGGACATAGCCTCGCGATAGACCGGGCCAAAGTCAAAGTTTAAGGCCGACCGCGATGGAGCCCTGAGCGGATACTCCACGCGGAAGGTCCCGGTCAATGTTTTTACCTTCGCACTTAGAAACTTTTCTGGAGCTTTTCTCCTCGAGGCCCCTCGACGCTCTCCGTCAGTCCGGATCCGGTGCGGCTCCGCCGGGCAGCCTTTCGACGATCTCCCGGTGAACTTCCCTGGAGCGGACTTAGAAACTTTTTCAAGATCGCTTTAGCGGGGCAATCCAACAATCCAGGCCGACACGCGATGGAAGGCAGGCGGATTGGCGCTCGCGGTTGATCCCGGTCGACTTTCTTACGAGCGGACTTAGAAGCTTTTCTGGAGCTTTTTCTCTTGGGGTCCCTCGATGCTCCTCATGTAGCCGGATCCGGTGAGGGTTCGCCGGCTTCAGATTTTCTCTAGTCCCGGTCAATCTCTGGAAGTCGATGCGATGGAGCTTTTAGCGGGACGAACCTGGTGGGCTTGGCCGGCTCGCGGTTGAAGGCAGGCGGCTTGGCTGACCAGGATGAGTCGGTCCCCCTATGGAGCTTTTTTCCAAAGTTCCTCCAAAGTTCCCCAAACTTCCTGAAGTTCCTCAAAGGGTCCCAAAGTGTCTCAAACTTACTCCAAGGGTCTGGAAGCTCCAAGATGGTCCTTGAAAGTTGAGGACTTCAATTCCCACAATGCACTGGACGTCACCCTTACAAATCCACTGGTAGTTCCCCAGGTTGGTGATTCTTGGTGGTGAGGGTCCAGATGAGCTCTGTTAACCTGTAGCTTGCAGGGAGTCCACTCTTGAGTCCTTTTACTCAGCACAGTTAGTCCACAAAGCTGTAGTTTCAGGGGGTGCAGTCTCCAGAGGTCAGGCCTTTGAAGTCTTTGCACAGCAGAAGTTCCAGCAGGGCCAGTCTTGCTTTCTTCAGTTTCAAGCAGCAGATCTGAGGGGCTGGGCCTCTCTCAGATACTTATTCCACAGTCTCTGGGTCATCCAGGAGGTCAAGCTTCACCAATAGGAGTAGGGTAACTGCCCACTTGAGTGACTACTTCCTGCAGAGTGTGGCATTATTTTATCCCAGAGTGCAACAAAGCTTCCAAATCCATAATGGCTGATTTTCCAGCAAGGAGGTAAGAGCTGGCTAAACACTCCCACTGAGTTGGCTAATTAACCTAGCCTCTCCTCCCTACATCTGCACATACCTTCCTTAATCCTGCCATCTGGCTGGGGTGGGGGTTCAAAGCTGTTAATGACACTGCTCTGGGCTCTGCCCCTTTGAAGCTCATTGTTTACGACCCCTCCCCCTGGCCTGGCATTCCTGCAGAACAGCTCACTGCCCTCCCAGTCCATCTGGCTGACCCCAGGGGATCTTTCTCACCTCTTCAGGCAGGCTGGCTAATCCCCTTAACTCTGACCAATCAGGGCAGAGCACTGGCAGGCTGGATTTGGAACTACAACTAAGAAAGTGTTATAACTTCTTGTCTGTTCACTTTGGGAAAAATTCAATAACATCATATTGTAGGATTTATCCATACCATTCTAGTGAGTCTTTGAATGGAATCTTTATCCCTGTCCTGTTAATAGTTATTGTTTAATAACTTTCCCCCATGTTAACCTATGGGCCATGGGGTTTGCAATGGGAAAAATGACGTGGGCCATTTTTTCAGCACCAGGACCTACAAAAACATATTTTATAAGTACTTGGCTTATTTTCACAGGACCCCCACCCCATAGGTCACCTAGGGGAGACCCTAGGGTGTTGAATCTGTAAAAATATTGCAGATCCTCCAGGCCCAGTGCCCCCAGCATCAAAGTCGAATTTGGGCAGCACTTTAAACAATGGGGAGAGTGAAATGTGAATTTCACTTAACCCAGGGCATTTATAAACTCATTTTATAAGGGTCTACCTTATAGATACCTGACCCCCCACCCCTGGGATACCTAGGGAGACCCTGGGGGTCATTATTATGCAAAAACATTTTAGGTTGACCAGTTTTAAGTGCCCCAAACCCCAAAGTCGAGTTTGGCCACAATTTGCATGTTTAAGAGCAGTCCTGGCACCCAGAGCTGCTTTCAAACTGACCACAGGCTTCAGCAGTGCACACATGCAAGTGCAAAAAGGCTGCTGGCCTCTAAACTGCCATGCCCCAGGATACTGGGGACTTCTAGGTAGTTTCAATCCCTGCCCTATTATATACTAGGGGCTCATGGGGTAGGTCATGCCAATTACAGGGGTACCCCAACCCAAAGTGTACCCTAGTGTATGTAGGTGCTTTACTGTTATCTAAGTGTTTCAGCATGGCACTGGCCCTGGGCCTGGTTAAACAGAGCCCAGGGTCAGTCAGAGTCAGTTACCACCAGTTCCAGTCAGCAAAAAGTTGGGGGGTGCCCAGGGCACAGGATGACTTTCCAACAAATATTCTATTGAAAAGCCCATTCAAGTTCATCAATGTTCTTAATTCTACTACATTCTGTCCTTGAAAAGACTTCTTTGGTTGCATTATGACCTATATTCTTGTCAAATTGTTTATTTCAGAAAATAACATTCCTTAAAAACATACAGTTGAATAACATTTCTCCAAACAACACAAAATAATAAAAGTCATGATGAAAAAAGAGATAATAGCAGCAATCATAATAGTGTGCTATTGCGTTTCAAAGAACATTAATTCATATTGTTATCTTAAAATCCATTAGAAAGTGAAAAGAGCTATAACAACCTTGAATCAATGATTTGCAGGTTTAAAGTGCAAATGCTTTTAAAACAATAAAAAATACTGTATAAAAACATTTGAGTCAAATGAGTCATATAGCATTGAATACACTAAACAGAAAAGAGGGACTGCATGTAACATAATCGCCTTCCATTTGACAATGGCGCTTCATTATACTTTGTATCATATGTCTAATACACTTGTAAGAGCATGCAGCTTAAAGTTGTACTTGGTTTATAATCTCACATGCAACACAGTAACAACCTGATAGAATCAGTTACACATCAGAATTTTAAATAATTTTGCTTCCTCATAAGCCCTACAGCAAATAGATAACCACTCATAGTAATCACAATGTAGGGGGTGGTATTGCCTTTCAGGACCCTTAATGCTTCAAGGTATTGCCTGAAGCCTAGACAAATACATAATAGGCATATCCATTTGCTTCTTGGCTTTGCATAAGCAGGACAGAAAAACAAGATATGTGTACCGTTTTCTATAGATGCCATCAACAACTCTGCTCATTCTCCATTGTGACATAAATGATCCAATTTCAAGAATGTCATAACGGAACTTTATGTACGAAGTCTGGGCCAGTTGGGGAGTGTTACAAATGCGATTCCTGGTTGGCAGGGCAACACCGGAAAAGCAGTCATTCCAGAAAAGCAGTCCAGTTGAGACATTTAAGCAGCACAGCAGTCCTTCTGACGGAGGTTCAGTTTAAGATCCAGAAGTGTCTGATTTACTGGGGTTAAAGACCCAGTACTTATACCCAAAAGTGACTTTGATGTAGGGGGTGACTTCAAAGAAGCTCTCTGAAGTGTGCAGGTATCCCTTTCAACCCAGTACTGTCTGCCAGCCTATCTGTGAGGGGTAAATCAATGCTTTGTGTGTGGACAGGACACTACCTATTGAAGTGTAAGTGTCAGCCTCACCCATTCCTCCCTGCCCAGGAAGACCCATCAGAATGCAGATGAGCCTCACCTTCCTGTTTTTGTGGCTGTCTGGAGGGAATGCACAAAATCTAGCTGTCACCCAATCCAGACGTGTGATGGAGACAGGCTGCAGGCACACAGGGCAAGGTTAATTGCAGAGACATGTCCACTTTCTCAAAGTGGCATTTCTAAAATAGTAATGTCAAATCCAACTTTACCACTAAAGAGGATTTAACCATACCATTCCAAAGATATTAAAAAGCTACACTTCTCAGATCAGGAATTACTGCTTAAAAGTGCATTAAAGAATTTCCAATGCTACCCTATGGACGAAGTCGGCCTCACATTAGTGAAAAATGAAATAGGCTGTTTGTCACTACCAGGACATGCAAAACATAACAGTACATATCCCACCTTTCATTTACACTGCACCCTGCCCTTAGGGCTACCTAGGGCCTACCTTAGGGGTGACCTATGTTTAATAGAAGGGAAGTTTGAGGCTTGGAAATTAGTTTTAAATGCCAAGTTGAAGTCGTAGTAAACTGCACACACTGGCACTGCAGTGGCAGACCTGAGACAGGTTTGAAAGGCTACTGGGGTGAGTGGCAAAATCAGTACTGCAGGCCCACTAGGAGCATTTAATTTATTTACAGACCCTGTGTATATGATATACCTCTTTACAAGGGACTTACAAGTAAATCTAATATGCTAAACAGGTGTAAACGAATTATACCATGTTTAGAGGAGACAGCACATGCACTTTAGCACTGGTCAGCAGTGCTAAAGTGCTCAGAGTCCTAAGGCCAACAAAATGAGTTCAGCAAAAACGAGTAGGAGGAAGGTAAAAAGTTTGGGGTGACCCTTCAGAGAGGGCTATTTTCCAACAGGGAGCATCCAGGAATTCCTCAAAGTAGGGTCTTGGCTTATAGACCAGAAATTGGTCTGGCAGTCTCCCCAGAGTGGAGTTTCGGTGAAGACCAGTGCTTAATTTAAGGTGGTGGTTTCCGGTGCTCAGCACCAGCACTTAATCATCACCCCCGGCGCTTGAGCACCAGTTAAGGGCACATTCATTTTTGGTGGGCACAGGGAGATTAAGTGATTTACCCAGTATCACAGGATGTTGAGCCAACGCAGAGACTCGAACCTGGTTCCCCAGCTCCGAGGTCAGCATCTCTGGCCATTATGCCACACCCCCTCCCCACTTGTAGGGTTTGTTGGTTCTGTGTTAGGCAGCGCTGACAGGAGAAATGGGCTGGTGAAGCTGCCTCCTGACGAGAGCCCCGGAACTTCTTTTTTTACAAATTAACCACTGGTGAAGACTAGCAATAATAGAATCCTAGAAAACGGATTTCAATTGCTTTTTCGAAGTCGAAGTTAAGGACCGAGGATCAAACCAAAAACTCCCAGGAGCTAATTTGGAGAACCATGATTAAAAATGCCTGAACCATGGAAAAGTGATGTTCTTAACCAAATCCAAGAGTTCAATCACAGCCTTCATGTATGGCATAAGCTCCTTCACAGTTCAAAGCCTCACTCAGTAAAACAGAGGTCTAAACACTGCTATATGTTCTACTCTCTTGAGTGCTACATCAAATAACATGGGAACAAGAGGGGTAATTTTTTAGGAGATGTAGATGCGAGTGTGCAAAATTATTCTTGCTCTGGGTAAGAAATTTAATGTTAGCAGACACCCAAATTTCACCTCCATGTAAGGCCGCAGATTGAGCTTTAAACTCATAAAGCTCAATGTCCGGAAGTATTGCTCTTGACAATGTTGCCTGGTGCTTTTTAGAAATAGCCTTGGCTCTGTGCTGGAGCACTGCCCTGCGCTTTTGAATATGAGGAGCCCAGGATACTTTACTATCCAAGATAATACCCAGGTACTCAAATCTTAATACACATTCTATATTATTCTGTTACAGGCATAAGGCCCCTCTGAATGACTTGTGGGGTCTGATCACCATGAATTTGGTCTTGATAACATTGATCTCCAGACCCTTAGCCTATATTCATTCATGCTGGTGTTCAATGAACAAAACAGATTAGCAATGTCCAGATGGAGGGGGTTAATTTAGCAATCTGGCTGCAAAAGTAAAAAAGAAGCACAAAAAAGCAGAAAGACAGAGGGCACTTTATAACCTTACAGAGAGCCTGGGTCCTTTAAAATGCCCTGTGAAGGCTTTAAATCCCCTTTTGAAGTTTATGTTTTGAAGTTTGCCTGGGTTGTCTTCATACAGGAAGACACATTCAATTATTTAGGGTTTGCACATTAGCTCTAAGAGCTGCAGGGTTAAACCCATCAAATTCCACTCCTTGCTCAGTCAGGATTGTGCCAGTCACATCAGAGATGAAACCAAAGAGAATATTTGGAGTTGGTCTCAAGTTGTTAAAGCATTACGTGGAATTGAATTTATTATAATAATTATCACTGCTTCATTTTTACGTGCTTTATTTTGCTTTGAACTGGTGCTCAGGTATTGAACTTCGACTGCGTTATTGGTAAGGTATTCCCTTGCACAACAACTGACAAGCTATAATCAGGTGGGAGCTATCAGAAGCATTGATTGGTCTCCGGGCATAGGACTCACCCCATTGCAGGGTACAGTCAATAAGGCTTTGTATTGTGTATGACAGTTCTTTTCATTTTGTATCAGGAAGGCAAAGACCTTGCTGGATTTCGAATACAAATAGTGTTAAAATCCATTCACTAATCAGTTTAACTCATTGGCTGGAAGTATTTGTGATGCAATGACTCTTTAAATTAGCTTAATCATCAGATGGTAAAAAGGGAGGGTGTTGTTCTGGGGCTTTCTTTCAGTGAGATGCTTCAATTCACAGTCGTAGAAATTAACTAATTGAGAAGATTGAGGAGCGTATGTTACCATTTGCTGAGATGGATTTCTTAGTAACAAGGAATACCTGTGTCACCAGTTATCAAACTATGAATGACAGTAGATTCCATAGTTTCTTCCCAAAGCTATGGTCATCCTTGTGGTGAAGAAGTTTCCCTATTAGCATGTTTATGATTTTTAAGAAAATGTTGATTTATAGAAAAATATGTAACTTGCATAATATTTTTGGGGACTAGGGGCATAACAGAGATAGCCCTGACTTTAGGTGATGAAACACAATATTGAGTTGTAAATATCAACTGGCAGAAATATCGAGTCACAAATATCGTGAGTGAGAAATATCGACAGCAAGAATATCGTGGTCAAGAATATCGACTTAATGTAAGTAATATCGATTTAAAAAATATCTAAGGGACTGATTACGATGGCGGGCGGGCGGACTTGGTCCGCCCGCCATTGTAGCGGTGTTGGGGACCGCCCGCCAGACATGCGGCGGTCCCACCACTGCGATTAGGATGCTTCCGCCATACTGGCGGGCGCATCCAGGGCTTTTAACATTGAGGGCGGTGCTGCTGGCTGCAGCACCGTATGCAATGTTAAAAGTGGTTGCACTGCATTTCCCTGCACTACGTGGCAGGCACCACGCGGTGCCTGCCACTTGGTGCATGGAAATGTGCACCCCCCCACAGAGGGGGCCCGCAAAGGGCCCCCGAATCCAGCCTCCGCCTGTCTTTTTGCGGTGAGATGACCGCCGCGAAAAGACAGGCAGAAAGGGATATCGTAATCCCTGCAATGCTGCCCTGTGTCCTGGTTCCGCAAGGCAGGCGGAAAAGGACCACCTTGCGGAACAGTGGCAGACAGACTTTGCGTCCGCCACGGACACATTGGGATTCCCACTGCCATCCTAATTCGGCGGTGGAAATTTCCTGTGTGATGGCGGAAGAAACGCCACCGCTGGCCCGGCAGTGGCGGTCCTTCCGCCATCGAAATGAGCCCCTAAGTGTTTAATATCGTTTGCAAAAATATAGTTGTTAGAAATATTGATTTTTTAATTAATGTTATGTATTTTAGTACATATTTTAAATGTGAGTGATGTATTTTATTGTATTAGAATTGTTTATATTTTTTAATATATGTGTTACATTTTTAGTAGTTATTACATTTTTTTATTTGAATTTTGCGTTTTTTAGTTCCGTAGCGGTCTGTGGATTTATAGGGGAATAGGGTGGGAAGTAATTTAACTATATTAAATTAATGAATATTTTTTATTTATTAATATTTATTTAATTGTGATGTTATAGTGCTAAATGTGTAAATTAATTAATTATTAGTTCATTAATAATTGATTGTTCATTAATATTAAGTAATTAATTGGTAATTAATTATGGTAATTGTGTAATTAATTTTAGGTGTGTGTTTTGAGGTTTATAGGGGTAAAGGGTGACAAGTAATTTTATTTTTATTAATAATTATTTTTTAATTGTTATTAATTAATTTAATCAAAAATTAATTATGGTAATTGTGTAATTAATTTTAGGTGTGTGTTGTGGTGTTTAAAGGGGTAAAGGGTGGGAAGTAATTTGTATTTAATTAATTGATATATAGTTGTTAATTAATGTTAATTATTAGACATTTATTTTGGGTAATTGTTTATTTTTTTGTGCGTTGTTTTTCCTGTTAAAGGGGTAATGGGTGGATATTAAATAAATTTTACTTACATTATTATTAGTTGTTTAATAGTAATAGTTTATCATTTTAAATTAAGTTTTAATTGTGTAAATTATTGTTCTATAGTTTAATTTAGGTGTGTGTTGTGGTATTATAGGGTTAAAGTGTGGGTAGTTAATGAAATTTTATTAATTATTTTTTTATTAATAATATTTTTTTAATTGATAATTAGGTTAATTATGGAAGTATTTTTTTTTCTCAAAATTTAGAAGTGTGTTGTGATTTGTGTGGTGTTATAGGGTAGGAAATAAAATAAATACGTTTATGTAATAAAAATGTTTTTGTTTGTAAATATTTTCTAGTTTAAAATATTTACTTTTTGGAAATTTATTTTTTATTTTATTTTATATAATATTTGTAGGTATTTGTTATATGTAATTAATATCATAATATGTTTTCTTTTTATATATTAAATTATTGGTATTTTAATTATTAACATATTTAGAAATGTATTTATTTATTAATTTTTATAGTATTATTTTTTAGTTTTAAATATTTATTTTGTTTTTATTTTTGAACTGACTGGAGTGTGAATAGTAATTTTATCCCTTCGCTATCCAACACTTTCCCTACTGTTGCACTCACTGGAGTGGGAATAGTAATTTTTACCCCACACTATCCAACACTTTCCCTACTGTTGTACTTATTTGAGTCGGAATAGTAATTTTTACCCCTCCGATATCCAACACTTTCCCTACTGTTGCACTCACTGGAGTGGAAATAGTAATTTTTACCCCTCCGCTATCCAACACTTACCCTACTGTTGCACTCACTGGAGAGGGAATAGTAATTTTTACCCCTCTGCTATCCAACACTTTCCCTACTGTGGCACTCACTGGAGTGGGAATAGTACCTTTTACCCCTCCGCTATCCAACACTTTCCCTACTCTTGCACTCAGTGGAGTTGGAATAGTAAATTTAATCCCTCAGCTATCCAACACTTTCCCTACTGTTGAACTCACTGGAGTGGGAATAGTAAATTCCACCCCTCCGCTATCCAACAATTTCCCTACTGCTGCACTGACTGGAGTTGGAATAGTAAATTTAATCCCTCCGCTATCCAACACATACCCTACTGTTGCACTCATTGGAGTTGGAATAGTAATTTTTACCCTTTCGCTATCCAACACTTTCCCTACTGTTGTATTTATTGGAGTGGGAATAATAATGTTTACCTCTCGGGTATCCAACACTTTCCCTACTTTTGCACTGACTGTATTGGGAAATTAAAATTGAAATATTTTTTAATAGTTTAATGTTTTAATTTATTATAGAATGTTTTTTTTCTTATGTTTTAAATTATTGATATATATATATATTAGGGGATTGTATAATAAAAGGTTGGTTCCATCTTATGGGCCCACTGGGGCAGGATGTGGAAGCATGCACTGGAATTGATCAAATCCAGTGTTAATTTCGGACAATGTGATTATAATATCATATGTGTATAGAGTAAGATTCTCTTGTTATTAGTTGAGCAGGAGAACTGTCCGAGAACGAAAGTGTAATATATTACATTCTGTGTAAAATGGACTTAAAAAATTATTACACTTGAGAAAATTAAGATGTATATAGTGAAAGAAATAACCAAATGTATATATTGTAAGAAAGGAATTTGCACTTGCACTTTAATTCAATACTTATGGAGCCTTGCTGATACAGGCATAAACATTACAAAATGGCGCTCATGAATCTGAAATGTAAGGGCCCAGTAACGCGCTTTTCTGCTTTCACTGTTTATTTACCATTGTATGTAAAACGGAAGTGAAGAAACGCTTGCCATACCGTGAACAGGCCGAAAGGTGAAACGCGTTGGTAGAGGGCTGTTTTCTGCAATAAATTAAATTCAGCATCCTGGAGTGTCCTGGATTTTTCTTAATGGGAGAAAGTTGGTGTTATATATATATATATATATTCACTGAAAAAACCATAGGTTTCAGGGACGTTATAGTTAGTTGGACATTTCACTCGTACAAAACCTGAGAAATTTGGCCGTTATAGTTAGTTGAGCTAACTATAACTCGCGTCCCCGCAATGCACTGCTGATGACGTCACATATTACATCATTCATGACATGGTCAGTGACATCACTGATGACATCACTGATGACATCTCAAATGACATCACTGATGACATCACTGATGACATCATCCAGTGACTGTGTGTTTCTGTAAAGTTTAAATATGTTTTATAAATATATATGCGAATGTGTATTGAAGTATGAGTGGGTGTTTGAGTGTCTGAATAGATGATTTAGTAGGTGCATGACCAGCCGTATAAGTGAGTGATTAAACGTGTCTGACTGAATGCATGGGTTAGTGACTAAACTGTGTAAATGTCTGTATCAGTCTGTCAGTTGGTGTGTAAGCAGCTGCATGGATTGCTGAGTAGTTACATGAGTGTCTATATGGGTTATTGATTGGTTGTCAGAGTATCTGTATGGGTGCCTGAGTGTCTGTGTGGGTGGGTGGGGGGTGTGTGACTCTGTGCATAGAGGTGTGAGTGGGTGATTCACTGGGTGTATGGGTTCAAGAGTGCATCTGTGAAGAGCTGTATGGTGGGTGAGTGTGTGTATGGGTGTGTTGGTGAGTGAATGGATGTCTCAGTGGTACATGTGTGAGTAACTGCATATGTGAAAGGCAGTATATGTGAGTGTTGGAGTATATAAATGACTATACGTGAGAGTGTGTGATTGTGTGAGTGGCTGTATGGATGAGTGTCGGCTTGTATCATTGATTGTATAAGAGAGTAAGTATGTGTTATTATCTGTATGAATAAGTGAGGTGGTGTGTGTATAACTGTATAGGTGAGTAAATGGGAGTGTGATTGATTCTTTGCATGACTGACTAGGTGTGTGAGTAACTCTATGGATGAGTGGCGGTGTGTGACTGTCTGTATAGGTGTATGAGTGCAAATGATAGTGCTGTATTGATGAGTGACTGCATGTGTGAGTGACTGTATGGGTGAATGAATGGATGTGTGTGTAGACCTAAGAATCAGTGACTGGGTATGTAGTAACTGGTATTGGTGTGTTTATGGTTTCGAAAATGGTAGTCTGTATTTTAGAGTAGGTGTATCAAAGGTTATATTAGAGTGTGAGGAGGTGCATCAGATTATCACGTGGATGATGTCATCAGTGATGTCATTTGAGATGTCATCAGTGATGTCATCAGTGATGTCACTGACCATGTCATGAATGAAGTACTTGTCACTTTCCGCTTGCACAACGCACTTTATTCCTGACCCCTATTTGCCAAGGAGGAGGGGCTGCCAGACGCCTGAAAAGGCACCGGAGGACCTGCTGCGTGGGGGAAGTACTTGTCACTTTCCGCTTGCACAACGCACAATGCACTTTATTCCTGACCCCTATTTGCCAAGGAGGAGGGGCTGCCAGATGCCTGAAAAGGCACCGGAGGACCTGCTGCGTGGGGGAAGTACTTGTCACTTTCCGCTTGCACAACGCACTTTATTCCTGACCCCTATTTGCCAAGGAGGAGGGGCTGCCAGACGCCTGAAAAGGCACTGGAGGACCTGCTGCGTGGGGGAAGTACTTGTCACTTTCCGCTTGCACAACGCACAACGCACTTTATTCCTGACCCCTATTTGCCAAGGAGGAGGGGCTGCCAGACGCCTGAAAAGGCACCGGAGGACCTGCTGCGTGGGGGAAGTACTTGTCACTTTCCGCTTGCACAACGCACAACGCACTTTATTCCTGACCCCTATTTGCCAAGGAGGAGGGGCTGCCAGATGCCTGAAAAGGCACCGGAGGACCTGCTGCGTGGGGGAAGTACTTGTCACTTTCCGCTTGCACAACGCACAACGCACTTTATTCCTGACCCCTATTTGCCAAGGAGGAGGGGCTGCCAGACGCCTGAAAAGGCACCGGAGGACCTGCTGCGTGGGGGAAGTACTTGTCACTTACCGCTTGCACAACGCACAACGCACTTTATTCCTGACCCCTATTTGCCAAGGAGGAGGGGCTGCCAGACGCCTGAAAAGGCACACGGAAGACCCGCTGCGCGGGACGCGCGCTGGCGCGGCCCGGGCCAAGACCGGGCCAAGACCAGGCCAAGACGGGCCCGTCTTAGCCCGTCATGGCCTGTTAGAGCCTGGGCTGGGCCACCCCCTTGAGAAGCAGTACTGAGGACATTTGGTAACGGGTAACGGGACATCCGTATGCTCTAAGGGTGAGTTTGTTTGCGAGGTTTGCAACTGCCAAAATTTAAACGGAGGAGACATTAATATAGCGGTTGTATCTCCCAATATTCGTTATCTGCTACGGACGAGCTAACTTTGCAGTCGTAGGTCTACATCCTTTTGTGTTTTATCATTGTACTTTTTGAAAGTATTATAATTGGCGAGGGAAGTTCTCTGATAATCGGATGAACTGTCCTCCCCATTCATGAAAAATAGCCGGTGTTCGACCTGTTTGTTCACTGGTGGTCCAATATCGGACTTTGATTTTTGACTTTGACTTTGACTTTGACATTATTTCTGTACGGTATTTTTTCGATCTTGGACTGTGGTCACTTGCATTTGGCCCTTCTCTGCTTTGATTCTGTGTTCCTCTTCCCTAAGGTTTTTAAAGTTATATTGAATTCTCTCATTTAGGATGAGTAAAAGGAAAGCGGGCTCGACGATTAATTTAGCGGGGGAGGCCAAAAATCATTACTAACCTATCTGACAGGTGCAATGGGGGTGATAGAAGATCAGATCAGTTCAGTTGAGGAAACACTGACCCAAGGGAAAACAATGGGTCTGGTAGCCAAAAGCCCTGTGAATCAAGTCGAAGATAATCCTTTACAAACAAACACGCAGGAGACTACTAAGCAGCCTAAGAACCAGTGTGCCCAAAACATTTCTGAAAACATCTATATAAGCGATCATTATTCTGAGCCACAGCCACTGCTAAAGAAATCCAGGAATCCAGAAATTATAAACATTGAATCAAACAGCGCACCATCTCCTCATATAATATTAAATAAGAGAATTAGGGGTCCATTACGATGGCGGGCGGACTTCGTCCGCCCGCCACCGCAACGGAGCCAGGGACCGCCCGCCGAAGTCGCGGCGGTCCCGCCAGGCACATTAGGATGCGCCCGCCACACTGGCGGGTGCATCCCGCATTTTGTACATTGTGGCGGGCGGTGCTGTCAGCAGCACCCGCCGCAATGTACAAAATGCATGTTGTGCTATTGCATGCACAACGTGACAGGCACCGCGCGGTGCCTGCCACCTTGTGCATGCAAATGCAGGGGGGTACCCTAGGTACCCCCCATGTGCACCCCCCACCCCCCCAACATCCTGGGGGCCCACAACGGGCCCCCAAATGCAAATACCGCATGCCTTTTCATGGCGGAAATGCCGCCATGAAAAGGCTCCTCACCGCCTACATCCTAATATGGATGGCGGTGTCTCACAGACACCGCCACCATATTAAACCCGTTTTCCGAACGGTCGCCTGTACGACCGGCGTCCCCACCGCCATCGTGATTTGGCGGGGGGTAAATGGTAGGCGGGCGGTGGAAAATGGCGGGCGGATTGCCACCGCCATACGGGCGGTGGCGATCCGCCCGCTATTGTAATGACCCCCTTAGTAAGGACAAACGGTTAAAAGGTGGTAATCTAGGCAAACAGGGCAGACAAGCCAAATCTGGTTCTGGAAAAAAGGTATCATCTGGTGTCATGGTAGACAGTCAGTTGGTTGATTCTAGCGTGATAATAAAAAAAAATTGACATCATGCAAAACAGTTTAATGGATGTAATCATGAAACTAACTGATAGAGTAAAGTCTCTCGAAGATTATATTATGCAAAAATTGTGCTCTGATTATTCTGCCACCCATGTTAAGGCTACTATTTCAACCGATGTCCAGCGTAACCAGCGTATTATGCATGAAATAGGTAGTTCTAATGAGATGGCATATGTAAGTAATATTTCGGATTCTCATCATAAGCCTCTACATGCACTTGTACCAAACAGGCCCGGTATAGCTCAATTACATAAGCCTCAGAAAGGCGCTGTTGCTATGCTTGATAATGTAATCCCTATAGAGACAAACACAACCTCACTAAAATCATCACTAGTTTTACCCTTCTCTCTTGAGTTACCCCCAGCCGCAACCTCTTATACTATTATCCTGGCTAATGTCCCTGTGTTAATTACTCAGAAGAACGAAACGTGGGAGGCCCTAAGAAATAAATCACTTTTCTGGTTGGGTGGGCGGACTGGCCTTACAGATGATCTATTTGCCAAATTCAAATTGGTGAGAAGGGTGCCTTGGGTAGGCCGAGATAACAAAAAACTAGCAGGGGATTGTGTAGTCCTTACATTTAGCGACCCCCACCTGATTCATGAGGTATTGGTAAGAGCTGGTAATACCAACATATCGCATATGGGCATTAACATCTTGCCATTAGGTTTCTTTTATCAACCATACTCAGTTTTACAGCATAGAGGGCAGATTATCCCAGCGCAGGGTGGACTCACTTATTCTTATAACGTACCGGTAATTAATCGTTTTGATGCCTTGCCCCCACTAGAGGATATTGATTGACCAAGAGCCCTTAATCCACTAGTTGTAGGTAAGGGAAAAGGGACTATAACCATTATAAGGGACGCCTTGCCTCTATACTCTGCTGTAGCACCTAGCTCCATTACTGAAGTTGCTGTTGATCAAGAACTGAGAACCATCCCAGCAGAGGGCCTTACTAAGAAATCCTGCCACAATAAAAATATAATTAATTCCCCCATTAATTCAACTAGGGAGAATGAGGGTGTATCTAGAGACCTAAGGCCATTAAATATACTATTCTGGAATGTGGCGGGGGTGAGGCTAAAGGTAGAAGACCCTCAATGGTTGTCCTTTAGTGGAAGCTTTTCTATCTTGTGTGTACAAGAGACGTGGGCGTTGAAGGAGGTTCATATAAATGGATATAAGACCTATCATACACCTGCGGTGAGTTCAACTTCTGGTAGAAATAAGGGGGGACTGTGTACATATATCTCTAGTACTGTAATCTCAAAAAAGATAGATTTTAAAGTTTCTAAAAAATGTTATCAAATTATATTGTTACATATGGACAGATCGCATACAGTGGTGCTTGTCAATTTTTATAATAACATTCCTAAAGAACAATTATGTTATGTACTGGGTGAACTTAAGGAAGATCTATGTAATGTGTTAGGAAGTTCAATGGAGGATTTATGTATAATCTTGGGTGGCGATTTTAACGATAACATTTGTCCTAACGCAGCAAAGGGAATTTGTGGTTTAAATATGGAACAAGATGTGGAGTCTGCCCACTTCTCGCACACCACACTCGGAGAACAATATAATATGCTCACATATCAATTTGACCTAGCTTTTGCAAATGAACTTTGCTCCCCTCCTGTACAGTTTGAGAATACATTTAATGGTAGAGGACTAGGTTCTATTATTGATTATATTATGATGACGAGACTCCATTCTAGCTGGGTGAAGGATTTTGTGACCCATTCGATCTCCATGAGTAATCACTTTCCAATAAGTATTTCTATTTGCCCTCCCTGTGCCACCTTAGAAGGAGAAAATGAGAAGGAATTATTTCCTTTGAACCTATGATTAAAACTTTAAATGGCTACTCCCTGAGCTGGACAAAAATAGATCCCACTGAGATATTTAATAAACTAATCCACAAATGTCTGAGTGAAGTAATTGTTTGCCTGGATGAGAGGGCTGGCAACATGGAGATTTTAAATTCGTATGGCACCATAAGTAAAACGGTTAAAGAGTTAATGACCGTGAAAATAAGAGAGAGAAGGAAAAGAAAAGGGATGGTTTGATACAGAATGTACCAAAGCCCATATAAATCTTAAGACAGTTTTACATAAGAAAGATAGCACCCAAAGTGAAAGAAAAATGGCTAGGTCTATATACAAACATGCATTAAAAGAACGTAAAAAGGGATTAAGGGAACAGGCCTGGGAATCATTGTGTAAGGCCAGTGCCCTGAAAGATAATACCAGTTTTTGGAAAGTGGTTAATGCTTAAGCCTGGGCGTAGTTCGCGAAGTAGCGCTACGCGAAGCTACGCAAAGTGCAGTTCGCACTACGCGAGCTACGCGTAGCACTACGCGAACTGCGTAGTGCACTGTTCGCAATGATTGCACAGTGCCGGATGCTTGTCCGCACTGTGCAATCATTGAAAACGGCATCTTGCACAGTGCGAGCTGTCTCTTACTGCCGCTCGAGTAGATTTTTACTCGAGCGGCAGCTTTCTCAACGCGGACTGGTAGTTTCTCATCGCGAGCGGTCGCGAGCATACGCGACCACTCACAATGAGAAACCTGACCTCCCGCGTTGAGAATCTCGCCGGGAGGTTTATTTTCCACGCTCGCGATCGGCAACTTGATGTTGCTGATCGCGAACGAGGAAAAAGTCTCGCCGGGATGTCATTTTGCTTGCTCGCGGTCGCCAACTTGACGTTGAGGACCGCGAGCAAGCAAAAAATGACCGCTGCACTACGCTACGCTACACGTGTTTGCACTGTGCTACGTGCAATTCGCGTTGTGTGAAGTAGCGCAAACTTCGCAAACTACGCGAGCGTAGCGTAGTGCTTTGCCCAGGGTTATTAATGCTCCCTTCTTAACCCCTAGAGACCCCCCCACAATTGAGGTTGCTATTAATGAAAGTTCCTGGGTAGAGCATTACACAAACTTATATAAAGACACAAAGGAAACTGAAGTTTTAATGGAGCAAGAACTGCTAGTTTATGATGATTGTGTTAGTGCCTTCCCCTTGGATTTGCGTTTCTCTCTGCAAGAAGTAACATGTGCCATAAATGAAAGTTTAGCTGGAAAAGCCCCAGGACCAGATGGTGTTCCTGTAGATATATTTAAATTCAATCTGGTGTTCTGGAGCCCTCTTTTAACCCAAGTATTAAATGCTTGTTGCCAGCAGGGTCTACTCCCATCCTGGTCAGATTCAATAGTGGTCCCAATATTTAAAAAGGGTGACCGTAATAACCCGGTTTGTTACCGTCCTATTTCCTTGCTGGATTCGACTCTCAAAATTATGGGTCGAATAATTTTAAATCAATTGCAAATATGGGTGGAAGAGAAAGGGGTCTCTCTAAATTTCAGTATGGTTTCCGCAAGGGTTTAGGGACCATACAACAGGGGCTGAATTTAAACTTAGTGATCGACAAATACACACGTGCTAAGCAAGGAAGGTTATTCCTAGTATTTGTCGATCTCAGCTCCGCGTTTGATTGCGTGAATCATAATAAATTATGGAATATACTGAAGGAGTTAGGGATGGCAGCTCCCCTTATAACCCTTATTATGCAATTATATAGTGAGGCTGGCGCCAGGGTTCGCTATGGAAAACAGGGCGAGTGTACAGCCAAATTTCCTATTAGGAAAGGCGTAAGACAGGGCTGTGTGCTCGCCCCTTTACTTTTTAATTTGTACATAAATGACTTAGGACAATTTTTAGCTGAACAGTGCCAGGATCTTCCTATTATTAATAAACAAACCGTACCTGCATTGATGTATGCTGATGATGCAGTTTTAATGGCGCGCACCCAATTGAGTTTGCACAAGATTTTAAAGAATTTTACATTATTCATGAGTGAAAGGGGCCTGAAAGTTAATATTTCTAAGACTTTTATTATGAAATGCGGGAAAACAGTGCTAGATGTCGTAATATATTTATTGAAAATTCAAAAGTAGAATGTATCAACAGCTTTCCTTATCTTGGGATACAATTTGATCACCGAGGTACTTGGGCATCAGCAGTGATGGGAAGAAAACTGTTACTTATAAAAATGATTGGTGCACTTACTAATTTTGCTAGGAGGCTAGGCAGAAGACCAATCCCAGAACTGATTGTGATATATAAAGATAAATGCTTAACTACAGCTATGTATGGAGCTGGTATCTGGGGGTATAAGGATGTGAGTTCCATCCAGACAATAGAAAACTCATTTTTTAAATACCTACTGTCTGCTCCTACTAGCACAGCAAATTTTGTTTGCCATTCTGAACTTGGGTTGCAATATGTAACAGATCTGATTAAAATAGAGCCAATTTTATTATGGCATAAGGTGTGGGTAACAGAGGAGACTACTTTTAATCGTGAGGTTATCAAGGATTGTTTGGGTTTGACTAGGATGTTGAGCATCCCATGGCTAAACTACATTAAAAAGTTTATGTTTGATATTGGCCACTTAGAATATTTTGAGCAACCAGATAGCCTTACCAAATTGAGTAGAAAGTCCCTTAAAGTAACCTGTCTAGCACACCTTCAAGCGATTAGGCTCGCGTCAGAGATTATAAAAAAATCAGTTATGGAGAACCAAACGATGCTATCATGCTATGCTATTCAACCGTATTTAACACGTGTACCCGGATTTTATGAAAGGATGCTTTTGACACGATTTCGTTTGGGGACCTTCCATAGATTGGTAACTTTCCCAAACATTAACGATTGGTCAAGAAATCTAGCTGCATGTCCATGTGATGGCACCTCTAACCAATCAACATTACACGTGATTTTCTTCTGCAAATTTTACATGTATTCAAGAAATAGATTTTTAAAACTGATTCTAAAAAAAACTGGGGCTTAGACAATGCCGACCTGCCTTATTAGTGTTACAAACTTTAGATGGTGATTTAATTATTCATGGGGTATCTTCATTCTTAAAATGTGTTGTGAATTACAGGAAATGTTTATGATTATGGTTGATGTATGAATTCCCTTTTATTGTGTATTTAATATTGTGTAAAATGTTTCTTTTTATCATGAGCTTTTTTATTGTTGTGCTTTTATGATTTATGTACTAAATCGAATAAAGCTATTTTTGAATTGAATTGAATTGAATGATGTAATATGTGACGTCATCAGCAGTCCATTGCGGGGACGCGAGTTATAGTTAGCTCAACTAACTTTAACAGCCGAATTTCTCAGGTTTTGTAGGAGTGAAATGTCCAACTAACTATAACGTCTCTGAAACCTATGGTTTTTTCAGTGAATTTCTATGTTTTTTTAAATGCTAATTTCTAACTATAACGTCCCTGAAACCTATGGTTTTTTCAGTGAATTTCAAAGGTTTTTTAAATGCTAATTTCTAACTATAACGTCCCTGACACCTATAGTTTTTTCAATGAATTTCAAAGGTTTTTTAAATGCTAATTTCTAACTATAACATAGCAGTCGTGTTTGCAGAGTGGTGGAGAAAGGTGAGAGTGGCCTCCAAACACCTTTTAGCAATCCCACTGTGTGGGATTTACTGGAGGTAACAGGAGGGGTAGTTAGCCCCCAACGTCAACCTTGGGGGCCAACTACCCCTTTTATAACCTCCAGTAAGTCCCACACAGCAGGATTGCTATCTTGTTATATAAGGCCCCGCCCCCTCCCTGCACCACTGTGCAAAGGCACCCCCTGGCACGTTGTAAGTTGGGGGATTAAGTCCCATTGAATCCTGAGGGTCCCTGGGGGCCAACTAGCCCACCAGGTACCTCCAGTTAGCACCACAGAGCTGCGTTGCAGAGAGGTCTTCCGAGGCCACGCCCCTTTTTACACCACGCTGCAAACGTGGCTTCTGGCGCACTGCTGCTCGGAGGATGAAATCCACTTGTGTCCTGAGGTCCTCAGGACACAAGAGGACCTCATCGCCCCACCACCAATTTACAACGCACCAGGGGGCGCGTTTGCACACTTGTTATATCAGGCCCCACCCGCTCCCTGCGCCACTGTGCAAACGTGCCCCCTGGCACATTGTAAGTTGGGGCATAAAGTCCCCTTGAATCCTGAGGGTCCCTGAGGGCCAACTAGCCCACCAGGTACCTCAGTAAGCACCACAGAGCTGTGTTGCAGAGAGGTGTAAAAAGGGGCGTGGCCTCGAACCACCTTTCTGCAACACAGCTCTGTGGTGCTTACTGGAGGTACCTGGTGGGCTAGTTGGCCCCCAGGGACCCTCAGGATTGAAGGGCACTTAATCCCCCAATCTTCAACGCGCCAGGGGGCACATTTGCACACTTGTTATGTCAGGCCCCGCCCCCTCCCTGCACCATTGTGCAAACGCGCCCCCTGGCGCATTGTAAGCTGGGGGATTAAGTCCCCTTGAATCCTGAGGGGCCCTGGGGGCCAACTAGCCCACTAGGTACCTCCAATAAGCGCCAGAGAGCTGCGTTGCAGAGAGGTGTAAAAAGGGGCGTGGCCACAGACCACCTCTCTGCAACGCAGCTCTGTGGCGCTTACTGAAGGTACCTGGAGGGCTAGTTGGCCCCCAGGGACCCTCAGTATTCAAGGGGACTTAATCCCCCAACTTAGAACGCGCCAGGGGGCGCGTTTGCAGAGTGCTGCAGGGAGGGGGCAGGGCCTCTGGCGAGTTGCCGGTCTCTTTTTTTTTTTGTCTGTTATGGGAGGGGGGCTGCATGGCCCCCTTCCCAGGGCCACTTTTGGCCCTGGGGACCCCATCCCCCAGGGCCTGGCATCCTTTTTTTTAAAGTTTGGGGAGGGGGACCGCGTGGCCCCCATCCAGAGGCCAATTATGGCCCTGGGGACCCCATCCCCCGGGGCCTGGCCAGCCTTTTTATTTTATTTATCTTTTGGGAGGGGGCCATGTGGCCCCCCTCCTCAGGCCAATTATGGCCCCGGGGACCCAATCCCCCTGGGCCGGCCTTTCCGTGTTTTTTTATTTATTTAATTTTTTTAATTATAGGGGAGGGTGGCCGCATGGCCCCCCTCCCGGGCCACTTCTGGCCCTGGGGACCCCATCCTCTGGGGCCTGGCCCCTCCGTTGGGGACCGTGGGGGGAGCCCCAATGCCCACGGTCCCGCTGGCTCCCCGCCTCCAGCGGGAGCCGGCATTGCTTTTGAGCAAGGGGAGCTGCTGACATGCAGCTCCCCTTCCTCAAAAGCAATCCTGCTTTGCTTCATTGAAGCGAGAGCAGGTTTCCCTGCTCTCGCTTCAATGAAGCAAAGCAGAGTTTGGTATGGCAGGGCGGGAGCCGTGCTCCTGCCCTGCCATAGCAAACAGCAATGTCCCGGGGGTGGGCACCCCTGGACATTGCAGGAGCCAGCCCTGGGGGGTGGCAGTACCCAGGGCCATCAAGGGCTCCAGGAGGGGGGCCGCACGGCCCTCCTCCCCATGTTTGCAAAGCCCCGGGGAGGTGGTGGTCCCCAGGGCCGGGGTCCGTAACGGACCCCCAAATTTGAATATTTAGTGCCCCGGGGAGGTGGTGGTCCCTGGGGCGTGTGGGAGGGCTCGAGCCCCCCACACACATTTAAAAAAAAAAAGTAAACAGAGCCCCGGGGAGGTGGCGGACCCCGGGGCTCCGGGGGGGCCGTGTGCCCCGCGTTTAATTGACAAAGCCCCGGGGAGGTGGTGGTCCCCGGGGCATGTGGGAGGGCTCCAGCCCCCCCACACACTTTTATTTTTTTTTTAAATAGGAGCCCCGGAGAGGTGGTGGTCCCCGGGGCTGCTTGGGGGGCTGCGTGCCTCCCGCTCCTGTGGGCCCCTGCTATATAATTTGGGCATGCCCCCGGGGCCTGGCCCACCCGGGCGCTTAACAATAACGAAGCGCGGGAGCCCGTGCTTCGTTTTTTAAAAAAAATTCTCAGCCGGATTCGCAACTCCAGCGCGAATTCGGCCGTTTTCTTTTTTTAAATGCTTTTTTTGGGCCTGGGGGTCCTTGTGGGAGCCCCTGAGCAGGCCTAGGGGGTCAGGGTGTTTCTACCCTGCCCCCTTTTCTTCATTTTTCACTTTGTTTCACCCTTTTTCTTGTGACTGGGTTACCGAGTCACAAGATGGCTGTCAACACTTCCTGGTTTGGAGTGTTGGCAGCCAATCAGAGTGAAGCTCGTGCCCGGGAGGGTTCGCGAACCCTCCTTGGTGCTCAGATATCGATATTTTTCTTTTTAAAATTTCTCAGGAACTACTGAACGGATTTACACCATTTAACAAAAAGGGTGCACTCTAAACCAACACCTACCTTTTTGCCAAATTTGGTGTAATTCTGTTCAGCTGGTCGGGCTGTAGCCTGTAATAAAGTTCCTATGGAAAATAACATAAAGAAAACGTGTTTTGGGACCCCCCTTTTTTCTCAGCCCCCGCTTGACGAATCACCCCGAAACTTTCAACACACAAACTGAGCGGTCCAGCCCTATTTTTTGGAAAATTTCACGAAGATTCGTCAAACGACGCCAAAGATATTGGCAAATCAAAAAACGCTTTTCCTATGGAAACTAGGACCGCCAGTAGGTAATATATATATATATATATATTTGTTATTTTTATTATAATTTTAAAGTTTTAAAATGAATTAAAAATAATAGTTTATTAATTATTTTAAAGTAAATATATATATATGTAAAAATGCTTATGCTCATGTGGTTATCTTTTTTTAATTCAGTTTATTTGTTATATTTTGTTAAAATGTATAATACATTTATTTTATTTTGTTAAAATTAATTTTAATATTTAATATAATTAATATATATTATTTTATTATATATATGTATATATCTATATATATAAATCAATATTGTGTACATCTATATTTTTTACAACAATATTTTTTAGTCAATGTTTTTGTACTTACCTTTTTAAGTATAGGGAGTCGATATTTTTGTAGTCTATGGGGCCCATTACGATGGCGGGCGGAAGCACAACCGCCGTGCTGGCGGATGCAAAAAGCACCAGTTACCGCCGGCACGCAGCAGTCCACACGCCCGCCCAATTACGATGCGAAAAGTAGGCCAAACACCGCCGGCAAGCCAGCAACACCGTCCGCCATCAAAGTGCGCCCATACATGTAGCGGCGCAGCCCAACTGACACACACCGTCCGACGAAACACGTCCCGCCCGGCGCATAAATTACGATGCCGCAAACAAACGGCTCCCACGGCCAAGAGATACCGTACGACAAACCGAAGCGGTAACACGGACGCCGAGCACGGACAACGAAAAAGCGGCTCCCCCGAGCATGAATCCAGCACTGCAGGCCGTCCCCATGCTCCTGCTGATGCACCACCAAGGACGCAACGTACCGCGGAGACGCAGGTAGGCACACACACAACAAGTGCACGCAAACAGCGCACACAGTGCAAGGGCGGAAAAAGCGGACAACCCCCACCAGCGCGTGTACACAACACATCCACCATCGCAACCACATATGACACACAGGCCAAATCGTAACATCGCAGAACACATGTGTACACACCACCTGGGACTAGGAACCAACCACCCCGTCACGGCCCCAAAGCGCCGATGACGCCGCCACACATGCGCACAACGCAGAGGCCAACCGCTGCGCCATGCATGCGTCGCACACAGACACAGGGACACAACCAAGCAGCACACATATCAGCCCCACCCCGAATGCACATGACACGTGACAGGCCGGCCACAGACATGTCCCCAACGCCCAATTCACGGACAACACCCAACGCCACACAACCGACGCACACATGTCAGTGAAGACACGCAACAGCAGGACACACCCCAGTGTAACAAACATGGCGTAGCACACAGCGACGGCAACACCAACTAGGAGAAGCAGGGCCCCTTCGGGAAGAGGAACGCCAGTACCACACAGAAACACCCATACCACCCTGCACATATGAACAAGACATATAAAACGGAACACCAAAGAGCCCGGGGACCGACAACAGGTGGCCCAAGAATAACATTCACACACAAGGCCCAACGCAGAGCGGAAAGGCAGCCTGCCGCCCACACAAGGGAGAGCAGACAGCACTGAATGACCTTCCATTCCAACTCCGAAACCACAGCCCTACGACAGAAGCCGGTGAATACAGCCATTGTCCAAGAATAGACCAACACAGGCATGCCGAGGAGACCGACCACAGGGCAGATAGCGCATATCACAGAAGCACACAACGGACGGGGAAGAAAGAAGAAAACACTCCCCCATGTCGGCCACATGCAAGTTAATTGGAAGGAGTCACACAGCACTGACCTTGAACTGTCTGAGAAGCATGTGGGAAGAGGGCCCGTGTCCTCCAAACAAGCCAACAGAACACAAGTCCTGTCTCCCTACGACTACACAGAGCTCACAGCAACCCCGGAGCGTGCACATTGCAGACTGCACACACAGCCGGAGCACGCCACCTCAACGAACCGCTGCGAAATGGCAACCGCAACACACCTACCCAACTACGCCGAACAGCTCAAGCTGTACAAAACCAACCTGTGCCATACATTGGGATGCGATCTCCTGTCCCTGCTGAACGTAAGCTACCGACTGACTTACCGCATCACATTGTTCAGCTGCGTCATGCCCGTCTTCTACTGTCGGAGGTGTCCCTACCAGCATCCCGTCGAGATATGCCTCTCCAACCCGGCATGTCTGAAGGCGGACCTGCTACCACTACTCCTCCCTCTGGACGCACACGACAGGGCCTGCTCTGCCTATGGGGGCATGGCGTATGTGGCCAACATCGCACCCGCACTGAAATGGGACCGCTGTGCCTCCACACGACGGATCATCGATAACAGCTACATCGAATGTCACCCAGCATGCCCCATCATGGTCCTCCAAGGGACAACCTACGAACAACACCTTGACAGCCACCATCCGCTTCATTGGCTGGCAAACATGTACACCACCAATGACATGGAAGCCCTGCTGGACGGCATCGCATACCTGACAACCTGTAAATACGTCGGACCACAACGCAGGTTCCCCGAGTGACCTATGATGTCCAACCCCGCACCCATGCTTAGCTTCCGCACGGACTGGCCAGTCACCACCACAACAGCCATACCAAACGACCGGCAACTGTAACCACACCATCAACGACATCGCCATGACATCGGATATGACCGGGACATGCACACTGTTCCCCATAACATCCAGGAACACCGCATGCATCGTGGGAGGCAGTGGCATGGGCTCTGTGTATCGCACCCACATGGACGGAACTGCACGAACAACCAGGACACGACATGGATCCAGCGCCCATGGACACACACACACCGCTCAGGGACATGAATAGGTCGCCTGGAGTCTGTGGGTGCTGCACCCCTCCCACCCCCGCCCCGGGAATCCCATACCAGGACCTTTGCATGGACGACAAGTGCATACAACAACAACACGACCCCAGTGACTGTGACATGTCCAGTAACCACCACAGTGCAACAACAAGTGGCACGCCGCTGCATGCACGCAAGCACATGCCCTGATGTCATCTCACATGCACGCGTGCATGAGGAACAACCGCAGCAAACCTGTCACATGGAACTGAGATGGACTGTGCCCATGATGCCAAGCGGTCTGGTAGGCTACATGTATACCGTCTGTGTCAAAGTCCGTAGCTCCGCAGCTATACGTAAATGTACATTAGCACAGCCTTGGCCAAGCAGATGTCACTCTGAAGCCCACATCCCACATGCAACAGCCAATCACATGTAACCCCACTCCCTATCCCATTTGCAATCATGCTCAGTATATCCTCAACATGTATTCCGCTGCCAGTAGTGTCCACTATACTGCATCACAGAGGACAGAAGACTCAATATAATGTTTGAAACCAAAACTGTCTCCGCTGACTCATTTCACAAGTACGAATGAGAGAGGATGAGAGTATGTGAAGTACACGGCAGTCGTGACATGACCATGTAGTCCACTGGTATTGGATGTCAACGCAAATGAGTAGCACTACTGTGGAAGACACACATGTGTCGTGTGTAGTCGTATGGACGCAGTGCTCAGGTGGGTGGGTGCGACGGGTAGATGCGCACATGCCAAGTTGGAGCACGCCGTGTTGGGAGGGGTCATGAACAGTACACCACCGCTTCCCTGGGCATTGTGAGAGGACACCTGTCGGGGGGAGTGAACACGTGTGTGCATAGCAGCCGGGCACACGTACAAAGCGGTACCAGGCGCACCTCAGCCCACCCTCTGTGGACAAGCTGGATCCTGTTGTGCGCCCGCCATGCCCCTGACAAGGCACACACAGCCCCAGTCGACCAGGTGTAACCCCAACATAGTCAATCCGCACAGGCGATACAGGGCACGGGATGGCAGTGGAGCATGGTGTGTGAGAGGTCTCCTCGCGCTCCTCCTGGTCATATCACGCAGGCAATAGAACCTCAACGTCTAGCATGGCACAAGTCAGATGGAAGTGTAGGGGGACGCACCACAGCACGAGCAGCACAGACGTCACGGGAGGTGGCTCGCACCATCCCATCCATTGCCCATCATACCAACCACGCCACATGCCATTGCGACTAAGTGCAAGCGCGTGCGCCACCACCCCCGAGCCCTCCCCAGAGAGGCCAAAGAGTGAATGTGTGGGCCATCAGCCACAGACGGACGCGGCATGGCCGCAAGGGCAGCCACAGCCACTGGGTGTCGCAGGTGGCGGATCCGGAAGGCGAAGACTGTGATGCATAGTCCATGCAGGCCGGGTCTCCATTTGGGGCACCACGCAGGTGGACGGCGTCCCGCCACACATCATACCCTGAGACAGCCCACTCGTGCAACTGGACCCACACATACACTCCTTGCCCTCTCTGGTGCGAGCTTGGGGCTGCCTGTGCAAGCGCTAGCCTCGCAGGTGAGCATGCATATTGGGGGAGCGAGGGGAGGACATGAGGGCTGGGGCGAAGATGACTGTATCACTGTCAGTCAGTACAAGGGATGACCCAGATGTGGAAAGGAAGAGACGTGTCCCGTGTGTACTGCAACTAGTCGCCAATCCAACTACCCCCCCATGTCCGGAATGTAAGCCCGCACCTAGGCCCGCCCATCCGCCACATCGAACATACCACCAGCACGACAACCTTCCCATTCGAAACACTGACTGGGGGTGGCGACCAGTGTACAATCATGTGTAGCCTACCCACGCGTACATGTGGGCCCTCCATGATCCATGTCACCTGCGGCAAAGTCATGACATGCGCAATGAGGGAAGTGAGGAGAGCTGTCCGCCCCACGCGCAGAAGGTGCATCAGCTCCACAGACCCAGCAGCGAGTCCAGCAGGGGTCACATGTGCAGGGGCAGCTGTGCCTGGTGTGAAGGCACATGCATATAGACAGCACATCGACCAATGTGTAGTCTGCCCACATCTACAGTCCATCATCATGCGGACATAGGAATTGAACACAGGGCAACACATCTGAGTGGGTGCACCCACCGTGACCAACAATGCGCAATCATCGACGTACCCGCCCTGTGCATGGCCCCCCACCCAACGGAGGCACATCCAGTGCCACCATCCCACACACACAAGCCTTCCACGGAACATGCTGTGTCCAATGCTCAGTACAGAGTCAGCGCCCATCTGGTGGATCCTGAACAGGAGACACATGCACACACATGCCAGCTCCCACTGTGTACGTCTGCCACCTGGCACGTGCAATGTAACCTCTCACCTGTGACGTGTGACTGCAAGCACACAGCCGTCTTGGCATGGGGCTGTCAATGTGGACACCTGTCAATGTTTCGGGAGGTGTGATCCGTACAGTGCTGTACATAGGGTGCAGTGCTGACACCTACTACTGTCTCATATCCCCTCGTGCCACAGGTCCCACTTGTTTTGGCCGCTCAGCCTGTGCCCACATCGTCGTCGTCGTGTGCCATACTCATCCAGCCGCGGAAGCAGTTCCATGCTCAGCAGACATTCATGTTGCCGTGGCGTTGCCGCTTGACGGAAATGCAGTCAGTCCCCATCAGCACGCCCCGCTAGTCATTGGGGCCTAGATCCCCATGTGCATGCACATGGCAGTGGTTTGTATCACTAGCCATTGCCATTGGTGGGAGACCTGTGTAAGTGTATTGTGGCCGTGCCGTCCCAGCTTGACAGCTGGGCTGTGGCTCATGTGCTTGCTCAGTCATGTCAGTGATGTGTATGCGAAATTGCTATGTGTCGTGTTGCTTTGACATGTGTCCTCTGCCATTGTCCCTAGGCGGAGACCGAACATTGACCGCCCATACCAATTGCTGGCAGACATGGAGGATACGGAGGTCATTAGGAAGTTTCGGCTGGACAGGCCAACCCTGCATCGACTGTGTGCCATGTTAGAACCCCATCTCCGTCCCCGCAGGGTGTATCCGACTGCTGTCACCCCCACGGCTAAGGTGATGGCCGCCATGCATTTCTTCGCCACTGGGTCATTCCAGCACACAGTGGGCATTGGAGGAGGGATGTCCCAGCCCATGTTCAGCAAGGTGCTGAGGGATGTACTGGCAGCCATGATGCTGTACCGGAACAGGTACATCCGCTTCCCCAGGGCTCGTGAATTGGCGGCAGTGAAGGGTGCATTCTATGCCCTTGGCAGAATCCCACACGTCGTTGGAGCCATTGACTGCACACATGTCGGCCTTGTTCCACCACAGGCCACTGAGCACCTGTACCGCAACAGGAAGCACACGCACTCCCTGAATGTGCAAGTGGTGTGCCTTGCGGACATGGTGATCACCCACGTGTGTGCAAAGTTCCCAGGCTCGGCCCATGACGCACACATAATGCGCAACAGCATCTTGCCACGACTGATGTCCAATATGCAACAGGATCGTGCCTGTATTGTCGGTGAGTATGTGGAGTGGTGTAGCGTGCTGGCTGTGCGATGCTGTCCCCTGTCCAGTTGGATTAGCAACGGTTCTCTGTGTCCCTCACACCCAGGTGACTCTGCGTATCCGAATGGGGCATGGCTGCTCAGTCCATTGAGGAATCCTCGCACCCCAGCAGACGATCGCTACAATGAGGCACATGGGAGGACCAGACGTGTGGTCGAGCGTACCTTTGGCCTCCTCAAGTCCAGGTTCAGGTGCCTGGACCGCACCGGGGGTGCGCTGGCGTACTCCCCACAGAAGGTGTGCCGGATAGTGGTGGCGTGCTGCATGCTGCACAATCTGGCCATTCGGAAGCAGATCCCCCTCATCGTGGATGACGGAGATCAACCAGGGCCCCAGCCCGCAGACCAGGACAGCTCGAGTGAGGAGGACAGCGGAGAGGAGGAAGCTGGTAATGTGCGGCAGCAGCTCATCGCCCGCTACTTCACTTGACGGTGAGTGTCCATGTACGACGGCTGATGTGGCTGTATCTGTGCAGGTGTGTGTGTGCTGTGTCAGGGTGGCCGTTTGTTCACTGCGTGCTGTGTGTCAACGCTCCATGGCCAGGGTAGTATGCCACTGTTGGTGGCTGTGGCATTGTGCCCTATTGCTCTGTGCGATGTGTGTACATTGCTTGTAGTTGTTGACATGTACTGTGTGATGGGTGTGTGACACACTCATTGAATGTGCTCCTGTTCTGTCTCCCACCCCTAGGTCCCTACAGGCCCTCCGGATTCAAATGCCATGCCACGCATCAGGTGCCTTTCCGCCCAAGGTGGCCGTTGTATTCCGTACAAATAAGACACAGGGCACAAACAGCAGTTAGTGAAAAAGGTGCATTTATTACAAACTGTGACATGTGATTGTGTGTAAGGTGATGACAAAAGTGGTGCGTGCAGTGACAATGAGCTGTCGGTCATGGCTGCGTGATGATCAGGGTGTACCCACTGGTTCTATGTCCATAGTCCAACACACACATGCCATCCAGATGGCTGTGTGGAGTGGGATCGTAGTCCAAGTCAATGCAGTGGCTGGTCAAGGAAGGCTGGCGGAAGGCTGGCTGGCTGCCTCACTTGCGACTGGAGCGTGCGAAGTCCTCCCGGGAGATCTGTTTCCTCTTCGGACGGCCCCTTCCACGTTTGCGAGGGGGGTGCCTGCTTGCGACATGCTGGTGGTTGAGGTGTGATCACTGGCTGTGGACGCAGGGGAACTGGACACTGCTGCTCCACCCTGCGCCCCGGCAGGTGGTGGCGGAGGGGGAGCTGCTGTCCCTGGCTGTGACCTCACCGCCACCACCAGCTGTCCCATGAGGTCCACGATTTGGCCCATACGGGCGTCCATGGACCTCAACACCCCCAGCACCTCACGCGTGTCTGAGGCAGACCGGACCCATTGTCCTTGGGCCTCTTCATAGGCCCCAAGGACTCTGGCCATGTGAGGCAGGGCATGGCTCCCAGGGGAGGCTGGCGTTTCCCTGACCCTGCTCCTCCTACCAGTCCTGCTGCCACCGGCCTGCCCACTAGCCACATTGCTCACCACGGTCCTCGCTGTGGCTCCCAGGGTGGATCCAGTCGTCCGGGCCACCACCTGCGCTGGGGCTGGTGCCAGCGGAGACGTGGCGGCGGGCGGCGGTGGTGGTCGGTGCGGCGATGGTGGCGGTTGCGGCAGTGGTAGTGGCCACAATGACCGTGGGTGTGGCCGCAACGACAGTGGCAGCAGGGGGCTGTGAATGTTCAGCAGCCCTGGATGATGGGTTGGTGGGTAGGAGGGGTCCTGGGGAGCGGCTGGGCCCTGCCACACCAGATGGGCCTGCTTGGTTGTCCGTGTCCGAAGAGGAGGACAGATCCTCCAGATCCGTGTGTCCTCGTTGGGGGCTTGTAGGCTGGCTGTGCTGGCTGCTGGCTCCATCCCCAGCATCCAGCAGTTCGTCACCTGTGGAGAGAATGAGATTAGTTATTGTGTTGCACCTGGCGAAGTATGTATTTGTCGTCTGACATTGACAGTTCGTGCAATCTCGTACATGGGTTTCCTGGAGGCGTGTGTGTGGCTGTAGCATCTGTAGTTGTGTGTGCTTGGCAATGGGACTGTGTGCTGTGCACATGTGGCATGGGACGGATTGGCCATGCCGATGGGTGTGTTGCTGTGCCCCTACTTATTGTGACTCTGGTGTATGCGGGCTCCTGGCCCATCCTGGATCTGGTTTGTACTTTGCTTTTGGGGTTCAAATGGAACGCTTAGGAACGCATATGGCAACATGGGGGCCATGCCCCGGATTCGCATTTGGGAGGGAATATGCTTTTGGGGTTCAAATGGAACGCTTAGGAACGCATATGGCAACATGGGGGCCATGCCCCGGATTCGCATTTGGGAGGGAATATGCTTTTGGGGTTCAAATGGAACGCTTAGGAACGCATATGGCAACATGGGGGCCATGCCCCGGATTCGCATTTGGGAGGGAATATGCTTTTGGGGTTCAAATGGAACGCTTAGGAACGCATATGGCAACATGGGGGCCATGCCCCAGATTCGCATTTGGGAGGGAATATGCTTTTGGGGTTCAAATGGAACGCTTAGGAACGCATATGGCAACATGGGGGCCATGCCCCGGATTCGCATTTGGGAGGGAATATGCTTTTGGGGTACATGCTGTGAGCCATGGGTGCCGAACGTGACATGTGTTGTGGCAGCATGACAGTGCATGGTTTGAGGTGTGTGCATGCTTGACATGGCCTGCATATTTGCTGTCTGTTGTGATTACTGGACATGGCATTGGACGCATCGTTATGAGTGAGTGATGGTTGTGTGCCAGCCAACGTATTGCAGTTGTCCCATCTCCTTGGTGTGCGTGCTGCCCTGTGCCATGTGCATCACTGCAGTGCTCGGGGGGGTGTGGCCCATGTTGTGTGTTGTTGCTCACAGTGTGTCGTGCACTTCATTGACTTCTGGCACATGGTTGGTAATGGGCATGTATCTTAGCGTGACTGCTGTATGTGTGGCAGCTGTGCGGATGACATGCCTTTCATGAGACTGGGGCTGACGGATGGGATGGATGGTATGTTGTTTGTGCATGGTGTGTCTGTGTGTTTGATGGGTTCAGTGGTGTTCGTGTGCATTTATGTTGTTCCGCTCTGTTGCGTCTAGTGTTGTTTGTCTTACATAGGCGTAGTTGTGGGGTGTGTGGTTGACAGGCAGTTGGGGCTACATGGACAGGACTTCAATGGTGTTTCGGTTGTGTGTGATGAGTTGCACAGTGGCTGCCGTGTGGTACTATATTCAGTGTGGCTTGTGCATGCAGACGTGGCTCCTTGGGTGTTGCTATGTCTGTGATGGGTCATGTGGGGTGTGAGTCTGTTGTTCATGTCCGTGTGCACATTGTTCACTTGTTCGTGACGGTGGGCGGTGCTGCGTGTTCGTCTGCTACGTGACATGTCCCATGTGTTGGTCGTGTTACGGTCCTCATGCCTCCAGTAATCCGGCCCTGTCCAGTTTCCCACCTGCAAGTTGTTCGTGCGTGCACTGTACTGGATGCCACATGGCTCTAAGCGGTGGGTGCTCCATGTTGCAGGTCTGTGGGGGTGGGAGGGTGTTGTGGGTCGTGGGGGTGGCTGGATACCCACTGACACCGATTGCTGTGGACCGTGATGTCTGCCTTTCGGCTGTCGTTGTGCACTGCGGTGGCTGACACGTGGGTGTGGGGTGTGGGGGATGCTCCTCCTTGCTGTGCTGTGGGACTGGGGCCTGGTGTGTGTTGTACTTGGGCTGTCCACCGTCCCACCCACTGCACTTTGTGTTCCTGCCACTTACCTGTTACTTGTCGGTTGGTGCAGCTGTGGCGGACACATGGGTGTGGTGGGTGCTCGTTGTGGCGCTTCTGGCATATTTGGGGACCTGTTGGTGGTTACGTGGCTGGCTTAGTGTACACATGTCCCCACGCATCTTGCAGTTGTTCGGTTTGGGCTGTGTGTGGTGGTGTCTGTTGCATGTGTGTGTGATGTGTTGTGTATTGTGTGCTGGACATGGGGGTGTTTGTCCCTGGGAGCTGTGGCATGGTGGTAGTGCATGTGAGTACATAGCGGTGTGCTGGTATACATTAGTTTGTACTTACCAGCCTCCACTCCCCCTGCTAATCCGGCAAGGATCTCCGGATGGATTACGACTCGCACCTTCTCCTCCCACGCTTTGAAGGTCTTAAAGAGCGCGGGATTCCCTCCGCCAGTGACGGCAGCCAGCTCTCTGTTTTTGCCCTCCTTCTTCTTGACCAGGCTCTTGACGTCATTCCAACGTTTGTTTATCTCGACTCTGTTCCTGGGCAGGGTCCCGACTGCATTGACCTGGTCTACGATCCGGTTCCACATTCTGTTTCTGGTGGCTAGTGGTGTGTGCTGGACCATGTTCCCATAGATTTGTGGGTACACCTTGATGATCTCGTCGACCATGACCGTCAGCTCCATGGGCGTGAACTTGGGCATCCTTTGTGGTGCCATGGTGTTTGTGGTGCTGGTGCGGTGTGTGTAGTGTAACGTGCAGGGGGTTTGTGGTGCCGGTGTTTGGTGGTGGTGGTGGTGGTGGTGGTGGTGGTGGTGGTGTTTGGTGGTGGTGGTGGTGGTGGTGGTGGTAGTAATGTGTGCGTTTCTGTGGTGTGCTGCTGTCCTTGCTGTGTCACTGTGTCCTCTCCTCTCCTCTCTGGTTTGCAATGTAGCAAGGGGTTGTGGTCTGTGGGAGTGCTGCTTTTGTACTCACCTATGTGGGTGTGTCCTCATGGTCTGTTGTTTTCAGGTGTGTTGTGTCTGGGGTTCTGGCCTTTGTATTTTTTGTTTGTCCGGGGGGTGTTTTCGGGATATGTACTGTGCTTGTGTATTTGTGCGTGCCTTGCTGTGTGGACTTGTTGGCCATGTTGTGTGCTATTGGTTTTGTGTGCGGATGGTTTCTGTGCAGGTACGTGGGCGCCATGGCTTCTGCCGTGTCGATTCTCATCGGCGTTGTTTGCGCTGGCGGGCGGTATATTTGTGGTTTTTCCGCGCTCATGTCGGTGCGATCGTAATTTCACGTGCGGTGTGTCGGGCGTGAGGGCGGGCGGTTTTGTGTTGTCGTGCGTGTTTCCGTCCGTGGCGGGCGGTTTGTCTCCGACTCGGACGTTGGCGGGCGGTATTTTGTGTGCTTTTTCGCCGATGGCGGTATTCGGTTTGTGTAATCGTAATGGCGTGGTCGGTGTTCAGGCGGTGTGTGCGGGCGGATTTTTGCCGCTTCCATGCCTGGCGGAATTATTTACGCCGGGTATCGTAATGTGCCCCTATATTTTTTCATCAATATTTTTTACATCGATGTTTGTGACATCGATGTTGTGTCAGTGAACCCTGACTTTATACTATGGAAGTGAACAGTGGGAGGTCAGTTTTTGGCAGCACCTGTTTGGTTTACAGTTGCCCACCACTATCTTCCCACAGTGAGAAGCTTTAAAGCATGTACTTGAGCAGCTGGATGGGTTTATTTTGAAGACTTTTGTTTCAATTATAACTAAAATTATTGATATCTTCTGTCTGCAAATAAATGTCTGCATAACTGAAAATAATTTGTGATAAATATATGAAAAACACCAGTTCAGCAAACGAATTGCAACAAAATCATTCTGAGAATCTTCTTTTCTCTAGGATGAAGAGGGGTGTCAAAATATTTGCATGTTCTACAGAGAGATGCATGTATAAGCAGAGACTGACAATGGTACCTCAGTATCCTGAAGGAGGCATCTTATGCTGCCGCAATACATGTCATCATTTCCCATTACCAGCACCCATAGTTAATTATCTCCAACTCAGGCACTAGCTGCCGGAATAAAAGACATGCATCTAGTATGACTGGGTGAGGCTTGGGGGAGCCAAGAGTAATAGAAAACAACACATCCATGTTTCTGGAAATGCTTTTCTGACCCTCTTCCTAAGGCTCTAAAATCTACTCCTGAAAATTCTGGGAGTAAAAATGTGTTCCTCACTGACATAATCAGATATGATTTCTTGGGTTGTGAAACTTGTTTTCATCAGCTTCACATGTTGAAACATGTTCTCAAAGTTGAAAATCTTAAATGAGTTTGTATACGCATGCTTAGACTATTATAATTCACTTTATCTTGATTATCCAGATCTCTTGATCCATAATTTACAACTTGTACAAAAATATTTTACAAGATTTTTATCAGGTCTATAGTAGTGTTTCCTCGGTGTGGGTCATGGTAAGACTACCAATATTTTTGGGGCAAGAGGGACGAATAATTTTCCACTGACTGCATTACACAAGCTGATGGTTTTCATTTGGCAGGAAATTCATTATATCCATTGCGAGCACCTGCAATGCTTTTCTCTGATTTGCCATGTATAAAGAAAATACAGCCTACAGTCAATTACAAAAAATGTATTCTGATGGTCTTTTTACTCCTGGATAAGCAGTGGGGCTGCAATAATCACATGGAGCACAGCTTGACATGAAGTAAAAGACAGGGAATTCATAATGAATCAAAGAATACTCGAACTTTAACATGATTTCTAAAAAAGAGTTGGGGTTGCGCTATGCTGGAAAAGTAGAATGCCTGTTAATGTCCCAAGTCTATAGACTGAAAAGGAACAATGATAATTATTTTGGTAAGGCAACGTGGGTAATTGGTGGGTCTTCTTCAGGATAAATGTACTTTAACCCAGTGACTCTCTTCATTTACATTTCCAAAATGGATGTGATCAAGAATGTCTTTCAGCTTGCTTTTAAAACTTCAACCACAAACTTGTATGCTCTAGAAGGTTCAACGTTGGGAATTGATTACTGAAAGCAAGAAATGTTTGTACCCAAACTTATTCTCAGAAGTAAGAAAATCTGTCTTATGCACTTTAAAATGCATTGCTTTAAGCAGCCACCTTAAGGCACTGCAAAGGATTGCAAGAACCTGATCTAGAGGTTTGAAGAGAATTCTGAGATGTTTTGTAATACAATTTTTTCATGGTAGCATGTTGCCATATAGAAACCTTTTTAGAGTGAAATCAATTAGTTCCACTAAGGCTTGTCTGTGTTAAACATCGCAGAGCTGGTCATGAATGGGGTGGGAGGTGAACTTCACTCCGCCGGCGGAGTTCGCAGAGTTTTGCCAACTTCGAGCTCTGCGTAGCACGTGGAGTTCCAAAAAACTGGGGCGGAGCGGAGTTTTTCCTCTCACGTGGCTCACCTACATTAAATTGGTGAGCGCAAGCGCGGAAAATCATATGCTAGACCACCTCCCAGAGAGATTTCTCAACGCAGGCATTTGTGGCAGGTTGCTACTGCTCACATTCAGAAACCTGCTGCTCACGTTGAGGAAGCTTCTGCTCGAGTAGAACATCTGCTCGAGTGGCACAAAGAAGCAGCGCCTCCTTGCAATGCACATGGTGCCATTCGCACTGATTATAAAGAGTAGGACAAATTCCGGGTGCTAAAAATCAGCACAAGGAGTGCGACTTACTGCACTCCACCGCTTACGGAACTCCGCCGAGAGCGGCAGAGTTATTTCTCCACTTCATGGCGTTCGGCTTAGCAGAACTCCGTGAACTCCATCCAGGCCTAGTCATGAATCCAAAAACTGTGAAACAACCTTGTGGTGTTTGCAGTCCAATGACATTCCTTTTGAGTTCATGAAAAAGAAAGCTAGTAAGATTTGTCCATGCCATTGCTTTCCATTCTGGCGGGCCAAGCATTTTCATCATCTAGTCTATTAGGGGAGAGTAGGTAGTCATTGTGAGCAACAGTATGTGTACATTTATGACTTCTTACACATTCTCCATCAGAAATGAAAATGTTAGGGTGTGAATAACACATAATCTAAGGCATGACATTACACAGAATTGAGAAACATTATGTAGGTAGCACATGCTTCCATTTTGATTTTAGTATTTGAAGATAAATATTAATTTGGCAAAGAAAATGCACTTTTTGTATATTAAGTAGGAGGGGAGAACATCAATTGCTTTTAGTTTCAATGATGTACCTGCATTAGACTTAATATTTAATGGCATGCTTTTTGTGTGAATATGTATTGCCTTGTATTTGTTTGTCAGTGATGTTACAAGGAGTCCTTAGCCAAGATCTCAATGTGTACCAAATAATCATCATGTCTATGGAATGGTGTCATTTTTTTATGACATGGCATCACAATAGGAGCTTGTTCAGTACCTGGACCGTTTCAGGTTTGATGGAGTTGTTAATTATTTCACACCACTGCAGAGCATTTGTAAGGCTTCAGTGTGGAGATGCCTGTGTTTCAGCCATATAAGGAAGTGTGCAATAGTGCTTGGTGAATGCAGCAGGCGTCATGTAGTGTGAGCATTGGAGTCAGTTAATCTTTCTGCAGGAATGAAGGCTAATATAAGAACCAGTGAGATTAGATGTCGCCATGGATTTTACTGTCCTGTAAAGGTGAAAACACAAATGAGGGAATGTGGTAAATTGCCCCATTTGAGGACTTAGGGGGTGATTACAATGGCGGACGGCCCGCCACCGCCAGCCGTGCGGTGGCAGGCCCTCCGCCATTGGACAGCAATTTTCCCCTGCCAAATTAGGATGGCGGGGGGAATCGGACCGCGGTGGAGCAGTCAGCCAGCAGCAACCGCCGTAATGGTAAAGATGCAAGATGTGACCACCACAGTGGCGGTCGCATCGTGATTATACGTGCGGGACCGCCGCCATACAGGCGGGCGGTCCCAAGCACCACCACGATGGCAGGCGGACTCAAGCCGCCCGCCATCGTAATGACCCCCTTAGATTCAAACAAGAGCTGTTCTCTGAACCGAGCAGAGTGTTAACTGTGGGCACTATATACAGGGAAATCTTGTATGGTCTCAGCTTTGCTATGAGCACTATGGGCCTCAGGGACCTGTCATCACCCTTGAAAGCAGTGTAATCCTGAAATCTCAGGGGTCTGCATCTGAAAGAAGGATCAGAACATTTGTAGGGCAGAAGGGCTAGATGGCCTGGCTCTCGGCTTTATTTGGCCACTAGCTGGAGGGTTGTGAAGCTAATTCGTATTGAGGATCCTCAGGAATATTTATTAAAAGTTAATTTAATGCAGGGCAGCAAGCACAGTTTCTGTGATGCGTTGCATGAATGGAAGAGAGCTGACTAGTGCCATATCTAGTACGATATGACGATCTTCAACTCTACCTGCGCTGGCATCCTTGAGGCTGCCTAGTGCCAACGATGGTGCAAAGGTGCTTGCATGACAGGCAAGAATGTTTTTGTGCAGGAATGGACACCTCCTTGTGCAAAAACAATTCTAAAAGGAGATTTCCTCTTTCTATGTGTGATGGAGAATGCCTCATGCATAGAAAGAGGAAGTAATGAGGAGAAATAAATCTTTCTCCTTAATACACATCGAGTCACCACCAATGTTAGCCACTCTATGCACAAGTTACAAGGCACAGTGTGGAGTCCATACTTCCCACACATATTTTGAACCACAAGCATAGCCTCACACGGCTTTCTTAGCTGAGGATCATTGGTAACAGCTTGAGGGAGGGGGGTCAAAAAGAATGTAAGGGGAAACTAATCCTACATCTGATTGCATCGCAAGATATGGTTTGCAATTTATTGCTCACTACCCAGAGTCGGTGAAGTGCACTTCTATGACAGACTACAATTAATAATCGATGCAGTGTTCTCACCTCAGGCTGGAGTGGAGGGAGATTATTGTGAGTGAGCCACTAGAGTTTGTGAAAAGGAAGATCACAATAGTCTAATTGAGTTGATATTTCCCTGTCCACCATGCTGCAACAGGAGATAATGATAAAGTGATATGAGCATAGCATGTAGTCTTGTTGCAAGTGTGTTATATTTCTAAAATGCATCAGTGGGATTTCTGGACCCATGTACCACAATAAGGCACTTGGATTTACATTCACTACATTAAGGGGTCTATTAGGATGGCGGTCATCCGCCCGCGATCGCAACACTAAAAACCGCAGGTCCCATTAGCATGGCGGTGACGACCGCAGCGGTTCGATTTTCCGCCCGCCACTTTTCCGCCGGTAGCAGTCTACACGCTTGCCTGGCGGGCGGAGCTGGACCACTAAAATGGGGCCTGTGCAGGGCCAGGCTCCGCCGGCATGATTATGATGCCGGCGGTAGCCAGCCTTTCCGCGGCAGTGGAACCGCCATGAAAAGGCATACGGAGAATGTCTCCGGGGGTCCATTGCAGGCCCCCATTGTGTTGTGGGGGTGTGTGGGTGCACTGGGGGGGTACCCATGGTACCCCCCTACATGTCCCTGTACCAGGTGGCAGGCACTGTGCAGTGCCTGCCACGTAGTGCAGGGATATGCAGGACATGCTTTTTTGGACATTGCTGCGGTGCTGCTGGCAGCAGCAACCGCCGCAATGTTAGATGCCGCGATCCGACCGCCGCGGTTGGATTTCGACTGTGGAGCATCCTAGCGGGCGGTGTTTTCCCGCTACCATGGTGGTCGGAGTGATTTTCCGACCGCCATCCTAATGACCCCCTATGTTCCTATTGCATATTTACAGGTAGACTAGTTGGTATAACCGTTCCTCTAAAGATATAGCCATAAACAGGCAAGACCCATACAGTGAGGAGTGCCACCAGAGGTGGAAGTATTGTTGTACACTAGTGGGGAAACGGGTTCAACAATGGAGGCACTACTGAGATGTGCATGCTTTGATCACACATGTCTTTTGAACAGTGTAGTAGGTTTTGTGGAGACCATATGTGTTAACTGCTGTGCTGAGTGCCAAGGAGACACCTTGCTGCTACTGAGACTAGGACCACAGTAATGGTGCAGTAACATTGTGGATAAACTTGTAGAGCCTGATTCAGAAAGGTAAACTTATACTTATGTGTAAGTTTTCGATTGTTTGCTATTCACAAAGGTATTTTATTGATAGTATATTTACGACTGTGGAGTCTCCACTCATAAGAAGATAGGACTGTCCTATCATTTTATGTGCGGAGACTCCACAGTCGTAAAGATACTACAAGTAGTGTACCTTTGGGAATAGCAAGCAATCATAAACGTGCACAAAAGTGTACGTATATCTTTGTAAATCAGGCCCTTAGTTTGTAGAGAGTCTGGGGCTGGAAAGTCGTTTCCCAACATATATTTTTAGTGTGCTGATCTGTGTGCCAGCAGCTTGTTTTTTATTGTCAGGCCCATAGCTTTGTTTCTTGGAAGTCAAGAATGGAACTGTTAGGCATGCCTAATGAGACGCGCATGCCCTGCAGTCCTGTCATTAGCACTGCCAGAAGGAGGAGCATGGCGATCGATTCCCTGTCGCCATAAAGAGTTCTGTTGCTGTTATTAGCACCAGAGTAGTAGGCAATGCCAAGTCTCACCACCTGCACAGTCCCTGCAAATGAGAGCGCACTTGCAGGTGAAAGAGCACAACCACAGAGCATATACATGAAAATAAACAAAAGTTCCAAGACTGGATGAAAAGATCTGCCGCAGAGGTGTACATTAAATATCAGGATGGTGTACTACCTAAAGCCAACTTTCAACTATCATGTTACTAAAATGTCCTAGCAAGAATATCGCCTATTAGCATAATGTGAAGGTAGCATATATAGGTGAGTAGGTTTACTATACTCAACTCCAGAAATATGTACCTTGACATTATATATTCCTGCAAAGTGCATAGATGCAGAGTTAAGAATAATAATTATATAAATTCAATGTATGGCTTTGTTATTTTGGCAGCACAATATTTCTGTGCTTGATATTCTGACATACAAAGATCAGGACATTGTGAACCACTGGAATATTCCAGGGAGGATTTGATTATAAAGTGGAGTAAAAGGAAAGGCTCCCCTAAAAGTTTGCTTGACAAATTTGTTTTATCAAATCATGAAGCACTGCTTCAGTGCACCACCAGAGCAAGGGTGAGCCACAAAGTGCCCCAATGCTGAGGCGCTAGAATACAGTGAAGTACAGTCTGAGGAGCCAGCTGCTACCTCAGTACCGACATCAGAGTCAGAAGAAGGAAAGCCTGAACCAGCACCTGTAGTCTTATCAGCTGTTGAGGGACCTGTGCAGTTTGAACACCAAAATGAGGAGGACCAGACAAAATACACAACACAGGACAGAGCCAAATGTGTGGTAGCAGTGGAACTTCAACTGACCATGGCTGCCACAGAAACACGCCCTCTTTTTCCTACTTATCGTAAGTCAATCCTGATGTCCCCTCTGGTAGTGTTGTCAGTGAGAGATCAGGGAACAGGACATGCATTAAAATGTGTCACGTTCTGGAAGTTGCAGTGAGTAGGATAGTCACCAAGGCAGAAGAAGAGCTGATGAATCTACAATTGAGACCAATATAACTTTGAGCTGCACTGGGGTGAGCAGTAGAAATGCAGAAGGTGCATTTGTAAAGGCCAACGAGTTTGGAAGGTGCAAACGTTGTGTGTCACAAAGTTGAGCAAAAACACTCCAAAGGGTGGAGAAACCGTATAAAGCAAATGTTGCTGGTAGATTAAAGTTTCACTCTTTCAGACTACTTTTATATGCTCAGAAAGTCGCCAGGATTAAACATGAAATCGCGTGCCAAGGCAAAATGATCCACAAGCCTTCTGTTCACATGGAATGATTGAATGGTTTGATGGCAGAACACACAATTGAAGTACAGCTTCCAGTTTACAGCATTTGATTAAGCAACACTGCGGATAGTACTTGGGGCCAGTAGATAACAGCTGTTGCTGCTTTTGAGGACTGGCTAAGAAAGTCAATAGACCAAGTACTACCAGCTAAATGCATCTCTAGTCATAGGTCCAGACCCACCGAACCTTGGTACTCAGAACAGCTTAGGATACAAAAACAAAAATGTCGCCGTCTGGAAAGGAAGTGGAGATCCTCAGACGATTTGGAGGATAAAGCTAACTATAAATCAGCTTTGCTTGAGTATAAAAAACTTATTGATAAGGAGAAAACCAGCTATTTTGCCACAGCTATACTTTCAGCAAAAAACTTGTCAAAGGAACTTTTTTTGACGGTTAAACGATTAGCCAATTGCTCTGTAGCGGCTGACTCACCTAAAACTCAGGCATTCTGCGACAGGGTGGCTACGTTTTTCCAGGATAAAGTTAAGGCGGTCTATAATGGACTCATCAAGTCCGCGGATCTAGGAATGGTTCCTTCTTTAGAGGCTGCTGCTAGACCTGGGATTACCGGACTCATTCCCAGTACCCACGCTGAATACTGGGACCATCCTGAACTATCAGCCTTTCCAATACTGACAAGGGAAGCAACAATTAACTTGTTGAGATCCACTAAATCAGGCTCTCCACTGGACCTATGCCCTCCAAAGATCTTTCATCTTTTACCAGAGATCTTCGCCTCTCATCTGACGCCCATTTTTAATCAAATGTTCTCTTCTGGTCTATTCCCTACTAGTTGGAAGTTGGCATCCGTGCTTCCCCTTTTGAAGAAGCCAAATCTTGATGAGACTGACCCCAATAATTACCGCCCAATTTCCAGACTTCCGCTGCCAGCAAAGATGGTGGAGAAGGCCATGAATAATACTCTATCAGACTATATTGAAAAGCATGGCCTTCTCGATGACACTCAGTTTGGGTTTCGAAAACATCATAGTACCGAACTGGCGGTGATCACATCATCTGAACTGATTAGGCAGACAGTCGACGCTGGGGGAAGTGCAGCACTTGTGCTGCTTGACCTCTCTGCCGCATTTGATACGGTGAACCATCAGAAACTTTTGGAAGTTCTGAGGAGAATTGGGTCAAAGGAAATGCACTTTCCCTTCTTGAATCATTCTTGTCTGGCAGGGAACAATTTGTGGCCCTAGAAAATTTTAAATCACCCAATTTTATACTTCCATGCGGTGTGCCACAGGGATCATCCTTGAGCCTGACTCTTTTTAATATTTATGTGGCACCACTGGCGAAGTTAATCAGGTCCCTAGGCTTTTCGGCTGTATCCTATGCCGACGATACGCAGATCATCGTCTCAGTGTCAGGATCCCCCACTAACACTATGGAACAGTTCCATACCTGCCTTCGTCAGGTTGGGGACTGGATGGCTGCCAATTGTCTAAAACTTAACTCTGGTAAGACGGAGGTCTTACTTTTTGGTGCTCACACTGATTTCTGGTCACCTGATCTCTGGCCCTTGGAACTTGGGCCATTTCCTATGCCAGTGACCAAGGTTAAGAATTTGGGAGTCATTTTTGATTCCAAACTCTCATTTGAAAACCATGTTAACCAGGTTACTTCTCTTTCTTTTTACACGCTAAAGCTTTTGAGAAAGATCCTCTCATTTATTCCAGTTGAGCTACGTAAACTGGTAGTCTCTGCACTCGTTCTGTCAAGAGCCGACTACTGTAACGGGCTTTTTATTAATCTTCGTAAAAAATGCCTGTCTAAACTGCAGGTTGTACAGAATGCTGCGGCTCGGCTCCTGCTGAACATTCCAAGACACAAATCTGTGTCAAAGGTGCTCAAGGATTTACATTGGCTGCCTATAAAAAGACGTATAGAGTTTAAGGTTCTATGCATTGTTTTTAAGACCACACAGGATATAGGACCAGGTTTTTTAAAGAGGAACTTGTTACCCTATATTCCAGTCCGTTGTCTCCGCTCATCCTCTGCCCATGATTTGATTATTCCCAGGGTAAAAAAATGCTCCTGGGGGGGTAGAAGCTTTCTGTTTGGCGCAACTAAGTTATGGAATTCCCTCCCAATAAGATTGAAACAAGAAACACATCTGTTAGCTTTTAGGAAATCACTAAAGACATGGCTGTTTAATCTTTAACATGTCTGCGAACTTCCTAGTTTAAATCCTGTTTCTGATGAGCAAGCGCCTTGACACCCTTGGGTGATTGTTTCGCGCTCTACAAATCTCCATTTCATTTCATTTCATAACTGCCCACAGGATGGAGAATTGTGAGCTTCAGGCTTGTATACACCAGTAGACTTTAATTGCAATTAATTAGGCACTCCCCGGTGATAGGTGTTGTGTTCTGTTTGTGGCTAGGGTTCTTTTATGTATTCTTCATTAGCCTTTCAATCAATTTTTACTTTAGATTGCTCTTTACCTGGTTTTAATTGACCCAGTTGGATGGGAAATATGCTTTTGATGATCCTTGCTATTACAGTACTCGGACAAAGCATAGTGCCACATTCTAACATTGTTCTTTTGCCACGAGTGAAAAATATTTTAATTTTTTGTTTGTTTAGGCTTCCTGAGTACGTTAAATTCCCTGAAAGAGACAGATCATAGGAATGATGTCTAGTCATGGTTGTCTCTCAATCCATTGGCATCCATGACTGGATGATTGTGAGTGCCCTTGCAGCGGGATGTTGTACTGTTATAAGTGTGAAAATGACGTGCTCTTGACTACACTTAGGCAGCAATGCTTCTCAAGATTAAGAAACCACTTAAGTAGTAATATGTTACCCATTTTCTGGCCAGATTTGGGTTTCTGAGGTGCCAGTGCTAATGGCTAAGGGAAAGTAGGAAGCGGGGCTAAAGGTTGCAGTTCAACTAAATTCTGATGACTCTGGTTGTGTGACTGACCTGGTTCATTCCAGAATATTTCACTCTCAATCTAATAGAGAAGTGTTAACTGTGGCATATCAATGATTACACAAAGCTGCAGCATCGAAGTACAAAGCCATCATGTCATAGAGAATTAATTAGATGTATGATTTATTTTTGGAACTTTCTGGTTTTGGAACAGCCATGTAGTTCCTTAGTTAAAAGAACAGGTTTCCATGGGTGCTGATTTGTTTGTACAGGGGATTTGTGCACAGTAGGGTGGATATTGGGAGGCTGTCAGTTTCTGAGCCTAAATTTAGAGTGCTAATGTAATGTCTATTACACATGTTCATAATAGGATGGATTGGTGACTTTTGGCCTTAGATGGTCTCCTGAGACTATTGGAATGATAGATATGCGCCGGGTATAGCAGCTGATTTATTCATTTGTAATACCATGAGTAGTCCAGAGTGACTGTCCCACTTTCCAAGAAAAAGAGGATGGTGTTCTTTTCCTGCTGGTATGTATTAATGTTTGGTAGTGTTTTAAGTCTTGTAGGTTAAAGTCCAGGCAAGCCAATAATTTGGAGGCCTGGAGGAGCCAAGTATTATTCTCAAGAAAGGAATTTTGATGTAAAGACCGGTGAAGTTATGGGATTCTGTGTGCCTGGGGTTTATGCTATGATCTGATTATTGGAAACGTTCATGAGTTATGGTTAGGATACAACTAGTCTTTGAGGAAAGTAAAGTTATTTATGCAGCCACCGCCAATGGGGCCTCCTCCCTGCCATGTTCAACATAGGTTGGAGAGAGAGAGAAGACTGGATACCGGTAACTAGTGTACAGATTTTTCTGATGGATTTTGAAGAGATAAAATGGTGGCAATTCATTTTAGAAGGTACCATAGTGCATTTGACGAGGACTTGGGAATATTGAAGGGTCAAAAAATCTCAAAATATGTTTCAAAGACGTGATGGTACCTGTAGAGCACAAATTGTGTGTTGTAAAAAAATAATTTGGATAAAAATGAATAGAATATCATAAAAGATGCTCCTAATGGATTGGTTGGATAAATGTTTGAATAGATTTCACTTATGAAGAAGTTCAAGAAAGGGTTGGAAGTTTAAGGATGTGAGCCGACTTGCATGGTTCCACTGTCAATATTCTGTTGATAAGCATCTTCAGCCAAATATTAATGAAATGGTGAGTTTGATCACTGAGGCATCTATGCACTCGATTCTTGGGGTATGTTGTGTGTATCGTGAGATTGAGGTGCACCCAGATTCAATTGTGCCTGCCTCTTCTATCAAAATGTGAGTTTACACTATACTTTCAAGTTGCCGTCTTGGTTGACAGCAGCTGCTGCCGTTTTTAAGTGGTCCACAAGTTATCTATTTAGACATATGGAGGATTCAGCGGTTCACTGATAGAATATTGATATTAAAAATATTGATGTTCAAAATATCGAAAAAATATATAGACTACAAAAATATCAACTCCCATACCTACATAAAAATATTGAATCAAAAATATCGATTTAAATATATATAAACAATAAAATAATATATATTAAATATATTACATATTATTATTAATTTTAACAAAATTAATTGAATTTAATATACATTTGTACAAAATATTACAAATACATTTGATTTTTTAAAAATAAACACACACATATATTAATTTATACATATATATATTTACTTTAAAATAATTAATAAACTATTATCTTAAATTTATTTTAAAACTTTAAAATTATATAAAAATAAAATATATATATATAAATAATTTAAAACATAAAAAAACATTCTAGAGTAAATTAAAACATTAAACTATGAGAAAATATTTAAACTTAAATTGCCCAATACAATCAGTGCAACAGTAGGAAAAGAGTTGGATAGCAAAATAATTAAATTTACTTGCGGAGGGGTACAAATTACTATTCCCACTCCAGTGAGAGCAAAAGTAGGGAAAGTGTTGGATAGCGGAGGGGGAAAAATTACTATTCCCACTCCAGTGAGTGCAACAGTAGGGAAAGTGTTGCACAGCGGAGGGGTAAAAATTACTATTCCCACTCCACTGAGTGCAACAGTAAGATAAGTGTAGAATAGCGGAGAGGTAAAAATTACTATTCCCACTCCAGTGAGTGCAACAGTATGGAAAGTGTTGGATAGCGGAGGGGTAACATTTACTATTCCCACTCCAGTGAGAGCAACAGTAGGGAAAGTGTTGGATAGCGGACGGGCAAAAATTACTATTCCCACTCCAGTGAGAGCAACAGTAGGGAAAGTGTTGGATAGCGGAGGGGCAAAAATTACTATTCCCACTCCAAAGAGTGCAACAGTAGGGAAAATGTTGGATAGCGGAGGGATAAACATTAGCATTCCCACCACACTGAATGCAACAGTAGGGAAAGTGTTGGATAGAGGAGAGGTACAAATTACTATTCCAACTCCTGTGAGTGCAACAGTAGGGAAAGTGCAGGATGGCGGAGAGATAAAAATTACTATTCCCACTCCGGTGAGTGCAACAGTAGGGAAAGTGCAGGATAGCGGAGAGGTAAAAATTACTATTCCCACTCCGGTGAGTGCAACAGTAGGGAAAGTGCTGGATAGCGGAGGGGTAAAATTTACTATTCCAACTCCAGTGAGTGCAACAGTAGGGAAAGTGCTGGATAGCGGAGGAGTAAAAATTACTATTCCCACTCCAGTAAATGCAACAGTAGGGAAAGTGTTGGATACCATAGAAGATGTTTTACTATTCACACTCAAACACTAAAAAAAAAAAATTATTACAAATTTAAAAAAATAATAACAATTAATAAACACTATTTAAAAATATATATATATGTATATTAAACATATAAAAAGAATACATATTATAATATTAATTACATATAATAAAAACCTACAAATGTTATATAAAATAAAATAGTAAATACATTTACAATAAAATAATTCTTTTAAACTACAAAATATTTACAACAAAAAAATTAATTAAAACATAAATGTATTTATTTTATTTCCTACCCTATAACACCACACCAATGACAAAACACTTCAGCATTTTTTATTACATGTATTCACATAATTAACATAATTAATAATCAATTAAAAGAATATTATTACTAAAAAAACTAATAAACATTAATTGACTACACAAACTTTAACTCTATGATATCCACAACACACACCTAAATTAAACTATAAAATAATAAAACACAATTAAAACAAACTGATTTTAAAATTTAAAACTATTACTATTAACAACTAATTAAATAATTAAATAAATAAAATGTATTTAATACCCACCCTTTACCCCTTCAAAAGTAAAAACAACACACCTAAAAATAAACAGTTACCCAAAATAAATATAAAATAATTAACATTAATTAACAACTATATATTAATTAATTAAACACAAATTACTTCCCACTCTTTACTCCTATAAACACCACAACACACACCTACAATTAATTACACAATTACCATAATTAATTACCAATTTATTAATTAAAATTAATTAGCAACCAATTATTAATTCATCAATTAAAAATAAATGACTTCCCACCCTTCCCACCCTTTGCACCTATAAAAACCACAAAACACCTAAAATTAATTACACAATTACCAAAATTAATTACAAATTAATTAATTAATTAAAATTAATTAACAACCAATTATTAATTCATAAATTAAAAATAAATTACTTCCCACCCTTCACACTTATAAACACCACAACACACACCTAAACTTAATTACAAAATTACCAAAATGAATAACCAATTACTTAATTAAAATTAATTAACAACCAATTATTAATTAATTAATTAAAAATTACTTTACACATTTAACACTATAACAATTAAACAAATTTTCATAAATTAAAAAGTAATCAATAAATGTAATATGATGACATTACTTCCCACCCTATTCCCCTATAAACCCACAACCCATCACGGAACTAAAAACGCAAAATTCAAATACAATTTTTTTAATAAATGTAATATAATTAAATTTCTTCCCACCCTATTCCCCTATAAACTCACAACCCTCTACAGAACTAAAAACGCAAAATTCAAATTAAAAATATTAATAAATGTAATATAATAAAATTACTTCTCACCCTATTCCCCTATAAACCCACAACCCGCTAAGGATCTAAAAACCGAAAATGTAATTGAAACAAAAATAATAACTGCTAAAAATGTAACACATATATTAAAAATACAAACAATTCTTATACAAAAAAAATACATCACATACATATAAAATATATACTAAAATACATAATAATAAAAAACGATATTTTTAACAACTATATTTTTGCAAACAATATTAAACACTTCGATATTTTGAAAATCGATATTACTTACCTTAAGTCGATATTCTTGACCACGATATTCTTGCTTTTCGATAATTCTGACCCACGATATAAATTACTCGATATTTGTGCAACTCGATATTTTGTACTCGCTAGTCTGTCTCTGCACCGATGCAAATAGATTATAGGAAAATAGCATCATTTTATAATTGACAAAAATGTAAATTATCTAAAACATAATGAAGCGCCTTGGTCTAATCATCATAGGCAACGGAAACCGAACAAGCATGGTGAGATCACCACACATGGCTTTTTGGAGACGCTTGTTAAGTTAAGTAGACATCTCTCTCAACATCATCTTGCTTTTCATATTGCTAATTGCACACAATGACTTTCAGTCTTTTGCCTTGTTGGAGCCAGAGACACCCACATAGGACACAGATTCATGAAAGCTGCCTCTGATCCTTAAACAAAACGACCAACCTGAGGCTGTCCTTGTGTGGGGTTTCTCATTACCACTAGTAGCGTAGCAAGTATGCTATGGGCCCTGGTGCAAGCAAATAAAATAGCCTCTTTGACTGCTGTTGGGGAATTAATCACAGCAATTACCAGGGTTAAATAGGTCCCTCAGGGTCCGGGCCCCGTTGCCACCGCACCAGTGGTAGCTATGCCCAGTGGCGTAACAAAACTTGAGGAGGCCCCCCTGCAAAGTACATGAAGGGGGTCCACCTCCCTGGCCCACCACCTAGCACTTTTAGCTGAGGGGGGGCCTGGAGCTCGTGGCCTCCCTGCACCACGGGGGCTGCTGGGGCTCATAATACGCCTGTGGCTACGCCTCTGCTTACTGCCTTATACGCCCGTTTGGAGAGCTGGGGTTGACTCGATGAGTTTGCATTGCTTTGTCGTGTGCTTCAAGCGCTCCACACAATCACCCCACATTTCCATGGCCAGTGGTTCCAGGTTACCTCAGTAATGTTACAAAACACGCCATTCTCTCCCACTCCATGGGCTCCTAACTTCAGTGATATTTTAACAACAAATTTTGCAATTAAAAAATCCCTGTTTGTACACACGCTCACTTTAAATAAACTGTTTATTTTCCCCAGTAAACGCAGCCTTTGTGATGTAAAGCAAGCCATTTAACCAAAAACTAAAAAAAATACAGGAATTTGAGTTATTTTCTCAGTGCAAGACAATCGCACTGTGCATTTTTCAAAAGCACTGAAAGAACTTGCGCTGAAGTAAGGGACAATGCACACGGGAGACCATCGAGAGGGAAAAAGACAGATTGTCTTTACAAACTGTCAGTTAAAGACAAAAGGGGATAAAGTGTTGTAATCGTTATGAAGAGCCGTAAGTACTCATGCTGAAACATTAAATGACACTGGGAGGAATATGGTTTGCGGACAAGACATGTGGAGAAACCTTGTCAACTCGTGCCTTCGGAGAAGAGGATAAAGGCCCAGCTGAGGAGCTCAGTCCCCATGGGAGCCCCTCAGAGCGTTTTAGAAAGATGCCCATTTGTCATCATTTAGTTCCAGCCTGTCATTGTTTTCCATTTCAGACATTTTTCCAATAAAACTGCAAAGCATCTCAATGCACTGCTTGTGAAATGGTGTCCTCTCGATAATCTTACTAGTCGATAATTTAATAATGGTTTGTAGAATGTTTCCTCGGATCCTATACATCTAGTCATAACACCCCAGAGACGATAGGTTTTGTGGGGAAAAAAATAGAAAATATAATATGTACTGAATGTGCACAAATTAAATGTTGCATGCACTTTGGGAGGCGCAATACTTGAAAAAAAATCCAACGTGACTGTCATTACAGGTATGGTTTGATCCATAATAAAATGAAAAACCAAAACGGTATAATGCTAAAGGGTAGTTAAAGCACATTAGCTGTTTATTCTTGAAGTTGAATCATTGTCAAAATCAATAGTTAAGGCCTTTGAAAGACCAATGCTTGAGACTGCTTATGGGCATACATGTCTGGGACAGGGTAACATAGTTTGCACAAACATGGTGATTGCACTGGTGCACATGCCAATTCAATTTTGCACTGAAATACATCAATGCAAAAATATTTTCCCCAGTTGATTGGTCCAATTGCCAGTGCATTGCTGATGAAGGGGTAGCAATTCTGTGAGCCATGGATGAACCATTTCTCCACTTTATAATTCCTGCATTGTATTTTGTTTGTTTCTCATTTTCAGATTGTTCCAGTATTATTGATCGTCTATTTATAGCAAAAGGTAATGTTTTTTTTACTGTATCGTCATTGCCTTACCGTAGTAATGTGCAGTCACGGCTGGCATGACTCGCGGGTGGGGGGGGCGGGGGGTCACTCGGGGAGGGGGTCGCGCAGGGGAGTTCATTTTAAATATATTAAAAAAGTTAACTTACCTTCCCCTGCCCGGTCCGGTGTCGTCCCGCATCGTCACTGCTTCTCTGCTCCACACAGGAAGCAGGCAGCCTCCCTCCCCTCCCCTAAGCCAATCACAACGCTGCAATGGCAGCGTTGTGATTGGTTGGGACGCCGACCACACAGGGGTCTATGGGGAGGCCATTTACTCCATATAGGCTGCATGCAACTTACATGAAGAGAAGGGAGGGTGTTTATGACTGGGGCTGACCAAACAGTCAGTGCCCTCAGAGTGGGCAAGCCACTCCTCCCCTGCCCTAGAGCAGGACCGCCCAACCCGCCCGCCCCAACCAAACCCTTCTGCTTTCTCGCAGTACGAGAAGCAGAAACATAAAATGGTATTTATAATACCATTTTATGTTTCTGCTTCTCGCACTGCGAGAAAGCAGTGAGGCAACGCTCCTCCGCCCACATGGAGGAGCCGCCCCTGGTAATGTGTAAAGTGAATAGTGTAGATTTATTTTTTGACTTTCGTGTTTTCTTGTATACGTTTGTATACTTTACAAAAAGTCACTCCTGGCTTGACAATCACATCGTTATTGCAACTGTGATAACATTATTTTACAGTACCCTAACTCAACGCCACCTTACCATATTTGATCTACGCCTTGCTTGAATCCCTGCTTCACCAAGCCCATGAGACAAGGGGACTCAGGAATCTAACGTTCCAATGCAACCCATCTACAAGGGCATTTGTCATAACAGGACATCGGGCACAGGTGTAGCTTGTTGAATTACTGCCACTCTACTAAGCCTATAGAGCGCTGTCACAATTGTGGGATTATGTCATCAGTGATGTCATCATTGATGTCTTTTAGCATGTCATGAGTGAGCTTTTATGTGAGGTGATAAGCAGTGCATAGCCAGGGGCACAAGTTATAGTTAGCTCACTGAACTATAACTGACCAATGTCAGTGATTTTTCATTTTTTAAACGCAAGTCCTATTCTCATTTCAACACCTAACTATAACTGCACTTTAACCTTTGTTTTTTTTCTGTGGATTTCTGGTTTTTTAATGTTTGTTCAGATCTTTTTAATATACCAAACTATAATAATACTTAAAACTTCTGTTTTTTACAGTTGGATTCCTGGGGTTTTTGTCATTGTTTCCTTCTTTTTGAACTTCTCCTTTATTTAAACCATACGTCTTGCTTAATCATGTTTTAAAAGTCAACTGATGATACTTAAGTATAGTGTCATACTTGTTGTACTGTAAATGACTACAACATTTTGCCTATTGCAGAATTGGTCCCTCCCTTTTTTCTGGGTATGAACAGTGTCCTGCCCAAATTCTTTAATTACCCAAATTCATGTTATCTACAGTGCTTGGCAATAGGCCACACTCTGCAGTCAACTCCACATTTTTGTAGTTTTTTTAATACATTTCTGTTTTTAAACTTTTTCTATTTAAAAAAAAAAAATTTAACATTAGATTTTTGTTATATGAATCTCCCTCTGCAAAATGGCAATCTGTAAATGTTTTTCCGCAAATTGCTTTTGAAGGTCTCTGGACTAATTTTTGAGCCTTGTACAATGTGTGGCCAGTAAAATGGCTGCTTTCACTTTCAATTTTTTTTTTTTTTTCCTATTGGTCCCACAGCACTCTGGCAGCACCTATATGGACAATGATAGAGTGTTGCATGACTCTCACAAGACCTTTCTTTCCTTTTCTGGTTCCAGTGATAACAAACAAAGTATAGCAGGTACCAGACATTTTAACTAACACTGAGTTTACCATGAAGGAGTCACGTTTTTAGGAGTTTGAGGCCAGGAGTTTTCTGAGAGGCCAAAAAAGTAAGAGATTTTGTACTTTTTAGTAATAGTTCTGTGTTTTTATATTTCCCAGTAACACAGTACCCACAACAAAGTACCATAGTACCAATAACGCACAGTAAAACATGTCATTGGCCCTTTTTCACTGTATTAATACACTTGGAAGTAGTTCCAGCTTCATTCCTTTCATTAGGGATTTGGAGATCAGTTGCTTCACACCTTGTGTATTCTGGCCTAATTTTTTCTTGAACTCTCCTAATTTTTGGTGACTATACCAAAGATAATTGTCACAATGATAGCTGGAGGATACCACCCTGAACATGAACAGCCTGGAGATGTGGAAAAGGAAAGCAGAGGACCACCCAAATCGATTCTTTGGGAGTTTTTCACAAAACCTCCTGGTGAGAAAGAGATGTCTGTCCAAAAAGTCACATGTAACATCGGTGACAAGGAATTTAGCAGTGGAACTGTCAAAATTTACTTTTTTAGCACTTCCAGGATGCATTAACATCTTAACACATGCCATTGCTCTCAGTTTAGCGTTGTGAAGCATCACAGTCAAGAGGAACAGGAGGTCCCTACATCTGTCCCTGCCCTTCAACGCATGGTGCCACCTGGTGCAACACTCCCCCAGGATACCCTGCAATTACAAGCATCGGCCTTCATTGTCTGAACTGTGGGCATGCCACCTCAGTTGGTGAGCAGAATTCCACTGCTTTGAAAAACTAAGTGGTAGCTCATCAAGCCACGTGCAAAAAGTGCTTTTTTATCTTTTCATGTTTGCACAGCAACTTTTTCAGTCTTCTTTTGTTTAATCCTCTAAAAAAAGAAAATGTCCCCAAAAAATTAAAAATATTGTTTAACAATGCAAAAAGGTTCTTTTTAGAACCACACCTAATGGTTTAAAAGTAGATAAAATCATTATGTTGTTTGATATGTCTGTCCCTAATTGTCAACGCAGGTTGTTATGGACCATGTTCCAGAAGAACAAATATTAGATTTTCAAAAAAGAGTCGCAATATGGACACTGAATCTTTGCAAATCCAGTGCTATTTTGTGAACCAACCTATGTACTACTAGGTTGGTTCACAAAATACTGGATCGCAGTAGGAAGCAGTCCTAATTACCTCATCAATATTCATTAGATAGGTTGCATATTGCAATCTACTGTAATAGACTGAAAACACGGTGATGGTGGCTGCTGAGGTCAGCAGATCATCATTTCTGTAATAACTTCACCAAGGCCTGATACCCCTCCCCGGGGGCTACTAACCCCCGCTGCACATGGCCTTCAGCTGTGTACTGAAAGAGTTGACCAAAGGGCGAGTGTGTGGGATAGTGTAAGGGGTCTTTCTGCCAGTCAAATTCCCCTTTCTGTGTTTCTTTGTGGTCACATTAAGGGTCTCACCACCATCGCTCTCCCCTTATGGTAGGTGGTGCTTCCAAACTTCATGCAGGCTCTGGACCTCATGGTCATGGACATGCTACCTGTCCTCAGATAGTAGCTCCACTATAACTCCGTAACTCATAGCCCAGTCTCCCTTGTTAGAATATAGCTTTGCAATACCACCAGAGACCCCTACAATATCCACTTTATTAGGGTCATGGATCATTAATGATTTCCTGTCCTCTACATCAGTGGGCTTATCATCGGTCCCCACGGGTTCTCAGCTGTATCCTCTAGAGAACACATCTCAGGCATGGCTGTCCTGGAGAGCTCTGCTTTGTGTTTCTTCTCATGTTTGCTGGTTTTAGCAGGATTTGAAATATGGCCTTCTTCAGGTTCTTCTCTTAGCTTCATTGTAATATAGAGGCTGATTTAGATATTGGTAGGAGGCCCATTTTGCCACCAGGGCAGCAGAGTAAACTACTCCGTCGCCCTGACAGACATGCTGTAAGAAAGTTCCTGTTTTCACAGTTACCCCCCACTTTTTGCCTGACATTTGATGCAACCTGACTTGATGTGCCCAGGGTCCCTGCCAATCAGGTTCCCAGGACCTGTGTTTTTTCCCAAGACTGCACCATTGTACCCACAATTGGCGCATCCCTGGCTACAGGTAAGCCCCTTATAAAAGGTACCTTGGGTACCAAGGGCACTGTGACTAGGGAAGGCCTCTAAGGGCTGCAGAATCTTTTCTGCCAGCCTTAAAGGCCCTGAACATTAGCACACACACACACTGCCCTTGCAGGCTGCATGTTTTGGTGCAGAGAAAAGTGAAGAGTCGACATGGCACACATCCCTGTGTGCCATGCCTGCAATGCACTGCCTAAGGCCTAGGTGAGCCACCCCTCTAGCAGGGTGCTCTAGCCCTAAGGTGAGGGCACAGAGGCATGAGCCCTGTGCCCCTACAGTGTCTAAGTCCATTCTTAGACATTGTAAGTGTAGTAAAGCCATAAAGAGTATATCGTCTGGGAGTTGGTTATTAAGAACTCCACAGCTCCATAATGGCTTTACTAAAAACTGGGAAGTTTGGTAGCAAACTTCTCAGCACATTAAACCCACCCTGATGCCAGTGTTGGATTTAATGTTAAAAGCACTCAGAGGGCATCTTAGAGATGCCCCCTGAAAATCGACCAGCCCTGGTGTGGTTCCTGAATGGCTGCTTGCCATTTGCCACCACCAGACAGGTTTCTGTACCCCAGGGGAGAGAGACTCTGCTCTCTGCATCCAGAAATAAAGCCCATCCTAGGCAGAGGTGTCATGCCTCCTCCCCCAGGATGGGCTTGGTCTACGAAAGGTATCTTCATGGCCTGCCTCCTGTGGACGCTATCCCTGCCTTTTGCTGCTCCCAGCAACTGACCCACCGGTTCTGGCCCCCACTTTGGGCGGAAGAATCGTCAGGAAACCCAAGCTAGGAAGAGAGGTGTGCCCACCTTTGCCAACCCCACCCCTCAGGTAGGGGATGTGAGGTAAAGCACACATCTCAGTCCCCCCCATCTTCAAGATGAGGTGACAAAGCCAATTAGGAAGATGTTCATGGCCCCTCCGACTGGAGGGTGGCATACTCATGTGTATACCCACCACAAGTAAGGGGCCCATTGATCCCGACCTGCTAACCCCTTTAATGCCCCTAAAGTTAGTATTTAGGGGCAACCCTGAACCTTGCCTCCTCAGATTCGAGGAAGAAAGAAGAAGGACCGAAGAGCCGTGCTGACCCAGGAAGAAGAAGAGAACACCAACTGCCTTGGCCCCAGCCCTTCCGGCCTGTCCGGTCTACGACCTGCCTACAGCAAGAACCTCAGGGAGTCCAGCAGCCAGCAACCCCCAGAATCCGGAGGACCTGCCCTGCGATCTTCCCACAGACCCTGTATCCCATGAGCACTGGATTTGCTCAACCAAAGACTCACCTCTAGAATCCGGATTCTGTCAACTCTGCGATTCTACACCACTCTGCACCAGACGCCCACAGCCCGAGTTTGAGTGGCCCAACACCCCAAGGAGGTCTCCCCAGCGATCCTGACCAGGGATCTGGTGATCCCTGACCTGCCTCAAGACTCTCGTTGATGCCTGCAGCCTCAACCTGAAAGGACCCCCCCGACCGCGACCAAAGCTGGTAAGAAAAATACGACTCCAGAAGACACCCCTGTACCCGATGCCCCATGGCCTTGTGTGGCCCAACTGACTGTGTCCAGGTATCCCCCAAGATCCCAACATACCACCTCTCCAGCCGGTGATTGCCTTCAGGAAGTCTCCCTGGCCGAGCCTGCAGCATTTCTCGAAAACCAAATATCACCATTGGAAAGCGCAGGGTCCCCGACGTCCATTTTGCATCCTGCACCCTGCCGCCCGAATGCTGCTGTTGGTGCAGCTCCTGTGCTGGTCATTGGCCCCTGCAGTGCTGACCTTAACTCCAGGAGTTTGGCTCCCACAACCGAGTGGCCTGCTCATCAGCAGACCCTAACCGAAGGCCCCCTTAGCCCCATTGGCTAACATTGGCCCCCTGCACTCTTCACCTGGCCGCCCTATTGCCGCTGGTGGTGCAACTTGAGTGCCCTCCTAGGCCTTGGGGAACCTTGGTCCTAACCCCCAAAACTCACGCTCATTAGTCGAGTACTTACCTCCAAAACCGATAACCATTTTTCTCCCAGAGTAACCCATGTTATAAGATTTTGGGCATAATTTGTGCTAAGTGTGGAACTGCTAATGTGTTTAGAAAAGTAAATTCAATTGCAAAGTATAAAAAGTCATACTTACCTTGTATGTAGAACTCTTAGAGTGTGGTATCTAGGCATGCCACCCCCAGTAATCAAAGTAATCTAAAGTAATCTAAAAGTATTTACTGTATTACACAAACTGCATTTAAAAGTGATACAAACCTGTAAGAATTGTAATTTCAAGCACAACTGCATTTCCTTGAACAGTCTTGCATTTTAAAGTATATTTTACTCACCTGTGCCAAGTCCTGCTTGGTTCTAAAATGAAACCTAAGTATATTTTTTTTATACTTACCTAATTGGTCTGGATTCTGTCTTTGAGTGTGTGTATCAGTCCATGATTGACTGAACACAACAAATGCTTAACACACCCTCAGGATAATCCTAACTGCTCGCCCAAAATACCACAAAGAGAGCTGTTAGTACTCACCTAATTTAGCCTCTGCTATACCCCTGGGGACTCCCTGGACTCTGTGCACAATATACCATACTTTGGTATAGTATATACAGAGCCAGCTTCCTACACATGCCACCTGCCAAATTAAGAAATGCCCACTAAGCAGGAGGTCATTTCTAAAGCATTGGCAGGAACCGCCACCACAGCAGTTCCTATCAATACTTTTTGAAGTTTGGTGCAGGCTCCAACAACATGACAGAGCCCTGCTCCAAAACTGTTTTCTTTTTTTCTTTTCATAAAAAAAATCCCAAAGCAGGATTTTCTTTTTAAAAATATATAATGCCCCTCTCTCCATAGGAGTCTTCTCCCATGGCAAGGGGGGCATTTTTTGTTTTTTACTGCCGCTTACTGCCAGATGACGGACAGTAAAAAAATAGGTATATGTACCACATACTAATTGGGTGGATGGTCATATAGCCAATTCTCCAACAGACCTTTCTCCATCAGTCTCTCTGAGACTTTTGGCTATGGCAGTGACAGCGTAGTCACAGCTGTAGCCAAATCTCAGGTTCACCCGCATTTAAATAGGGCGAAAGGACCACTATGTAGGCTAGAAGGGAACGCCATTGCAATTAAGTTGCTTCTCTGCCAACATCTAAATCTGCCCCATAGTCATTTTTCACCAACGTATAATATATTTACCTCAGAATGCCGTTATCACCTCCTTTAGGTTGGAGTGTATCTATCCTTGTTGTGGCTTCTATGATCAGTCTTCTCTTGATTGCCCTTACACTGCCACCTTCAGCTGCTGGACTCTCAATCCATCCTGGAACATATCTTTGAAGAAGATTATGTTTTCTTGCGGAAGAACAGCAAATTGTGGAATCAGGCCACCTGATTTTTAACCCTTGCTTTTCCACTTGAACATGCTGCTTGATCCAAGTTAAATCTCTTATCCCTCTCAAATTTGAGTGCTTTGAACTTCCTAAATGTAGGTATGGCAGCAAAAATGTAGTGGCTGGAAATATTTTAATTGTTCTGAACCTCTGAGAATTACTCTGAGGCATACCATTTCATCATGTTTTAGTTTGTGCCATTACAGACAAAGAACAACCATATGCAAATCAGTTATGTCTTTGGTCCCTAAAGGACAGTCTGACTCAAACTACCTCATGGTCAGGGATCACCAGCCATGGATCCCATAACTTGCTGCATGATAGCACTCAAGCTGCACCTCAGAAAGAATCTCAAGCAAGGTATGGTGTTACTTGTGTTCACATACACAGTGGAGCAGCGTAGTTTTGGTTCCATCCTAAGATACTGTAGAAATGCATTATAATCATGTGTAGTCAACATTCAAATATATTCTGTGTGATTAACGTTGTAAGTGGAAGGAGGGGTATTGGATATTTAGAGCACACCATGTGAAAGCTCATGAGAAAAATAAACGGTGTGCTTAGAAATGTGATTACTAGAGTTTTCTGCAACACATATATTAATATCTTAAAAGAAAACTAAGCTTGTAACGTATCTCATTGTGAAGCTAATAGTATGATGCATGTGCAGACTAATGTTTAGACGTTTATGCATGTAAAAACAAATTAAATTCATGTTGGTGTATTTTGAAGTTACAACTTTTACATAATAATTTTCAATTTATTCATTAGTGAAGAAACTGTATTTGTTATATGTTTATAAATGTGCACATATTTGTAACCCTGTGCACCATTAAGTTGACATGAATTTGCCGCCTCAGGCATAGTTTCAGTAGAAGCTCACTTTTAAGTCCAACATTTAATTTATATTTAACCTTCTATGTAGAATGTGTTTGCTTGCATTTTTGTTTCCACTGCAGGCGCAGAGAAAGCATCATTAGTTAAAAAAAGAAGGGTTTTTGTTTTAGTTAGGTAGCAAGGTATGAGAAGATGGATCTTGGCAAGGGGAAATGCGGTAACGAGCAAGAAGGCGAGTTCCCATGTAGGAGAAGAAGAAGGGTCAAGGACAAATGGAGTAGCAACTTATCAATGTGGGCAAGGTGGTGCCAGAAACCAATATGTGCTGGAATCATGGAAAGTTACTGAAGTTGATCACGTATTTCACCTTGAATGCAATTAACGTCTTATGCTGTAACGTAGTGAGGGTCACAGAGACATCTTAGGAGTCCATGAGGTACAAACCTCTTCTTCTGCTTCATGTGGCTTCATGCTACTTGACCTTGGTTGGAGTTTCTTCTAATGAGGACTCTGACAGCTGACACCTTTCTAATTCTCATTTTACTTATGCTTCTTAGTTTAGTGTTGTCCCTTTTTAAGGCAGCATAGGGAGAGATCGCATGCTCATGCTTACCTTTGAAAATCATTTGATGCAATTTAATGTTCAATTCTTTTTCCTTATTACTTGCATCGTCATAACCAAATTAGTTGTATGCTTTTTGATATATAGGGTAAATCTCTTTAGGAGATTTGACTCATTCTGTTTGTCCTGTATTTCTAAACTGTGATGCTGAGATTGATTTATATCAATCTATTTTTCAATGTATAATTAAAACCTTACTAATCTCAGGTTTAGTTGTCAAGTGGGTTATCGTGTGACTACATTGGTTACACTGTATTGACATTTAAATTGTCATTGTTTCCTCCTTCTTATCTTTCAAGGAGCTAAAAAGACCATCTGATTGAGTAGAGAAGTTTAAGTGGGCCCAAGCTCTCTCAATAGTAATGATGGCCTAGCAGTTTGGACTTGACTGTCCCTCTAGGAGTGAGTCAGGGCTAATTTATATACAGTTCGTCCATTTCTGTTGTGTCACAGTATGAAAAACTATTGACTGGAATGCTTCAAGCTTTTCAACCAAAACTTTTTATTGTATTTAGTGAGTAACCTTAAGTCGGATGGGTGTGAACATATCTGGGTCCCATAGCTTACTGTTCTACAGTACTCAAGCTGCCCACTACTGATGCCTGATGTTGTTTGCATTCCCTTTGATATAGGATATGTCCAAGCAGTTTCCCTTTTGTGGAAGGACCAAGAATGATTTGCTTATTTGCAGTCATTGCCCACAGTGGAATAGTTAACCAAAAATGTTGCACTGGAAGGTGTCACATAAATGATCAGAGTTCTGGAATTTCAGTCATCACATTTTTGTTCTCTTAAATACCAGTATACATTTACAAACCTCTACGTCTGGTCACTGGTGGTTTTTTGCTATTCTGGGGTTGAGAAACAACAGGTTAAGGTGCTTTTGGGGTACTTTAAATGGTGACCTCTGGCCCTAACATACAGATCTTTTTAAAATGAAGGAGGGTTCATTTAAAGTTCCATTTCCATGAACCCATACCACCCTGTTTTTTTTATTTTGTTATTTTTTTTATAGTATATGGAAATTGCACTCTGATTTAGGGCCTGGGGTTCACATGCCCCTGACTACTAACATTCAGTCAGATATTCATTTATATACAATGAATGTGAATGAAAAAACATAAATGTAATGATTTTCAGTGGAGAATATTTAATGCCATCCTGAAAGTCTAACTTGATTTTAATATACAGTACTTCGATTAGCTCTTAGCTGCTATGTGTCAAACTTGACGCCCTGCATTCAACAGTTTGTTAATACTCAACACCTACATTCACCCCGCGTCTAAACAAAAGAGGCTAAGAATTGAACATCTATTATCATCATTAGTAACATTAAAACTTGCCTATCCTGATGCCAACATTATACTGTCGGGTGACTTCAATATGAACTTACTGCATGACAGGAAAAAAGGTATTACAGGGCCCACATCAGCCTTCAACCGACGTGACATATTCAGTAAGAGATGTGCAGCCTGTCTGGTTGACCTTTCAATGTGTGTACTCAACGGACGAAGCCCGACAGATTGCCCTGCAGCATACACAAGGGTTACCCAAAAAACATGCTCAACGATAGACTACACCTTCACGGATCATGATCTTCTCCCGTATATTGCGAATTTTCAAATCATGAACCATCAGCCACAATCCTTCACGCTGTTAGGATACACCGTAAACCCAGCTAAAGACAACGCGATGTCTCTTCCAACACAATGCTACAACCTAAAACGTCTCAGCTGGAAAAAGGATAGCATTGAGGATATCACGGGTACATACACCAGTCTCTTGGAGAGATTCAATGTCGAACCATTGAGTATAAAGGCCTGGGAGTCCTTCATTCAGGAATTAAATAACAAATTTTCAAACCATGCCTACGGCCATAAAGCAGGAAGTCCAAAAGGTGCAGTTTGGTTCACTAAAAGTCTGAGGAAGCAAAAACAACAATTAAACAAGTACCTAAGACAACTACGAACCCGGGGCCCAGAACCCCCCCAGGAACTCCTGCTCTTAATATCAGAAACAAGAAAAGTGCTAAAAAGGGCACAAGTTGGCTAAGAAAGAGTTTCACTAAAACATCTGGGTGAAACTTCTCCATGCCTGTAAACAAAAGGACTCTAAGCTTTACTGGGAACACATCAACCAGCTATCACACAGCAGGAACCGACATCACAACTCGGACATAACGGAGGTTACATGGAGAACCCATATCGATCTTTTATATAATGAAACTCCATTCTCAAGTACCCTAAAGCATGGAACACCAATAGGGAAGGGGGCCGTTGGTGCAGATCTAGTCAATGACACGTTGACTCACGAATCACCTGAATTTTTTTTGCAGATATCACAAGAACAAGTCTTAAACACCATAACAAATTTACGATCTGAGGGTGCTCCAGGGCCCAACGGCTTGCCAAACGCCCTGTTTCGGCTCGATCCTTCATTTTGGTCCGGCCTACTTACTCCTTTTTTTACTCATGCTATTGCCTCCAGTTTGATCCCTGACTCCTGGAGAGGAAGTTTTCTAAATCCAATTTACAAGTCGGGCCCACGCTCTGATCCATCCAACTATAGGTTGATTGCATTAATTGATGTGGAGGCAAAAATATACGCATCGAACCTTTTGGTAGATATAGAGGACTGGGTCAGCCGAACTAACCTTATACCTTACACGCAAACCGGATTCCGGGCAGGGATGGATACCCTCATGAATATTTCTGTGGTCACTCTCCTAGCCAATCAAGCCTTTGCAAAATCTAGGCCCTTGTACGCGTGCTTTATCGATCTTAAAGCGGCCTTCGATAAAGTTTTGAGAGCAAAGTTATGAGCAAAAATGCAAAGCTGGGGGGTACCAATCAAACTTTTGGAGGCCATAATTAATCTTTACTCAAGCACGTGGGTCCAAATTAGGAAAGGAGATGGGCACAGCATAACCAACAAGATTCCAACACTCAACGGGTTAAAACAGGGGTGTGTGTTAGCCCCCTGCCTATTTAACATCTTCACCTCCGACCTGGACAAGCATCTTTGGTTAATCCAAGCTGACCCCCCAAAATTGGGCAGAATTCCGACACCGTGTCTCCAATATGCTGACGACATCGTTTCACTGTGTAGACAGCAAAGCAGCGTTAGTCTGCTCCGGAGCAGAGCAGACTAACGCTGCTTTGCTGTCTACATGGTGAATCGTCACACGTGGTGGGAATCTCCGACAATCCTGGACCGTGTTCAATTCGAACACTGAGGCAGCAACACTGACAGTTGCATATATTCTTCAGCAACTTATCTGGAAGCCCTTCATAACTATCAGGTCACGGCCTCAGTAAGTCAACACCAAGACGGTACTGGAGCGCATCCCTGCTCGCTACACCGTGACTCAGAGTTCCCTGCAAAACTATCAGACCACAACTACCTTTTAAGGCTGAATTATCCCTTGATTGCCGGCCCCTCCCCCACTCACAATTGGGTACTCGGCTGGGTCCCATTGTGAGTATCCTTTTTCTTTCTTTCACCACGTGTGGCACACACTCCTCATGCGGCTGCGCATTCGAACCACCAGATGTCCCGACATCCCTAGGTCCCGATGAGACCCCACAACAAGTAGAGGGTCGAAACGTCGTCGACACAAAGAGAAAGCGAACCATTACCCAGCGCATATCACTGTATATAGCTGCTGTTTACACTGTATATATTTGATAATGGTCGACTTGTATGGAATTTTGGAAACCTTGAAAAAACTGTCACAACTTTCACTACTGTCTTAGGTTCCTGTTTTCACTTGGGACACCACGCACAAATGTTTTATAATTCTTTTTCATTGTATATATCCCTTCCCCTTGTTTGAAATATAAAATTACAACTGTGATATACTGAATCATCGGTGTATGTGGTTTCTTCCCCCTCTGACTTTAGTCAAGCCCTTTACATTGCGATTGCGCATACCATTATCAATATAGATCGTATTACTCCACAGGAACCACTGTTTTCTTTTATAATAACTTTAAATACAGCACAATCCACCTTTTTCAAGAGATTGTTTTTAATTCCGTTACACATCTCCCAAGCACAAATCCGTCTAGAATATGGATTAAAAAATCAGATCCCGGCCAGACAAGGTGCACTAGTAAAATATTATTGGAGGATGAGGGAAGCAGAGGGCAACACCTTAGCCCACTATTGCTGGGTAAAGATCGAAAATCAAGCAAGGCTAATCAACTCTATTACTACAGTTTTGAAGGAATCTCTCTCGGCATTACAGTTAGAGGAGGCCTGGCTTATCCCTACAACGTACTCCGGTTTTAAATCCGTCGTGAATAAAGCCATCAAACGGATTTCTCTACTAACGGATAAAACTGCCTTTTCGAAAAAACACCATGCTTGGGCAGTGATACATAACTGTCAGACGCTGAAACCCCAACCGTACCTGTTTGAACACTTTTCTTATCAGAAAAAGCACTATCTGACTCTGCTGCGAATGGGGTCATTTCCCACGAAGGATTTACCCCGAAATGGAAATACACATGGCCATCCAAGGAATGTCGCCTCTGCGGACAAGGGGACGAGTTATTATTACATCTACTATGTATCTGCCCTGCACTATTAGAAACCCGAAAAACTGTCCTTCGGGAGGCCTTAAGGAAGGAACAAGTAAGAACATGTAGAGCAGCAGTGATAAAGTGTCTTGGAGGGTCGTCGATTCAACTGTCTTGTAGATCCATACATTTCTGGAAAATCGCGGCAAAAGAACTGGACAAAATAAGTAATTTAACTCAAGTTGCTTAACAACAATCTGTATACGCATTTTCCAATTGCACTGATATACCTGTCAATATTTTTACTTTTACCAGTTGTTTATCGCTTGTGGTCACGACCTAGTTGCCTTTTTTATAATATGTTTTTAAAATGTATACTCAAAATATTATGTTCCACGATGGTTCTTTCAACCTTTTATGATTTTTAACGAAATCAAATAAAAGTATATTTGACTGACTATACAGTACTTTGATTAGCTTAGCCTAACTCAAATAACATTGCCCACCTCATGCCCATGTGCTACCACTGCAGCTAGGTTTTTAATAAATCAATATGTTGGTAAACTTGAAACATTACATATTTCTTTAAAAAGAGTGCATGGATCATTACGAGAGGAATGAGAATTTTCACCCAAGGTTCCAAAGTGTGCACCCATTACCTCATCCATGGGTTTTTCATGCATTATTTTCATGTTTCAATTTGCTCTGTGAAAAACTGTAAAATTCTGAGGGGCATATTCACAAGGACTTATCGCTGAGTTATCGGCACTTTAGTGCAGCAAAAGTGGAGATAGAATTACCGCCCCTTTCGCAAGCTGGTGCTAACTGCCTACATCACCACATAACTCGCGATAGCTGCCGCAAAAAACATCGCCACGGTCGACACCGCCAACTAACGCTAATGAGATGCAGAATAGGCATGTCCGTGCAAAAACACACGAAAAGGCAACTCCGCGCGATTCACAACGGACAGCCAGATCTGCGATGCGAGTCAAAAACAGGCGATAAGCCGCGGTAGCAGCAGGTATTTAACACCTGCCTTTTGCTGGTGCTAAGCGGGACGACCACCTGCAGTCTGAAAGGGAGCCCAGACCAGAGCCACACCTGAAGACCAACAGACGCCATGGAGCTACTGATCATGCAGCTCGGAGACTCAAGAGGGCCACAACACCCACCGCCACCACCCCCAGGCCCGCCACCACCCCCAGGACCCGCACAGCCCCCCCCGGACTACCACAGAGGCAGCATAAACAAAGACAGCAGACCTACTGTAAACGCACCAGCCTCACAGACTTAACGCCAGAGGAGGTGATTTCCCACTACAGGCTCAAAAGGACAACCATCCTTCGCATCCTGACCCACATCGCCCACAGGCTGACAATACCAACACAGCGGACAACCAACATCCCTCCGCATACAAAGCTGCTGGCTGTGCTGCACATGTTGGCCTCTGGTACCTTCCAACCCACAACTGCCAGAGTCGGAGGAGTCTAACAGCCAGCCCTATCCAAGTTCATCACACCTGTCCTGGATGCCATCATCAGCCTGCTACGCCAGCACCTCCACTTCCCCCACACTGCGCAGGAGCAGCTGGAGACCAAGCAAGGCTTCTAAGCCATAGCTGGATTCCCTCACGTGTTGGGGGCTATTGACTGCACACATGTCCTACTTGTGCCCCCTGCCGACACTGCACACAACTACCGCAACAGAAAGCACACGCATTCCATCAATGTGCAGGCAATAGTGGACCACCGGGGACTCTTCACCAATGTTGTGGCCAACTACCCAGGCAGTGTGCATGATTCATTCATCTTCCGACAGTCCATCATCAACCAGCGCTTCCAGGATGGCACCTATGGAAATGCATTGCTCATTGGTAAGTACCAAATGAACACACCACACACCTCAACTCCACAGTCATGCAACTCACGACTCTGGGAATAGGCATGCAGCAAAACTACATGCAACATGCCACACACATGCCCACCGACCAGACACGACAACACAACTCTATTGGGAACCTGGGCTTGCCATGTACACAACCCAGCTACGGCATGGCACCACAGCCACACAATAGCAGAATGTGTGGAGCGGCTGGAAGCAGGCATGTGTGAAGGAGGCAAGTGACTAATGAATGAGAACCTACCCAATGACAAGTGTGGCGTGGATGTGCTGGACAGACTTGAGTGTGCAAACCAAGGAAATGGCCATGTGGACATTAACTGCTGGTATGTAAACATCACAATTTTAGGAACAATGAAAATAGTTATGGACCTGAGCAATATAAAAGACATATACATGCAACCTCAGTTCAGTAATATCAAAAATATTTTTATTATTATTTTATGAATAATAGAATAATTGAAACTAAATACACGGACAGAAATAAAACATATAGTCCTCTGTATGTATATTTACACTGGGTTCAAAGGGTCTGATGACAGAGAGGGGATTCTTGCTTTGACCAAATCTAATATATAGTGTATACATTGACATTCATTGATATATGAGGAATTACTTAACAGAATACAATTGATGTCACAAACATATAAACAATAATAATCATATGAATATATTCAGAGGACAATCATTTCTGGCATGGCTCTTGGAAATCTGTATACATTAACTGCTGGTGCATGGAGTGTAGTGGCCAGTGGACGCTACCATGTCACCACAGGCTGTGGGGTAGAACGCGGAAATGTCACTCGTTATGTCCCCCCCTGTAGGCGTGGGCGTAGTGGGTTGGCCCTGCATACGCCAGGCCTGCGTAGGGATGTGAATAAAAACCCCGTCGCTCTGGGCGTGGTTTTCTTCCGTAATGGCCAACGTGTCTGCCAGGGCGGCACTTCTCAGCCCGCCACGAGGACGACGCCATGAGCGGCGGGGCCTGCGTCCCTGTGCGCCTGCTGCACCCCAGGCCGCTGGTCCCCAGACCCGTCTTGCCTGCCCCAGCGCACCAAGGCCGCTCCGCTCACCTGCAGACACCGGCGTGTGTCAAAGAGGGCCCACCACATGCCGGTGCAAGCTCCAAGCCCCAGGCCCGCGACCTTGGCAGCCACCTCAGACCATCGCTGGCCTCCACGACGCAGGCAGCACTCCTTTTTCGTTGACATACCCCCCTGGCGTCCACTTCGGCCCAGTTGGTGGCACATATTGAACTAAGTCTTGAGTTGTGAATGGCAGTGACCAAATGTCAATGGCAGCGGCCATATCACTATACTCCCTTCGATCGGTGAAACCAAAGTCTGCATCGCAAGCACACAACACGTGTCTGTGGGCCCGTGCCGACCGCTGCCCACGGACCAGACTGCGGTCCAGTAATTCCCACATCCAGCACTTAGTCGTGATTCATGAATGGCAGAGTCCATACCAGTGAACGCACGGAGAGGAGTAAGAGGAAGATGCGGTTCAGTCCGGATGTAAGCCGGATCCTCGTTACGGAGGTGACTGAACACTAGCAACAACTGGTGATTTAAGTGAAAGGAGCGTCTTCTCAGTATCCCCAATTATATCAGTCCATAATTAACATATGTCCAAAGAACAATCGACAGGCCAGGTTCCAGTTGTAATGAAAATGTTTCCGTTTAATTCCAGCAATCTCAAAAAGACAGTATCATGTTCAATATAAAATGGTCTTGACAGCCTACACGTTTCGTCCTGTGCTGGACGTCATCAGGGCTGCAAGAAGAAAAAAATATACATATAAACACTAATCAGTACATTTACATCAACAAACATCTTGACAACTTTATTATGTTAAGTCCTGCCTATCTCCATTCTATACTTAATATCCCAGGATCTTGACATTCAATTCTTCCAAACAAAGCAATGTATTATTTATTTATACAAAAAAGTAATGCATTTTTTATTTATACAAATAAATTCATTCACTGAGATGATATCCAGATCAGCAATATCTATGTACCATTACACTAATGATCGTATTCTGAATACCCTAATTCTTATTTGCGAATCCTTATTGGACTATTTTGACAGTAGAGCGTCAACACCAAACTACTTTAATAATTTAAATTGTGACTAGTGCACACGTGGTCTATGCCCTCATCGCTTATGTTGTATTATGTACTAGCAACAACTGACCTGGGGCCACTAACCCTGTCCAATGCAAGCCGGCGACACGTGCTGCCACTAACCCTGTTCAACGCAAGCCGGCGACACGTGGTGCCACTAACCCTGTTCAACGCAAGCCGGCGACACGTGCTGCCACTAACCCTGTTCAACGCAAGCCGGCGACACATGCTGCCACGAACCCTGTTAAACGCAAGCCGGCGACACGTGGTGCCACTAACCCTGTTCAACGCAAGCCGGCGACACGTGGTGCCACTAACCCTGTTCAACGCAAGCCGATGACATGTGTTTGTGGGCCCCTGCAGACTACTGGCTCCGGCATGCACTGCGGACCAGCCAGCCTCACACCAATCACATCAAGGCGGGACCAGCCAGGGCACGGCATCGTCGCAGGCTGCACACATGCCCAGCTCTGGTGCCTCAGCCTCCGTGAGCCACACGTCATCGCCACATGACATTCCAACACCGTGTGTGGGAGTTCCAGGAGGAGCTGGCTGAACTGCGGTTGGCCCACGCACACCGCTGCCACCGGCCGACCTGCGGTCAAGTAGGTCCCACATTTGTGACTGGGTCTTGATTTCTGAATGGCTGAGTTTACACCAATGTACACGCCTCATCGCAGACTGCATCCCCTTGCAGCCCTGGTGCCACTGACTCTGTGCGCCGTGAGTCATGGTCACTCTCTGGTTGAACTTTCGTGGCGTCTGAGTCTGTGGCCTGGGGGTTGTCGTCATCATCACCTGGCTGGTACGGACTTGGTGTTTGGCATGAGTCTATGGCATTCATATCACCCATGTTGCCTGTTGCTGCTTGGTTGTGCCCTCTGCATCATGCCCTGGGGGAACACCTTCCACTGTCCCACGATACACTCAGCGACAGTCGCCTTGGACATCTATGAGGACCCACTCAGCTCTCATGGTACTAACCCAGTGCATCGTAAGTCACCGTCCTGTGGCAGTGTGCCTGTGCCGGCCGCTGTGCATCCGGGGCCACTAACTCTGTGCACCTCAAGTAATGGTCCTTGCTGTTTGTACTTTGAACGTCTGATTGAGTGATGACTGTTGTAGTTGTTGCAAGCACCATACAATCCCTGGGGGCTGTCTTACACTCACCTCACGCACAGCTAGCACAGGCATCACTGGACTAGTGTGCCTGCCGACACATCATGCCGAACCACCTATTGACTCATCTCTCTCTGCACTGTCACAGGTGATCAGGGATATGCACTCTGCCCTTGGATGATGACACCCCTCCGAGACCCGAACACATATGCCCAGAGGCAGTACAATGCGTCCCACATACACACCAGGGGCATCGTGGAACGCACATTTGGCGTGTTGAAGTCATGTTTCAGGTGCCTGGACATCACAGGCGGAAGGCTCCTGTACAGGCCAGACATTGTGTGCAAGATGATCTTTGCATGTTGTGTTTTGCGCAACATCTGTGTACGCTCCAATGCCCCATGGATCCCAGTGCCAGATGCACTGGACGATGATGAGGACGATGGGGCAGGTGGCCCACACCCCACTGCAGCTGCAGCAGGAATAGCCCGTAGGAACACCCTCATTGCCAATTTCTTCACCTGAGCACGTCACTTTGTGTCCGTCTTGTACAATGATGGGACAGTACAAATTGTCCACTGGCACTGTATGCGTAAATAAAACTGATACAGATAACAGGTTGTACTCGTCCATTGTCATGTCACAGATTCCTGCGATGCCAGATGTGATTGGCCATTTTGTGCACGCATGCAGCACCAGTTGTGTCCTGTGTTCTGTTGTGGAAGTGTTGCAGTATGTACCACATTGTTGACAATGTTGGGGTGCTCAAATTCTTATGTGTGTATGTTGCACTGTGGCTGAGTCGCCCCTGCAGCTCTGAATTGGCTGCCACTCATCCCTTTCAGGCGGTGTGCCTTTCACTTCTGTGCGTCTACGTGCTGAGATGTTGCTGACTTGAGTGAATTCTGCCCTTTGTCATGTTGTGACTCGTGGTCATGGTCGGTAGGCGGATGTGTAGTTGACGTCAGGGGTTTTTTGTGCTCGTGGATGTGTCCGAGTGTGACCTGCACCTTTGCGGGTCTGGCCCACACTCAGCCGCATCAGTGTCGTGGCCTGCACATTGACATGATAGTTGGACTGCAGCAATGCTACTCGTCATGTAGTGTCTCTTGCATTGTCAGTGTGGCTGACGGATACGCATCTTCGTTGGGTTTCGCACGTGTGCATGTGTTGGTTGTGTGATTGGTGATGTGTTGGGTGGGGACCCCTTTGGGCACATGGTGGAGGTGGGTCTACTTGGTGTTTGTGTGTGTGCTGCAGTGTTCCAGGGGCATCAGGGACATGATCCGGAGTCATTGTGGGTGTCTAGTGTGCTCTGCTTAATTGTGCATGTGTGCCATTGTGCCTATCTCCCCCTGTCCCCCCACTCCCTGGTAGGTACTCACCCTATTGATGTTGTGTCAGGTCATGTTGAGCAGTGTCCTGGTCCTCTGATCCTGTCACCGTCTCCTGACTGATGACTGTGGCCACCATTTTCTCCATTTCATCCTGCTCCTGGTGTTCTACTGGCCCCCCACCTCCAATGTGCGTTGCTGCTTTCATGTTGGCAGCGAGTTCCTTCTTGGGTTTGCCCTTCGCATCATTCAAGGGCCTCTTGTCCTCTTCCATTGTCCTCCTCGGCGCGACAACGGCATTCTCATAGTCCAAGATGGTCTGGCATCTCAGCGTCTTTTTTGCCAATGACACGTTGGAGGTGACGTACAGTTGGTGGTGGTGTTCTATCTCATCCGTGACTTGGATCCGGGTTTCCTGCAGACTGTACCCCGTCTTCCTCTCCCTCTTCTCATTGCCCTTCCATGACACCTGGCTTCCTGGCTTCCTGGCTGGGCCTCCGTGGGTCTTGTGGGTTTCACGTTGTCCTCTGCACTCGGTCCCGGTGCATCTATGGTGCTCCGCAGTTCATCTTGTTTTTGGTGTGATCTTTTTGGGTGTTTTTCTTGTGCTTTTCTCCGCATGACGCGTGGGACTTGCTGGCCTCTCGCTAGTTATCACACAGATTTTATCGCGTTGGGCCCATCGCAACTTTTTTCGCGTTGGGGTTTGCATTTTTATCGCCGTTGCGGTAGTTGTTTTGCGGACATTTGCCCGTTCTCGTGCGATTATCGCACGGTATCGCCGTGTTGTGAATGCCATGTTGACACAGCGTTATTTTCCCGCGATGGACTGCGATGTGAGAAGTTGCGGTAAGCTATTTTGGCGATGATTATCGCACGTTCTTGTGAATATACCCCTTAGTTTTTACATCTTGCAAGGGGGGATGTGGAATTGAGGTATGTGGTATTATCACATTATCCCTCAATTCTAGGTGTCGAATTCACAATGATGCTTTAATATCGCACCAGGTACATACTGGACTATGCAAAATATTTGCATATGGTTGGTCCCTTTTGGCAGGGGCACAGTGCGTAATAAAGTGCGGTTTTTACTATGCTAAAAGACTGCAGCTGGACCCGCACTATATTTCATTTCACATGATGAAGGGACGATTTTATAATGCTAGTGCCGTCTACAAAACTCACAATTCTGGGAAAGGAGGATTGTCTCTGCATGCAGCCCTTTCAGCAACAATGAGATTTTATGTTTTAACAGCAATATTACAGTAACGTCGATGCTAGGCATGCTTTTAAGTTAATTGCCTCGAGGAAAGCTTATTCAAATATAATGTTCCCAGGTGCTGACTGTGCAAGTGGAGCAGCAAAACAGAGATGTTTTGTTCATGCAACTAACTTATTATGATTTTTAATTTAATAAAAGCAGCTGCTTAAAGCCTCTGCTGGCCTATCATAAACATTGGGTCTGGTATAAGCACGGGCCTGCGAAATGAGCATGCAAAGAATACCCAGCCCCTTACAAGCCAGGCCCTATAAAGATGATTTACAGTTCATCTATCCACTGCCAGGCAGGGTGCTGACAAGTGAATTTTCTGTGGCCACACATCCAGGCAGCTTCATACGGGTCTTTCACGAGTTTGCATGACAAGGGGTCGCTGCAAGAGAAAAGGCCTTGCTGGCTTCCGTACCTCAGATTTTACAGAGACATCCATCTCGATTACCGTGTCTGAAATAAAACGTAATGGTCTTTTTTCGCTCACAGCTCTGCTTTAACTGGACCCCCCCTAAATACTGCTAATAGAACGCAGTTTTATTGCAGAACGACTAGCCGATCCATTGCACATTCGCTGTGTCTCAATGCCGGATGAGAATGCTTCCTGTCTAACCTCCTGCTCTTCCCGCGTGCGAACGCCTGCCATCAAACGATGACCCGGAAGAAATATGGGTGCTGCGCAGATCCCATAAAAATGCCCTGCTCTGGTATCGAGGGACCTTGATAAGATACTTAAGAGAACATTTTCTGCAGAAGCCAACTGACCATTCATCTCTCTTTTTAAGTAGTGTCAAAGTTGGTTTACTTGATGATGATTTGATGTCTAGAAATTGCTCCCGCTTGCCCACTCAAAATGAGTGATTAGGACCGAGCAGTAGCCACATACAACGAGTTGAGAATGGTATTGTTAACGGGAGCTTGCAAGTCCCGGATCAAAGACGAGAACAATCAAAACAAGATAAGAGGTGGAAAATAACTTCATGCAAGACATTGCAGCTGTAGCCGGATAACATGGTTGCATGTGTGACGAATCAATTTTGCACTTGTAATTGGCCTATTTGGTACCTGCATTTGCACTGACAGACCAGGGGTGCTCGATTTCTTTCATTGCACGGCTGACTGAGCAATTTTGCCCTGTTGACCAGTTTTGCACCTGTGTTTGCACGGGTAGAACAGAGATAATTGATTATAGGTATTTGCAGGGGCGATTGAACAATTTTGTACTGTAATATGTACCTGCATTTGCACTGACAGATGAATGGAATGGAATTTCCAGTCAGTGAAAATGTGATTCTGGCATGAATCGGTCAGCGGCAACGCTGTTTCACACTTTTCAGCAAATGCGGGTGCAAAATTGCTCAGCCACTGATTACTCAGCCCCAAGGTGTGGAATTGTACAGATAGTGAAATATGCCAGATTGTGAACTGCTGCATTCCCCAAGGGAAGCCATTTCGTCCTTAAACATGTCCTAGGTTAAGAGAGCTCAGATAGTGACCAGACTAGCACTGGGCAAAAGTTTATTTTTAAATCAGTGGGATGCATGTGAAATTCACAGCATGAAGGCAACAAGATAAAAAAGAAGGCTACCAGCACAGGATAATTTCACATTGGTTTGAAGGTTGCTAAAAAATTCCCAGCCCGGAGATCAGCCCTAGGACTTGTCTGCTTCCGCTTAGGGAATTTTTTTTTCTGTTCAACTGCCTACATTTAACTGTCTTGATACAAAACGACCAGTAGAGGTCAGTAAAATACCAGAATTGCTTTCTGCTTGTTCAACTGCCTCTATTTAACTGTCTTGATAGAAAACGACCAGTAGAGGTCAGTAAAATACCAGAATTGATTTCTGCTGAGGGACTTTCTTTTTTTAAATTTTTCTGGCAACTGCCTCTATTTAACTTTCTTGATAGAAAACGACTAGCAGAGGTCAGTAAAATGCCAGAATCACTTTAGCATTCTCTAGATTCCAGTCCATAGAAATTGTCTTCCACGAGCACCCGTAGACAATAATATTTTTTTCAAATCTTGTATTTTCAGTGATATGACCACCGAAGGCCCTGATTTTATATTAAAAACAGAGCTTTGGACTATACCATTTCCCGCTGAAAGGCAATATTTCTCTCCATGTGTTCCCATACCTGGCGTGTCACATAGTTTGGTGCTTACTTTCCCTCCATGTTAAAGAACAGTAGATGTTTCAGCACCCAGGCTAATGTGCTGCATAGCTAAATACATATAAGGTCCCAAAGGCGAGACCGATTGCATTGCAAATGCTTGTTTTATCTGTAAGTCCATTGGAGAGTGATGTACCATATGCCCAGGGCCTGTAAATTAAATGCTACTAGTGGGGCAGCAGCACTTATTGTGCCACCCACTTAAGTAACCCTCCAAAACATGTCCCAGGCCTGCCATTACAGCCTGAAGGCAGTAACACTGCCATGTCAACTTGGGGATAAGGCCCAAGGAAATAACAAATGCAGCAACTGCTCTATATGCAACAATTGCATTGTGGCAAAATCGTTTACCTACAATGGTTATACGATTACAGCCAGAAGTCTAAATAATTGCAGAAGCAGCAATGTGGTTTATGTTTTACGCTGTCCCTGCGGACTGGCATATGTAGGAGAGACAGGGCGTGAACTGAGGCTACGATTGTTGGAACACAAATCAGCTTTAAAAACAGGAAAACAAAATGCTCCCTTAGTAGACCATTATAAAAATCTGAAACATGGACACACAGAGTTTGAATGGTTTATAGCCGAAAAAATAACTATGAGTAGGAGAGGGGTAACATAGGGATAAAGCGAAAAAACAGAGAACAATGGTATATTTCAACACTAGATACGATAGAGAACGGACTGAATACCAAAGAGGACTGGATGAGGATTGCTTGTTGAAGGTACCTGATGAGGGAACTTAGTGTAGTATATAAAGATGAACAGCTAGATCCTTGAAAACAGTAGAATCTGGGAAGCGGTAATTGTTTCCGCTACACATTGTTGGATGAAATAGATTAGGGCACCAATGTATTGATAATTTAGGAACCCATGATAGAACTCGGTTAGTCCAAGTAGGGGCCGGGGGTAGTAAGAAGTGTAGAAGATTCTTAAAATGCATTTAATATACATCGTGATTTCATATAAATTAAAAAACTTATGACAAAACTTGATTAGTCCAAGAAGTGGGCTATGAAGGACAAGAAGTTTAGAATAACCTTATGGTGCATTTACTACACATCGAGTGTGCATATAAATTTAAACAAGAAATTAAGAACTATAACTATGAGATAGCTTGTAAAAGATAATCAACTAAATTTTGAAGAATAGTAGTCCGGCATAACAGTGGGCAATGAATAATGACCAGTTTATCCATTTGAAATAAGACCTATGTACCCATGAGCAACACAATAGGGGGACTCTAAGATGACTACCCCACGAGGGATACTAAGAAGTGAGGCCTCGAGTCGATCTGGTTGTGTGTAAAATAAGATAATGTTGTAGTAGAACCATATGATGAGTTGTACAATATTAAAGCAGCCCGTTCTAATAAAGGACACTAATTAATGATGAACATTCCTTACAATCATAATGTAAAAGTACACAGTAACTGCACAATTTGGGCACTCTAAGATGGCGACCGTGCGCGGGTAATTTAAATAAAGTTTTTTTTTTTTAAAACCAGAGTAGCCGGAACAGGTCTAGAGAGCGTAACGTCAATCGGACGTACGGAAGTGGCTTGAGCTTAAAAGGGGAAAACTCAATGCCGGCAGTTGAATCACGAACTACGACTGAGGTTCAACCCTAGGGAACGCGGGTTCGTGGGAATAAAGAGGTAAGAAATGGTGGACTACAGAGATTATGGGTGCCCCCTAGCAGGTTTTGACTTAATGTTTAATAATGGTAGAATCCGTTATGTCTGAACGTTTTGCTTAAATAGATGATGGCGGGGTGGGGAGTTTCATTGAAATCGAGACTTGATGAATGAGTCACCTTAAGATCTGTGATAGAGGGCAGGGATAAATATAACGGTACTTATGATAAATATATATTGATCCTTTATCCTTTGGGGGTAACATGGAGCCTTTTTGTTATTATATGCAGCCACGAACGAGGTACCCTATCGTTAGGAGTTACGGGAAAACTTTGATACCCGCTACTGGAAACGCGACTGAGGGCGGCGGTTGTTTTCAGAGATCGACTGATTTTTGACTAAGAATTAGAGTGAACTTCCCTGAGTTGAGGAAGGTCAAAATACTTGCTTGCAATACATTGTGACTTAGCCTGCATTATGTCAATCATAGTGGTTTAAAATTCAGATTTATGCTGAGAATAAAAGCAATTGGGCTTCAAAATATTGTTGTAGGGTTAACACTCTTGAAAGCATATCAAATCTCCTAAGTCAAATCTCTTTTTATAATAAAGATTTGAGATTTAAAAACATATAGAGGCACCAGATTATGTAAAGATACCTATTTGATTGTATATATAAATAGGGAGCGAAAGGAAAGGAATAATGAATGTCCTTTGATATTATAGATTTTATGAAAAATGTCATTCAACCTCAACCATTAGTTGAAGGGACCTGAAAATCCTAATACTGAGTGCAGTTGCACCGGTGAGTTTCTCTTTATCATTTTTAAACAAAACCACTATCGGGGTGATTCGGATTGAGTAATGAATGTCCTTTAACATTATAGATGTTATGAAAAACGTTGCTCAACCTTAACTATTAGCTGAAGGGACCTGAAAATTTGTAATACTGAGTGCAGTCGCACCGGTGAGTTTCTCTTCATTATTTTTAAAACAAAACTACAATCGGTGTTATTTGGATGGAGTGTGTTTATTTTTGGTAAAAATGGATTTGGTAATTGATTTTGTGCATGGATGATTGAAGCACTTATAAACCAAGATGGATAGGTTAAAGTAGATTGGACGAAATGAAAAAGAGATCACATTGGAAATGAATAATACTGATCTTGTTGAGGTTGTTTAAAATTGTTGTATATCTCTAAAGCTGATTAATGTCCATGTAGTGACACACATGTTTATTTTGTTTTTATTTGCACTATAGGTTTGAGACAAAGTTGATTATTTTTAATATAAGAGGAGAAAAAAAGTTAATGTCCTGAAGAAGGTGGTCCTATTGCGAATGTGCCACTGAAACGCGTCAACGCCCACAATAGAAGTTGTGTTAAATTTGGCAAGAGTCAGCATTACACTGCAGACAGGGAATTTAGATCCATGCTCTATGCTGTCTATGTGTATGGTCGAATTAACACGTAAAAGACATAGTGCAGTGTCTCTATATATTCTCCTTTTTAGCGACATTTTTTAGATTATTGTGTTTTTAATACTTATGAATATTTGTGTTTTCTTCTTTTAATTTTGTGTGTCATATGAATTTGTACATAAAATCTTTTTTGGTAAATAAAATATATTAATTACTTGACTAAAATGAGCAGTCGACTTATAAGTGCCTTAATCGTTGATAAGTATGAGACGTGTGGAGTATAAGTGTGGTTGGAGTGTGAATTGTTGAATTTAGATCCCATCCAAAGGGAACATTTCTTTTAACTTGACAGTTACTGGGTGCTCTATCCCTTTGGATCCAAGAGCCCCCTCTCCTTGATTTCAAGGATTTAAAATTCATTGCCAAGCATTAAACTCCCCTTTTGTTACACAGAAGTCACCCCTAAGGTAGGCTCTAGGTAGCGAATAGGGCACGAAGCTGTGTAATTAAAAGGTTGGACATGTACTGGTAAGTTTTACATGTCCTGATTGTGAAAAACTCCCAAATTAATTTTTGACTACTGTTAGGCCTACCCCTCCCATAGGATAACATTTGGATTCCTTATTACATTTAATAAGCTGTAATTCCTAATTGAGAGGGGGATGAGATGTCAAGTTTGGTACCTATAAAAATGGTAAAGTCAGATTTTTTATTACAATTTTGAAAATGCCACTTTTAGAAGGTCTGGCTAATGAGGGGTGATGCCCCAAAACTGGTCCCAGGATGCCCGTTTCCAGTCCAGGAAAGACCAGGCTTGGCAGTTTGGGCTGGACTGCTCCCATGAGGAGCAGGGTCAAGAATGATTTTCATATGGCTGGGTCTAAACTAGGGTGGCATGGTGAGCAAACAAAAGAACAATGGATTTAACCCAGATCTCTTGACTGGGGGTGAATGTTTATATTGCTCTGCATTCCGTCCATCATCTGTGGGTCTTTTGCTTTCTCGACCTAAGTGCGCCGGGTATGTTTAGACGTGGGTCCTAGGCTCACTGTGCCACTGGATTCAAGCTAGCCTGGCTGATGAGGGGTGATGCCCCAAAACCGGTCCCAGGCTGCTTGTTTCCGGTCCAGGGAGGACTTGGCTTGGCAGTTCAGACTGAACTGTTCCCATGAGGATCAGGGTCAAGACTGATTTGCATATGGCTGGGTCTTACCTGGGATGGCATGATGAGCAAAAGAACGATGGATTTAACCCAGATCTCTTGACTGGGGGTGAATGTTTATATTGCTCTGCATTCCGTCCATCATCTGTGTGTCTTTTGCTTTCTTAACCTAAGTGCGCCGGGTATGCTCAGACGTGGGTCCCAGGCTCACTGTTAGCCACTGGATTCAAGCTAGCCTGGCTGATGAGGGGTGATGCCCCAAAACCGGTCCCAGGCTGCTTGTTTCCGGTCCAGGGAGGACCTGGCTTGGCAGTTCAGACTGAACTGTTCCCATGAGGATCAGGGTCAAGACTGATTTGCATATGGCTGGGTCTTACCTGGGATGGCATGATGAGCAAAAGAACGATGGATTTAACCCAGATCTCTTGACTGGGGCTGAATGTTTGATTTGCTCTGCATTCTGTCCATCATATGTGTGTCTTTTTCTTTTAGAAAGTCAGAACTTTCCTACCCTTAGCCCTTTGTGCCTGCAGCATGTCTTAGCTCACATGACTGAGTATAGCTGACAGCTAGACTTTGTGAATCCCTCCCAGACAGTCACACATTAGAGGGATTAGGTGTGCCTCAAAGGTCCATTTGCTTGTCAGGATAAGGGGGCGGAGCTGAGCACAGCCCCACTTACACCTGAATAGGGTGACACAAAAGGACTAACAACCCTGCACTGTCACTGCAGCCAACTTGGAGCCGGGGTAGGGGAGTCAGGAAATTTTTTGCATTTCAAAGAACCTTTCTAGAAATGTCTCCCACCTTCCAGAAGAAGGACACCAGTGTGTAAGAACTGGACCTTTAGACCTACTCTACATTTCACTACTGGACCTGTGGAAGGACTCTCAGAGGACTGCCTGTTGCTGTGACCTACTGATCACTCTGCCAGACTGCTGCTGTACCTGGAAGAACTGCTTTACTGTCGGGAGCCTGTCTTGAACCCTCGGAGGCCAACCCTTCTGTTGAGCTCTGCATTTACACCTGCACCCAGGACTCCCAGAAGTGACTCCAAGGGCTAGTTTGCTGGCCTCCTGTTCAGAGACACAGGGACATAACAGGCTCCCACCATATTGAACATGCATGTGGGCCCACCCTGACTAAGTGATGAACCCCCGAGAGGTGCCCCAATAGTCCTGGACCCTTGCCTGTGTTGCTAAAGGTGACCCAGATGGCCACTTTCCAAAACTGAGTACTCAAACAAACTTTGGCCAAAATGTGCTCTGAGAACCAGGAGAAGACAGGGACCATCCTGCTCGTCTATCCACCCAAGGTGCATTGCCGGTAATATTAACTTTGCAGTTTCTTCCGCTATGTTCTTCTCTGCAGCAGCAATTCTGTTTCAGCGGTCCTTCACCAAAGGGATATCCAACCTCTTGGAACTGTCTTTGGCTACAGCCCTTTGCTTTCTACCGCTGAAGGTTTTCGACTTCCATGTCGGCGACTAAGTCCAAACATAGAACCTTCACCACGGCTTCGACCCACAGCCATCTGACGGCGAAGCTCCCCCCCCAGACACCTCCTGCAGCCTTGCCCTACTGAACTTCTCCTTCTCAGATATTTTTCTTCAAAAACTTTCCTGAGCCTGAAGATAAGCTCTGACTGGGCCCAATTCACTTCTTGTATCTAAACCTCCCTCCATCGCAGTCAGCCTTCACTTCCGACTTTGACCCGGTCTTGCACGACTAGATGTCCGCTGTTGACACTTTTATCTTTTAGGCACTATTTTGAATCTTAAACTTGGAAGATTCGTACCTCCGGTTCTACCAGGAGGCCAGAATATTTGTTTTATCCCCACCAAATGAAATTGTCTGTAATAGAATATTCAGATTTTTAAAAACTTTTTTGGCTATTTATTAGGAAATACTTAAAATCTCGCTATTAGATTGTATTGTCTAACGGGGGATATCGATAAAGTGTGTATTGTATAAAAAGCATATTCACCCTTCTATCGCACTTTTTAATCTATTGTTGTATTTTAGGAAAAAATGGAAATATTTGTTGCATTGTATTTAAAATTGTGTCTTTTATTGTATTGATGCATTTTGTGGACCTCCGTAGGAGTTCCTTAACAAATAAAACTTTTTGTACTTGTACTGATTTTTGTCGTTTTGGTGTAAAATAATTTATTACAATGTACTCTATTTTTCTAAATTAGTTTGGGATTTTTCTTGTGTTGTGCTTTCACTCTATTACTGTTTGTGTGCTGCATAAATACTTTACACATTGCATCTAAATTAAGCCTGACTGTGTTTTGTGCCAAGCTACCCACGGTTAAGCAGAGATTCATTTAGTGACTTTTTGTGGTTCGCCCTACAAGGGTTTGTGGCTGTTGCTTGATCAAGGCTCACACCTCAGTCAACCACCAAAATGGTTGGACAGGTAGCAGGCAGTGCAATTTAAATGGTGAAGAAGGTTCTAACAATGAGGGAAAGAACAGAATCTCTACGTCAGATGCAGCAGGCCTAGCCGGATTGAAGCCCCCCTTCCTTTTCTGCACAATGACAGCAGAAAGCGTGTGACCTTCTCCCAATGTGGGAAAGCAAAAAGGTGTATTCTAGGACCTCACGTTGGTTGAGGCTGAGATTGGGGTTGTTTGAGGTGGCCTGATGGGTCACTAAAGACCTTATTACAATCTTGGGTGATGGGTTACTCCGTCACAAAAGTGACGGATATCCTATCAGTCGAAGTATACATCCCATAGGATATAATGGGATTTATATATTGGCGGACAGGATATTTGTCACCGTTGTGACGGAGTAACTTGTCCATCAAGATCGTAATCAGGCCATAAGTGTAGAAGCTGATAGGCTTCACTGTTATCTCAGGAATAAAGTTTAGAAAGCATTTCTGATGACCAGCACTTGATAACATTATACCCAGTTGGTACTGAGGGCTGTTAAAGAACATAGTTATTTAGTTGGGATCATAGACTTGCTTGTTGTTATGTCCATGGTCTCAATGTCTTTGGTCTTTTTCCCTGGTCTATTTGTTGTGTCCATGCATTAGTGTCCATGTTTCCTCTTACTTTAGTGTCAGTGACCTTGTGTAATTTTGAGTTCCTCTGTCTTTGACTAGTGCCCCTGTGTCCCCAATGCCCTAATGTCAGTGTTGTGGTGTCAGTCTAAGAGTTTCATTGTCAATCACATTTTCAGTCTGTCAATATCGGGGTCCAAATATTAATGTTCCTACATCATTGTTAGTATCCCCATGTCCATGTGTGCCCTTTTGCCAGTTTCAGTGTCCCTGTGTCAGTGTCCAGGGCCAATATCCCCATGTCTCAATGTCTGTGTCTGTCCCAAATCCCCATTTTAATGCAGTCTTTCTGTATAAGTTGAACTGTCCAGGTGTCAGTGTCACAATGTAGCTATAACATTTTCCCATTGGCAGTGATGTACTTCTGTAGGAAAGTGGGTTTCTCTTGCAGTAACCCCCCCACTTTTTGCCAGACTACAGATGCACTTTGACTTGATGTGCCCTGGGTCCCTGCCAATCAGGTTCCCAGGGCCTGTGTTCTTTCCCCAAAACTTACCCAATTGGCATCTCTGGCCACAGGTCAGCCCCTGGTAAATGGTACCACAGGTACCCAGGACACCGTGACCAGGGAAGATTTCTAAGGGCTGCAGCACTTATTGTGCCACCCTTAGAGGCCCTGTACCTTTACATATACACACTGCCTTTGCAGGCTGTGTGCCATGCCTACAACCCACAGCCCTGGCATAGATCAGTCACCCCTCTAGCTGGGTGCCCTATACCAGTGGTGAGGGTACAGGTGCATGAGCCCTGTACCCCTCCAGTGTCTAAGTCCATTCTTAGACATTGTAAGTGCAGTGCTGCCATTAAGACTATATGGTGCTGGGAGCTTGTCATTGCGATTTCCACAGCACCACAATGGCTACACTGAAAACTGAGAAGTTTGGTATCAAACTTCTCAGCACATTAAACCCACACTGATGCCAGTGTGGGATTTAATGAAAAATGCACGCAGAGGGCATCTTAGAGATACCCCCTGAAAAACGACCAGCCTCTGGTGGGTTCCCTGACTGGTACACACCAGCCTGCCACCACGAGACATGTTTCGGGACCCCTAGGGTGGGAGCCTTCGCTTCCTGAGCCCGAAACAAAGCCTTTTCTGGGCGAGGTGCTCACACCTCTCCCAGGCCAGGAAGAGCTATCTGTGGCAGGGGAGCTTCAAAGGCCTTGCAGCCTTTGTAATGCAACCCCCAGCCCCTTCTGCTATCAGGAGCAGGCCCCCTGCCTGTCTCCCCTCCTTTTCGGCGCGAAGACAGGTGGGAAAAATTAGCCAGCCCAGAAGGTGTGCCCACCTCTGCCAACCTCAGCCCTCAGGTGGGGGGGCGAGGTGAAGCCCACTCTTCAGTGCTCACCATCTTGCAGATGGCAGGCACTCCCCAATCAGGATTAGGGATTGTGCTCACCCCCCCACGTGGGGTGAGCACACCAAGGGTGTAGTCACCCTAAGGTCAGTAGCCCATTGGCTACTGACACCGAGACCCTTAAAACTCCCCCTAAATACAGTATTTAGGGGCAGCCCTGAACCTAGAAAGCATATTCCTGCAACTTGCGAAGAAGAAGGACGAAAGAAGACGCCCAGCAGAGGAGACAGCAGAGAAGAACTGACTTGGCCCCAGCCCTACCAGCCCGTCTGCAGTCTCCGGAGATCCTGCGCCAAAAGTCGACTTGTCCTGCAGCCAGCGACCTCCAAAACCCCTGGGAGGACTGACTGCCTTCAACAAAGACTGGATCTCCTGCGAACAGCAGTCCTGTTCAAAAGAAACTCAAAAGACAGACCCCGAGCCTGCTGAGGACAAAGAAACACGTCGCCTGCAACCACCACTGCACCCGTCACCTACGGCCCGAGTTCGAGTGGCCCACCGGTCCCAGCAAGGTCCCCCAGTGCTCCAGAGTTCAAATCCACCGTGGGTTAACCCCTCCAGGACTCCCCGACGTTGCCTGCAGCCTCTGCACGGAGACCCCCTAACCGCGAGTGGCCCGGTAAGGTGAAATCCAACCTCAAAAGACACCCCTGCATCCAGCCACGCTGCACCCTGGAGAAGAGAACCCAAGATGCACCTACGTCCCGAGCCCTCCAACTTACTTGTTCAGCCGTTGGTTCCTCCCGGAAGTCTTCCTGGACCAAGCCTGCAGCTGAAAACCAAAACCGAAAATCCCCATTGAAAACAACAGGGCACCCGACGCCAAACCAGCACCCTGCACCCAGCCGCCCCTGCGCCGCTGCGGGTGCACTTTTTGTGCTAAACAGGATCCCCCTTTGCCCTGAGCTTAACACCAGGAGCTTTGCTCCCACAACCCAGTGGCCTGCTCGTAAGCAGCCACCAACCGGAGGCCCCTTATCCCCTTATCCCCCATTAGATAACATTGGGCCTGAGCACTTTGCACCCGGCCGCCCTAGTGCCTCTGAGGGTGTAACGAGAGTGCATCCTTGACCCTTGGGGACCCCTGAGTCTACCCCAAGAACCTCAACTCCCACTACCAAATACATACCTTAAAACCGATAACACTATTTTCCTCCTTAGGATAACATTGACTTTCTGTGGAGTTTTGAAAACCTAAAGAAATTCTTTCAAATTGTACTAATTAACAAAAACGATTTTACTTACCTGTTTACAGGAAATGTCCCAGAGTAGTATCTAGGTATACTACTCTGAGTAAGAAAAGTAATCTCAAAAGTAACTTACCTGTAATTTTACTCAAAATCCCATTCAAAGTATATGTTCTGTATTTACAAAGCATTGCATTTCTTAATAACAATACTGTAAGTCAAACCAAAGTACATTTACAATTGCAATATAAACTCTTTACAAACTGCATTATTACTGTAAAGTATTCATCGCTTACCTGTGCCAGGCTTGCTTGGTTCTAGAAAATAAAATAACTAAAAGAATATTTTTATACAAAAACAATTGGTCTGAAGTTCAGTCTTTGAGTGTGTGAATTAATTTGCTGACTGAGTTGGTACAACAAATGCTTAACACTGTCCTCTGATACTGCCTTACTGCTCGACCACACTACCACAAATAGAGAGTGAGGTGCTATCTAACTTTACCTCTGCCTACCTTTGGGGTTCCACTGGACTCTGTGCACACTATACCTCACTTTGGTATAGTATATACAGAGCCAGCTTCCTACAACTTCTCAATGCCTGTACTAGTGTCCCAGTGTCAGTCTCAAAACCCCTGTATTCCTCTGTTAATGTAGCCATGTCAGTGCTCTTGTGTCAGTGTCCTATGGTCAGTATCCCTGTGTCACTGGCCCCGAACAGTTCTCACATGTAAGTGTTAGTGCCCTTGCTTATGCTACCCCTCCCCCCCGGCAGTTTTCCTGTGTGAGTGTTCATTCTCTTGTGTCTTCTCATCAGTGCCACCATGTTAATGTCCTTGTGTGGTGTCACTTTCTTCTGTCACTATCCATGTATCTTAGCATCACTGTGTCAGTATTATAACAGTCTTGTGAAATTGTGTTGGTTCCTGAGTCAGTGTCCCCATTGTTAGTGAATATGTGTCAGTGTTCTGTTTATCTCACATGTCAGTGTTCCAATATCAATGTGAGTATTCCTATTCCCTCATTTACTCACGTCTCAATGTCAGTGCCCAGTGTCAGAGTCCCAGTGTCAATGTCCCCATGACAGTTTTAGAGTCTTTGTGTTAGTATCCTCCTGTCCCAGTGTCCGTATCTATGAAACGAGGTACTGTCACATTGGCAATGACTATTGTCAGTGTCGCAGTGACCTATGCCCATGTCAGTGTCTCCATATCAGAGTTCTTGTGTTAATATTCCAATTTCAGTGCCCACTGTTAGCAATCATAAGTCAGGACCCCAGTGCTGTGCCCCCCTCCGTCAATGCCCCTGTGGAAGTTGCCTATCCTGGTGTTACCTCAAATTGTCACTATTTTAATGTCAATATCCTAGTGTCCTTGTGTCAGTCTTTCAGTGTCATTTCCCCATGCTTTTGTCTCAGAATCAATGTTTGAGCTTTCCAGTGCTGCTGTCCCCAGGTCAGCATTGATGCTGCTGTTGTCCCTGTCCCATTGTCAGTGTCCTGATATTGGTGTTGCTGTGTGCTTGCTGGTGCTGCTGTGTCAGTGTCTTAGTGTCAGTATTGGTGCTCCTGTGTCAGTGTCCTTATGTTAATGTTTGTGACCCATGTCAATGTTCCAATATAACTATTCCCCTGACAACATTCATATGTTAGGGGCCGATTACGATCTCACTCGGATGGGCTCCTGACGGCATCTGTCAGGAGCGAGTCCGAGTCATAAGCACAATTTGCGGACAATTCGTACCGCTGTAAGAGCAAGCAAGTACGATGAGAATATAGCCTCGCTCTCCGAGCGACTCGTACCCGTCAGCGGGGCCCTCCGGAAGACTCCGACATGGCCGGCGCGCACAGTGCAATGGGGCCGTCTTCCGAGCGACCAAGTACAATGCGCGCGTCGAGCAGTCGGATCGAGTCGGAGCCTCCGACTCGAAACAGCGTTGGGAAGCGGACTTTGGGGGCCGTAGCGGGCCCCCCTTCACCTGTAGCCCTACGACTTGGTCACGGGTCCCCCCTACACATGCATGCAAGGGGCGGCTGTCACTGAGGCGTTCCCGCAACAGGGGGCACCCTTTTCAGCGACCTACCTTTTTTCTCTATGGGAGCCTATGTACGCTATGTACAACAGGCTCCCATAGACTTCAATGGGACTCAGAGTGACTCAGTCCGTCAGCGCTCAATTGCATTGCACTCGGTCGCTCTGAGCCTCGGAGTGCGAGTCGCTCGGAAAGCCCTACGGGACCGAGTCGGCCATAGGGCTTTCCGAGCGAGATCGTAATCGGCCCTTATTAGTGTTGATGCTGCTTTGTCAGTGTACTAGTGTTCCTGTCCCATTGGCTGTTTCCCAGTGTCAAAGTCTCTATCTAAGTGCTCTTGCGTCATCACCCCCTGTTAGTACCCAAATGTAGGTACGCTATTGTCATATCCCCTTGGCACTGTCCCTGTGCAGGTGATCCTATGTCATCACTGTTCTTGTGCTCTAGTGTCCCTAACTTTGTGACAACATTCGTGTGTCCTAGCATTCATGTGCCATTGTCCCAGTAAAAGTGCCCCATGCCAGTGTTCCTCCATTAGTGTTTGTGGCCCATGACAGCGTTCCAGTGCCACTGTTACCATTTCACTATTGGTGTTCTTGTTTCAGTGTTCCCTATCACAGTGTCCTAGTGTCATTTTTGATGTGGCTTTGTCAGTATTCTGGCAACAGTATTCATTTGCCAGTGTCCCTGTGTCAGAGTGTTCCCTCCTCAGTGTCCTAGTGTCAGTCAGTGGCCCTTTATCATTGTACCGATGTCAATGTCCCCAAGTCAGCTTGGTGCTGCAGAGCAGTGGACCAGTGACAGTGTTTTTTTTTCTTTGAATTATTTTTATTTTACAGCACATACAGACATACCATAACACTAACAGGGACAATACTATGTCAACATACAAAACAAATCTTACATCACATTTATACCAGACACTGTGATTCCAATAGCACCTGTACATGGCGCAAAGCCCACTGGGCCAGTGACAGTGATGGCGCCCCATGTATCATTGTTGGTGCCACTGTGTCAGTATCCTAATGTCAGTGTGGGTCACTATGTGCCAGTGTACAAACCATAGTGTCACATATTGTTTGCTTAGAAACGCATTTACTACTCTGGTCCACTTCGAGGCATTTAGGTGGTGGAAGAGCTCTGAGGCTTGAGGCTGAAGATGTACGAGATATCTGGTAATCTAAAAAATACATCAAGGTTGAAGAGTGTTTCAAGAAGACTAAGTTGGAAAAAAAGTTATGAAATAATGTTTTATTAGAGAGACATTTAGAAAAAACGACAGGAGTTTGACCCATAAACCAATTGAGATCTGGGTAATAATATGACAACAAACAACAATATCTCAATTGGTATCAATGTTGAAGGCAATTAAATGAGTATGTAACATACATTACAAGGAAGAAAAAAGGGAGACTCACACAAGATTTTTTCAAATGTGCACATGGCATCGTATAATTGGAAAAAATTATTTTGAAGACGGTACAGTTGTATCAGCACTGTAAACATGAATGGTAAGAACAGCCCAAATTGGACTTGGTGCACAAATGTGCTCGTGACACATATAAGTGACGGCGCAAGTAACAAAGTGTAAACAGCGAAAAGGCGCGTAGTGACAAATGGTGAAAATATATACAAGTGAATGTGTGGTTCAGCACAAAATAATTCACGATAGTTGCTTTAGAATGAATGGTGTGAGTTTTAAAGAACCACACGGAGTATGGGCGCCTTCAATCGCGCTGAGGGGTCGACGACGTTTCGATCCTATTGATTCAGGATCATCTTCAGGACGGGGCTGCTGTATTGAAAGTGCTGTACAGGGAGGGAAAGAGAAGTGTAAGAGGGGGTAGCGAGGGGCTGAAGGCGCGCTGAATGTGTGATCTGAAAGCGCGACGGGACCTAACCGTGGGTTAGGTGGTTGCCTAGGGGCAAGGAGGGGGAGGGGAGGAAAAACTGCCTGTGGGATGGGCAGGACGTGAACACCGATACCAGAGGGCAAGGGAGTGGAAGCGCGTGACCGGACCTATCTCTAGGTCAAGTGAAGGGTCGAGGCGGGAGCCTAGGGCTGGGGGGACGGAAAAGGGGAAGGGAATGGCGGGGGGGGGTGAGGGGGTGTGGGGTGGGGACACAAGGAGGCAAGGTGGGTGAGAACCGAAGGAGGGGAGGCGGCGATGGGTACCTGAGAAAATAGCGGTTCCAAAGTCTCACTAGAAGGATAATGGTAATCCAGGGTCTGTGGTAAAGTGCATCAAGGAGTATGCAAGGCTCGGCAAGAAGAGCATCAAGATGTTTGCAGGGATCAGCGTCGGTAAATCTGCAAAGAAGGGTGCAAGGGGGGGCGAGGTATCAGTCAACAAGTAAAAAGCGGTGTGTGTTAAACGGAGGACAAGAAAAGGCAAGGCAGGGACCAACTCACTTATGCGGTCGCCGAGTCGGGAACCGTAATTGAGGTCGGTATAATTGGCCCGGTGCCCTGGAGGGCAGTGAAGCAAGCAACAAAGGCCGGCGGGTGGATATCCTCGGAAGGACCGGATATCGGAGAATCTGGGGAGAAATTGGCACTGAGGGGTCAGGGCCATGTAAGGGAACACAGGGGGTGGCGGGAGGCGAGTCTGTGCCTAGGGATGACTTACCGAGCGAAGGAATGAATCCTGGAGGAAGGTACGGCGCGTCAGTTCGCCGTAGACCGCCACAAGGTGTCCGGTATCGGTGTCAGTGCGGAGAGGTTAGGAGATAAGGGGAAAGCGGTCATGTGACCGGAAGGCCGGGGGCGTGTACGGGGGAGGGTGCGGGAGCTTCCAGGGGGCGGGTCAAAGGTGAGGCAGGGAAGGAAAAGTGATTGACAGAGGGCAAGTGAAGGAGAGCAAGGGAGGCGGCGGCGATGGGGAAAGTGAAGTGACCTGGGGCAACAGGAGCCAGAAAGTCTAATGAGGGAAGAATAAAGGTCATGTATATATGGGAGCCATAAACGTGTGAAATTACACGAATGTAGCCGCAAAGTGCTACAATGAAAGGTGAATCAAGAAGGACAATCTTTGTAGCGGGAAGGCCGGGGGGGGGGCCGGGCGTGGTTGGACAGAAGTAAATCAATCGAGACATGGACGAGGCTGTATCGGGGACGATAATCAACAAGGGGCACCACATGTGGTAATGCACAAGTCAAAACAATCAGGGGATCAATCAATAAATAAATAAATAAAGGGTACGGGACAAGTGGAGCAACAAGGGGCCATAATTGTAACAATTCAAGGAACAAAACACATGGGTGGAGAAATTATGCAGTACAGAAAACATTGGAGCAACACGACCCAGAAGGGTTACAGTAGGATAGTGCTGTTCCATTCGTCAATAGTATTGAGGCCCTGATAAACTGAGTTACATATAGTGATCCATTTGCACTCGCATTTATTCAGCATGGCTCTGAGGTTGCCGCCTCGAAGGGGCAGTGTAGGCTGGTCGATCACCTGCCAGGTGATATCGGTTTGGCAGTGTTGTTTCTCAATGTAGTGGGAAACAAGGGGGGCACTCAAGACTTTGCAGTGTATCCTGCTTTTGTGTTGGATTATTCTTTTTGTTTGATCATCTGCGTCGTTTGGCCAACGTAAACAAGGTCACAGGGACAACGGATGGCATAAATGACATTCTGTGATCTGCAGTTGGTGAATGTATTGAGCTTTTAGGTTATGTTGTTCACTTTGAAATCTTTTGTATTTTGTGTGAGATCACACACTATGCAGGATTGGCATTTATAATGTTCAACTACTGGTGGAAGGCCCCAGGTGGCAGTGATGGTATTCTGTCGATTAGGGTTGGTAGGCCAGGTGATCGCATGTACTAGGTGGGTGCTTAGATTATCACCTCGTTTGTAAGAGAAGAGCGGGGGTTCTTTGAATACTTCATGTGTACGTAAAAGGGACCAATTGCGTTTAATGATCTTGCTCACTTGGTTACTGCAGGGACTAAATTTAGAAACAAAAGGTATGCGAGACATAGTTTGTTTGGGTTGGGGGGTGAGAACATTCTCACGGTGGCAGTACCAGGCTCTCTTACGCGCTCGGGTAATCAAGCGTTTTGGATATCCCCTGTCGAGTAACTTCTGTATGAGGATATCGGATTCGCGAAAGTAATCCTTCTTCCATTTGCAATTCCTGCGGATGCGTAGGAATTGCCCATAGGGGAGGCCGTCTCGGAGGCCTCGTGGATGGTAGCTTGAGTATTGGAGCAAGGTGTTTCTCTCAGTGGGTTTGCGGTACAAGCGGGTCCCAATTTTGCCATCCTCAGCATGTATGGTCAGATCCAGAAAAGGAAGGTCATTGGGTTTGTAATCGCAAGTGAATTTGAGGTGGGGTTGTGAATGGTTCAGCCAAAGGACGAAAGGGTCAAGAGTCTCTGCGGTCCCTTTCCAAAATAGAAGAATGTCATCAATGTAGCGTCGCCAGAGGGAAATCTGTGCCAGGAAGGGATTGTTAGGGGTGAGTATAATGGTTATTTCAAGGTGATGAACAAAGAGAATGGCAAAATTGGGGGCAAAGCATGCCCCCATGGAGACGCCTTTGATTTGTAAATAGAAAGTATTTCGGTATAAGAAGTAGTTGTTTTCAAGGGCGACATGTAGCAGATCAATGATGAACTCAGTGGGGATCAAGGTGGGTCTTTGTCTGGACTCCAATAGTTGTTCAATAACCTTGAGCCCCTCAATGTGTGGGATATTTGTGTACAATGATTCGATATCAAGACCGACCATAAGTTCGGTTTTGATGTCGAAAGGTCTATCCTCAATGCTTAGGATTAGATCCATGGTATCCCTGATGAAAGTTGTAGTGGATGGGACGAATTCTTTGATGATAGCATCAATGTATTTGCCCAAGGGTTCGAGGATGGACCCACATCCCGATACGATTGGACGGCCCGGTGGGTTGGTGCTGTTCTTATGGATCTTGGGTAAGACGTATATGACCGGAGTCCGGGGATGTTGGTTGTTGAGGAAGTTATATTCTTTCTGGGAGATAATGTTTTGCGATCTTGCTCTACCAGTAATCTCTTGTATTTTGGTTCTGAGGTCGGGTAAAGGATACTTGGTGAGAGGGCGGTAGTGACTGGTGTTGGTCAATTGTCTCTTGATCTCTGTGTCGTAGTGGTCCACGTTCATAACCACGATACCACCACCTTTATCCGCTGGTTTGATAATTAAATCGGTTTTCTTTTCGAGATTGATCAAGGCTTGTTTCTCACATAAGGGGAGGTTGTAGGGAACATATTCGAATTGGGTTTGGAGGTCTGAGACTTCTCGTAGAACCAAGCGTTCAAAAGCAAGTATTTCGGGGGGCATGGAAGAGGAAGGAGGGTTGAACGTGGAAGGAGGGTGGAACCGGGGGCCTGAAGGTTCTGTGGGAGATGGTTTGTCCATAAAGAATTGTTTGAGTCGGATGCGTCGGAAAAACATCAACAAGTTGGACTGGAGATCGAGGAAATTGGTGCGTTCAGTGGGGACAAAACTGAGCCCTCTGCTCAGGAGTTGAGTTTCATCATGGGAGAGCACATGGCTGGATAAGTTGAATATCGGAATCAATTGAGAGTTCATGGGCGGTGCAGTAACAGTAGGTGGGGGAAAAGCGATGTCATTGGTTACTGATGTGGTCCCCATTGGTAGAACCTGTTTCGGGTTTGTCTTTCCCCTGAGAATTGAGGTTGGTATTGTCGGTTGGTCCGTGGGCGGGTGGGGGTTGTCCGCGTCCGCGGCCCTGTCCTAAAAACCAGAGGACAACAGGGGTGGTGGTCTGATGGGGGCCCTGGATGTGCTAGGTCCCTCGTTTGTGTCAGAATCCTCAATGGAGGTGTTGGAGGAATCAGAGAAAGTAATTTGTTGATTATTGCGGAATCTTCCCCAGTTACGGGTCCTAGGTGGAATGTAAGGAGTGTTGTAAAATTCGTCCCGCAGATATGGGTAGGTTTTTTCAGTGTTATAGAAGCGAATATCTTTCTGGATCTTGGTAATTTTCTTGTTGAGTTCAAAAGTGTTGAACGTTGCTATGGTGGTATTGATTTTATCCAGGAGGTTCTTTGCGTCTGTGCAGGCGGTGTCTGCCAAGATAAGTTTCTCAAGTTCAGCTATCTCTTCCAGCTCTTTCTGGCTATGTTCGATGGCAGTGTCGATCCCCAACACCATCCAGTGGCGTGAGCAGGTGGTTGCTAGGTGACTGAAGCCTGTGCGGAATCTGGGCTCTTGGGTGAATATGGCAGGAGTGTTTCGTATTTGTAAGCCCAAGGGGATGATGTCTGATTTGAGATACTCGGTAAGCATGCGAGCATGAAGATTAGTGCGGATCTGTTTCTTCTTGAGTTTCTCTAGTTTGTCTAACAGAACACGGGGAAGTGCTAGTGGTGGGAATGGAAGCAGTGGAAGGGCCCGAAAGCAGTGAAGGGCCGCTAAGTATGCGTTGGATGTAATCTTCGGAGTACGTGGGAGTCTCCCTAGACATTCTAATTTGTAAACAAATGACAAAAAGAAAGAGCAAATGAATTGGTCTGAAAGTAAGGGTCACGTAGGACCTACTCTCGCAGCTCAGCAGCTGCTCACACTCTTAGAAAAAACGACAGGAGTTTGACCCATAAACCAATTGAGATCTGGGTAATAATATGACAACAAACAACAATATCTCAATTGGTATCAATGTTGAAGGCAATTAAATGAGTATGTAACATACATTACAAGGAAGGAAAAAGGGAGACTCACGCAAGATTTTTTCAAATGTGCACATGGCATCGTATAATTGGAAAAAATTATTTTGAAGACGGTACAGTTGTATCAGCACTGTAAACATGAATGGTAAGAACAGCCCAAATTGGACTTGGTGCACAAATGTGCTCGTGACACATATAAGTGACGGCGCAAGTGACAAAGTGTAAACAGCGAAAAGGCGCGTAGTGACAAATGGTGAAAATATATACAAGTGAATGTGTGGTTCAGCACAAAATAATTCACGATAGTTGCTTTAGAATGAATGGTGTGAGTTTTAAAGAACCACACGGAGTATGGGCGCCTTCAATCGCGCTGAGGGGTCGACGACGTTTCGATCCTATTGATTCAGGATCATCTTCAGGACGGGGCTGCTGTATTGAAAGTGCTGTACAGGGAGGGAAAGAGAAGTGTGAGAGGGGGGTAGCGAGGGGCTGAAGGCGCGCTGAATGTGTGATCTGAAAGCGCGACGGGACCTAACCGTGGGTTAGGTGGTTGCCTAGGGGCAAGGAGGGGGGAGGGGAGGAAAAACTGCCTGTGGGATGGGCTGGACGTGAACACCGATACCAGAGGGCAAGGGAGTGGAAGCGCGTGACCGGACCTATCTCTAGGTCAAGTGAAGGGTCGAGGCGGGAGCCTAGGGCTGGGGGGAGGGAAAAGGGGAAGGGAATGGCGGGGGGTGAGGGGGTGTGGGGGGGGGACACAAGGAGGCAAGGTGGGTGAGAACCGAAGGAGGGGAGGCGGCGATGGGTACCTGAGAAAATAGCGGTTCCAAAGTCTCACTAGAAGGATAATGGTAATCCAGGGTCTGTGGTAAAGTGCATCAAGGAGTATGCAAGGCTCGGCAAGAAGAGCATCAAGATGTTTGCAGGGATCAGCGTCGGTAAATCTGCAAAGAAGGGTGCAAGGGGGGGCGAGGTATCAGTCAACAAGTAAAAAGCGGTGTGTGTTAAACGGAGGACAAGAAAAGGCAAGGCAGGGACCAACTCACCTATGCGGTCGCCGAGTCGGGAACCGTAATTGAGGTCGGTATAATTGGCCCGGTGCCCTGGAGGGCAGTGAAGCAAGCAACAAAGGCCGGCGGGTAGATATCCTCGGAAGGACCGGGTATCGGAGAATCTGGGGAGAAATTGGCACTGAGGGGTCAGGGCCATGTAAGGGAACACAGGGGGTGGCGGGAGGCGAGTCTGTGCCTAGGGATGACTTACCGAGTGAAGGAATGAATCCTGGAGGAATGTACGGCGCGTCAGTTCGCCGTAGACCGCCACAAGGTGTCCCGTATCGGTGTCAGTGCGGAGAGGTTAGGAGATAAGGGGAAAGTGGTCATGTGACCGGAAGGCCGGGGGCGTGTACGGGGAGGGTGCGGGAGCTTCCAGGGGGCGGGTCAAAGGTGAGGCAGGGAAGGAAAAGTGATTGACAGAGGGCAAGTGAAGGAGAGCAAGGGAGGCGGTGCGGCGATGGGGAAAGTGAAGTGACCTGGGGCAACAGGAGCCAGAAAGTCTAATGAGGGAAGAATAAAGGTCATGTATATATGGGAGCCATAAACGTGTGAAATTACACGAATGTAGCCGCAAAGTGCTACAATGAAAGGTGAATCAAGAAGGCCAATCTTTGTAGCGGGAAGGCCGGGGGGGGAGCCGGGCGTGGTTGGACAGAAGTAAATCAATCGAGACATGGACGAGGCTGTATCGGGGACGATAATCAACAAGGGGCACCACATGTGGTAATGCACAAGTCAAAACAATCAGGGGATCAATCAATAAATAAATAAATAAAGGGTACGGGACAAGTGGAGCAACAAGGGGCCATAATTGTAACAATTCAAGGAACAAAACACATGGGTGGAGAAATTATGCAGTACAGAAAACATTGGAGCAACACGACCCGGAAGGGTTACAGTAGGATAGTGCTGTTCCATTCGTCTATAGTATTGAGGCCCTGATAAACTGAGTTACATATAGTGATCCATTTGCACTCGCATTTATTCAGCATGGCTCTGAGGTTGCCGCCTCGAAGGGGCAGTGTAGGCTGGTCGATCACCTGCCAGGTGATATCGGTTTGGCAGTGTTGTTTCTCAATGTAGTGGGAAACAAGGGGGGCACTCAAGACTTTGCAGTGTATCCTGCTTTTGTGTTGGATTATTCTTTTTGTTTGATCATCTGCGTCGTTTGGCCAACGTAAACAAGGTCACAGGGACAACGGATGGCATAAATGACATTCTGTGATCTGCAGTTGGTGAATGTATTGAGCTTGTAGGTTATGTTGTTCACTTTGAAATCTTTTGTATTTTGTGTGAGATCACACACTATGCAGGATTGGCATTTATAATGTCCAACTACTGGTGGAAGGCCCCAGGTGGCAGTGATGGTATTCTGTCGATTAGGGTTGGTAGGCCAGGTGATCGCATGTACTAGGTGGGTGCTTAGATTATCACCTCGTTTGTAAGAGAAGAGCGGGGGTTCTTTGAATACTTCATGTGTACGTAAAAGGGACCAATTGCGTTTAATGATCTTGCTCACTTGGTTACTGCAGGGACTAAATTTAGAAACAAAAGGTATGCGAGACATAGTTTGTTTGGGTTGGGGGGTGAGAAGATTCTCACGGTGGCAGTACCAGGCTCTCTTACGCGCTCGGGTAATCAAGTGTTTTGGATATCCCCTGTCGAGTAACTTCTGTATGAGGATATCGGATTCGCGAAAGTAATCCTTCTTCCATTTGCAATTCCTGCGGATGCGTAGGAATTGCCCATAGGGGAGGCCGTCTCGGAGGCCTCGTGGATGGTGGCTTGAGTATTGGAGCAAGGTGTTTCTCTCAGTGGGTTTGCGGTACAAGCGGGTCCCAATTTTGCCATCCTCAGCATGTATGGTCAGATCCAGAAAAGGAAGGTCATTGGGTTTGTAATCGCAAGTGAATTTGAGGTGGGGTTGTGAATGGTTCAGCCAAAGGACGAAAGGGTCAAGAGTCTCTGCGGTCCCTTTCCAAAATAGAAGAATGTCATCAATGTAGTGTCGCCAGAGGGAAATCTGTGCCAGGAAGGGATTGTTAGGGGTGAGTATAATGGTTATTTCAAGGTGATGAACAAAGAGAATGGCAAAATTGGGGGCAAAGCATGCCCCCATGGAGACGCCTTTGATTTGTAAATAGAAAGTATTTCGGTATAAGAAGTAGTTGTTTTCAAGGGCGACATGTAGCAGATCAATGATGAACTCAGTGGGGATCAAGGTGGGTCTTTGTCTGGACTCCAATAGTTGTTCAATAACCTTGAGCCCCTCAATGTGTGGGATATTTGTGTACAATGATTCGATATCAAGACCGACCATAAGTTCGGTTTTGATGTCGAAAGGTCTATCCTCAATGCTTAGGATTAGATCCATGGTATCCCTGATGAAAGTTGTAGTGGATGGGACGAATTCTTTGATGATAGCATCAATGTATTTGCCCAAGGGTTCGAGGATGGACCCACATCCCGATACGATTGGACAGCCCGGTGGGTTGGTGCTGTTCTTATGGATCTTGGGTAAGACGTATATGACCGGAGTCCGGGGATGTTGGTTGTTGAGGAAGTTATATTCTTTCTGGGAGATAATGTTTTGCGATCTTGCTCTACCAGTAATCTCTTGTATTTTGGTTCTGAGGTTGGGTAAAGGATCCTTGGTGAGAGGGCGGTAGTGACTGGTGTTGGTCAATTGTCTCTTGATCTCTGTGTCGTAGTGGTCCACGTTCATAACCACGATACCACCACCTTTATCCGCTGGTTTGATAATTAAATCGGTTTTCTTTTTGAGATTCATCAAGGCTTGTTTCTCACATAAGGGGAGGTTGTAGGGAACATATTCGAATTGGGTTTGGAGGTCTGAGACTTCTCGTAGAACCAAGCGTTCAAAAGCAAGTATTTCGGGGGGCATGGAAGAGGAAGGAGGGTTGAACGTGGAAGGAGGGTGGAACCGGGGGCCTGAAGGTTCTGTGGGAGATGGTTTGTCCATAAAGAATTGTTTGAGTCGGATGCGTCGGAAAAACATCAACAAGTTGGACTGGAGATCGAGGAAATTGGTGCGTTCAGTGGGGACAAAACTGAGCCCTCTGCTCAGGAGTTGAGTTTCATCATGGGAGAGCACATGGCTGGATAAGTTGAATATCGGAATCAATTGAGAGTTCATGGGCGGTGCAGTAACAGTAGGTGGGGGAAAAGCGATGTCGTTGGTTACTGATGTGGTCCCCATTGGTAGAACCTGTTTCGGGTTTGTCTTTCCCCTGAGAATTGAGGTTGGTATTGTCGGTTGGTCCGTGGGCGGGTGGGGGGTTGTCCGCGTCCGCGGCCCTGTCCTAAAAAACCAGAGGACAACAGGGGTGGTGGTCTGATGGGGGCCCTGGATGTGCTAGGTCCCTCGTTTGTGTCAGAATCCTCAATGGAGGTGTTGGAGGAATCAGAGAAAGTAATTTGTTGATTATTGCGGAATCTTCCCCAGTTACGGGTCCTAGGTGGAATGTAAGGAGTGTTGTAAAATTCGTCCCGCAGATATGGGTAGGTTTTTTCAGTGTTATAGAAGCGAATATCTTTCTGGATCTTGGTAATTTTCTTGTTGAGTTCAAAAGTGTTGAACGTTGCTATGGTGGTATTGATTTTATCCAGGAGGTTCTTTGCGTCTGTGCAGGCGGTGTCTGCCAAGATAAGTTTCTCAAGTTCAGCTATCTCTTCCAGCTCTTTCTGGCTATGTTCGATGGCAGTGTCGATCCCCAACACCATCCAGTGGCGTGAGCAGGTGGTTGCTAGGTGACTGAAGCCTGTGCGGAATCTGGGCTCTTGGGTGAATATGGCAGGAGTGTTTCGTATTTGTAAGCCCAAGGGGATGATGTCTGATTTGAGATACTCGGTAAGCATGCGAGCATGAAGATTAGTACGGATCTGTTTCTTCTTGAGTTTCTCTAGTTTGTCTAACAGAACACGGGGAAGTGCTAGTGGTGGGAATGGAAGCAGTGGAAGTGGAAGGGCCCGAAAGCAGTGAAGGGCCGCTAAGTATGCGTTGGATGTAATCTTCGGAGTACGTGGGAGTCTCCCTAGACATTCTAATTTGTAAACAAATGACAAAAAGAAAGAGCAAATGAATTGGTCTGAAAGTAAGGGTCACGTAGGGACCTACTCTCGCAGCTCAGCAGCTGCTCACACTCTTAGAAAAAACGACAGGAGTTTGACCCATAAACCAATTGAGATCTGGGTAATAATATGACAACAAACAACAATATCTCAATTGGTATCAATGTTGAAGGCAATTAAATGAGTATGTAACATACATTACAAGGAAGGAAAAAGGGAGACTCACGCAAGATTTTTTCAAATGTGCACATGGCATCGTATAATTGGAAAAAATTATTTTGAAGACGGTACAGTTGTATCAGCACTGTAAACATGAATGGTAAGAACAGCCCAAATTGGACTTGGTGCACAAATGTGCTCGTGACTAACCCTGGGCGAAGTGCTACGCTACGCTCGCGTAGTTTGCGAAGTTTGCGCTACTTCGCACAACGCGAATTGCACGTAGCACAGTGCGAACACGCGTAGCGTAGCGTAGCGTAGTGCCGCGGTCATTTTTTGCTTGCTCGCGGTCCTCAACGTCAAGTTGGCGACCGCGAGCAAGCAAAATGACATCCCGGCGAGACTTTTTCTCGTTCGCGATCAGCAACATCAAGTTGCCGATCGCGAGCGTGGAAAATAAACCTCCCGGCGAGATTCTCAACGCGGGGAGGTCAGGTTTCTCATTGCGAGTGGTCGCGTATGCTTGCGACCGCTCGCGATGAGAAACTACCAGTCCGCGTTGAGAAGCTGCCGCTCGAGTAAAAATCTACTCGAGCGGCAGTAAGAGACAGCTCGCACTGTGCAAGTTGCCGTTTTCAATGATTGCACAGTGCGGACAAGCATCCGGCACTGTGCAATCATTGCGAACAGTGCGCTACGCAGTTCGCGTAGTGCTACGCGAAGCTTGCGTAGCGCGAACTGCACTTTGCGTAGCTTCGCGAAGCATTACTTCGCGAACTACGCCCACCCTTACTCGTGACACATATAAGTGACGGCGCAAGTGACAAAGTGTAAACAGCGAAAAGGCGCGTAGTGACAAATGGTGAAAATATATACAAGTGAATGTGTGGTTCAGCACAAAATAATTCACGATAGTTGCTTTAGAATGAATGGTGTGAGTTTTAAAGAACCACACGGAGTATGGGCGCCTTCAATCGCGCTGAGGGGTCGACGACGTTTCGATCCTATTGATTCAGGATCATCTTCAGGACGGGGCTGCTGTATTGAAAGTGCTGTACAGGGAGGGAAAGAGAAGTGTGAGAGGGGGGTAGCGAGGGGCTGAAGGCGCGCTGAATGTGTGATCTGAAAGCGCGACGGGACCTAACCGTGGGTTAGGTGGTTGCCTAGGGGCAAGGAGGGGGAGGGGAGGAAAAACTGCCTGTGGGATGGGCTGGACGTGAACACCGATACCAGAGGGCAAGGGAGTGGAAGCGCGTGACCGGACCTATCTCTAGGTCAAGTGAAGGGTCGAGGCGGGAGCCTAGGGCTGGGGGAGGGAAAAGGGGAAGGGAATGGCGGGGGGTGAGGGGGTGTGGGGTGGGGACACAAGGAGGCAAGGTGGGTGAGAACCGAAGGAGGGGAGGCGGCGATGGGTACCTGAGAAAATAGCGGTTCCAAAGTCTCACTAGAAGGATAATGGTAATCCAGGGTCTGTGGTAAAGTGCATCAAGGAGTATGCAAGGCTCGGCAAGAAGAGCATCAAGATGTTTGCAGGGATCAGCGTCGGTAAATCTGCAAAGAAGGGTGCAAGGGGGGCGAGGTATCAGTCAACAAGTAAAAAGCGGTGTGTGTTAAACGGAGGGGACAAGAAAAGGCAAGGCAGGGACCAACTCACCTATGCGGTCGCCGAGTCGGGAACCGTAATTGAGGTCGGTATAATTGGCCCGGTGCCCTGGAGGGCAGTGAAGCAAGCAACAAAGGCCGGCGGGTAGATATCCTCGGAAGGACCGGGTATCGGAGAATCTGGGGAGAAATTGGCACTGAGGGGTCAGGGCCATGTAAGGGAACACAGGGGGTGGCGGGAGGCGAGTCTGTGCCTAGGGATGACTTACCGAGTGAAGGAATGAATCCTGGAGGAATGTACGGCACGTCAGTTCGCCGTAGACCGCCACAAGGTGTCCCGTATCGGTGTCAGTGCGGAGAGGTTAGGAGATAAGGGGAAAGTGGTCATGTGACCGGAAGGCCGGGGGCGTGTACGGGGGAGGGTGCGGGAGCTTCCAGGGGGCGGGTCAAAGGTGAGGCAGGGAAGGAAAAGTGATTGACAGAGGGCAAGTGAAGGAGAGCAAGGGAGGCGGTGCGGCGATGGGGAAAGTGAAGTGACCTGGGGCAACAGGAGCCAGAAAGTCTAATGAGGGAAGAATAAAGGTCATGTATATATGGGAGCCATAAACGTGTGAAATTACATGAATGTAGCCGCAAAGTGGTACAATGAAAGGTGAATCAAGAAGGCCAATCTTTGTAGCGGGAAGGCTGAGGTCCGCTGAATACCGTGCGTGGAAGAAGCAATAAATAAGGACAGCAGCAGACGTGCTCCTACTCCTCTGAAGGTCCTCGATCACGAGCAGTGGTGCAGCACCTCAAGGTTTGCCCTATGAACTTGGCAAGAGCTAAGCTCTATTTTACAATGAACCTCACTGGTTGATGGAAGGGAGGCCCGACAGCTACGGATTTGCTCATTTGTCCACTGTTGAGATGACAGAGTGTTTGTATAAAGCTGGGCCACTTTCGGGGAAGTAAGAGTATCTGTGAAAGGTTCAGTGGTGCATTATGTTAGACATAATGCTAGACTCTCCTGTGCAGCATCATCAGAAAAATTATATCCCAGTTTAAAAAACAGGCTCTCCACTTTTTATCCAATGAGAATACATCAGTAACAGACAAATGGTTTTGAGGAGTGCGAAGAACAGGACTTCGCCGTCTTCTGAAATCAATTTCAAGCTTATTTTGGTTAAAATCCATACAAACTCTATAGCACATGTTTCATTTTCCATAAAAGTCCAAGGGGCATATTATCGAGCCCCTATTGCCACCACAACGTCACTTTTTGTGACGTTGTGGTGGGGGGATAGGGTCAGCGCCCTATTACCAAGGAAGCGTTAAATCACATAACGTGGCTAAAAGCCACGTTAAGTGGCTTAACGCTGCCTTGGTAATAGTGCCCCTTTCACGCTAAACTTAGCGTGAAAGGGGCGTGCAGTGGGTGTTGCGGTGGGCGTTCCACCGCAACACCCATTCACTTCGACGCTGCCACCTATTATCAAGAGAGGCTATAATAGGTGGCAGCGCCGAACTTAAGACCAGGAAAATCCTAGTCTTAAGGTGGCGATACGAGGAGAAATGCTTCATTTCTCCTCGTTTTTGCTTCTTCCATGTGTGCTGCCTTGTGCAGCACACATGGAAAAGCAAATGCCAAGGTTTGTTTATGTACAGGAAGGTGTCCCTTCCTGTACATAAACAAACCTTTTTAAAATGCCATTTTGTAACCTACATGTGTGCTGCATGAAGCAGCACACATGTAAGTTACAAAATGGCATTTTAGGATTGTTTATGTACTGGAATGGACACCTTCCTGTACATGAACAAACCTCCCTGCTCGCAGACACCCTTGCACTCTGGTGCAAGGGTGCCTGCGTTGGCGTTAAGTCGTGAGACTTAGCGCCATCGCAGGGGGAAACGCCAGGCTGCACCATATCCTTGGTAATATGGTGCAGCCTTGCATTTCTGAAGTGGCGATGAGAGGCGTTAAGCCAAGGAGGCTATTTATTATTTTTGATGCGAAAGTTGCAGGAGGTACATCGGTTTACAGAGAGACCTAAGGTGTCCATACTCAGGGTTGTACAGCTGGGGATAGCATTAAAGGAATGAAGTTGTTGGGAGGTATAGGTATGGTGGTGCTTACCCAATTTGCACTTTTGCGCATAGTGGCTGGCGCTGGTCGCTTCCGGTACGCTGACGGGCGCAGAGGGGCTTGCCTTCGGCGCGCCCGCTGCGCGCGTCCGCACAGCGGCCCTGTTTAAATGCATCAGCTTGATTAGAAAAGCTATAGTGCGCACTAGCAAGATGGCCGTTCTAGCTGTCCCTGGAGGAGAAATGGCCACCACCCCCCAAACACTCGAGATGGCAGGCAGGAAGACCCCCACCAAACTCCTGCAACCAGCTCAGGGAAGGCGGGCTGCAAAAGTGAGTTAAGCTAAAGCGCGAGTAGTGCAAAATCACAATTCAGATTCAATTACCAAAATAACAATTGCTATAAAAAAAACTTACCCCCAATCCCCCTGTGGTCAATAACAGTACCAATTTTAAAATCAAAGGAAAGCACAAGCAAGTAAAACTTTTTTTTAAAACAGGGTAAAAGACAAGAGGTTCAGTGCAAAGCACACGCTGCTAACCTTTCAGTGAAGTGTCTAGTTCATTTTGTTTCTCGAGCTTCTGTGCGTTTTGAGTTTCTCTGGCTTAGCTGAATAAGGCTAGGTTGTAGACTTAAAGAAGTCCGTAATAAAAGCATTTAAGATCTGGGGTGATATGTGCTAGCCTTGAGGTATGCCAGAGTTGGTGCTGAAAGGAAATTATGTAACCAGGGGATGATGATTGATCTGCAAGAAGTAAGAGATGATCCAGTTTAGTATGGTTCAGTTAATGCCAAGTTCCTCTAGTCATAGTAGGAGGGAGAGGAGGTGTACTATTTCAAGAAAGGCAGACCGGCCCAGATGTACAACATTTCTTTCCACCTTATTCTTCACGCCATTCCAGATGGAAATTGTAGTGAATTCAGTTCCTCTCCTGGCACATAACCATGATTTATGGCTTGAAAACAGATGTTTCCATTTAGGCAATCTACATATTTGATCTGAAGTAGCACTTTAAATCACTTTCGTTTCCAGGAAATCACCATTAAACAACAGATTACAGCTGGCAAAGTCTGCTAGGTCAGATTTTGTTTTTGAGCAGTCAAATGTAAGAAACCTGGATGATGGAGAGATAGGCACCTGATTTAAGAGGGTTTTTATTGAAAGGTCTTGCTGTGGTGGCTGCAATCTATGAGAGTAGGGTAACCTTTGAGTTGACAGGGGTCTGATGGTTAGCACACTTGACCAGCCTATTGCCAATTGCATCAGGGTCAGCTATCAGTAAGTGCATGCAGTCTTCCTGATCTTGGTAAGAATAGGCTAAGACCAAATATTGCATTGCATCGCATTTATCACCAAAACATAGCTAAATGACTCCTCCTATCCTATCCTCGACCTACTAGTCCCCCCTGGTTTCTCTATCATCAAGAAAGTTAGGGAAATTCTCACTGGGGGCGGCATAGCTGTTATCCACATGACAAACAAACACATGACAGAAATAGACACATAATTCCTACCCCACATTTTAACATATCAGTGTAAACTTAAAAACGAACAACTACAAAACTATGAAATGTCACCTACTTTATCACCCACTAGACAACACATTCTCCTTCAGAGAACACCTATCGGAACTGATGATGTACAGCTCACTCTCAAATGACAGCAACCTATTCTTAGGCTACTTCAACCTTCACTGGAATTATGAGAACAATGCTTTCATACTATCTTTAAACAATCTCCTTCTCAACAAAAACCTGATCCAGCACTGCAAAGGGCAAATTCATACCCGAAGTGCAACCCTAGATGCCGTCATAGCACACAAGGGGTAATAAATATCGACAACATCATTCCAGTCAACTGGTTGGACCACCACATCATTCTGTTTTACATAAACCAAACGGAAGCTCCCCCTACGTGCACTCTGAAAAATATGCAATGGTCCCGAAACATAAATCAGATTCCCCTGGAGACCCTAGAAGAAAGAATAATATCCCTACTCCACCCACCAACAGACAACCTCTCAACAGAGGACCTTACTTCCCACTATAACTCAACAATGTCATCCATTCTAGACCAACTAGCCACTTGAAAACCTAAAAAAATCAGAGATACTCCTTCGAGGTCCTGGTTCATCAAAGACCTTAACGCAGAAAGAAGACAACTGAGAGCAGCAAAAAGACTCTGAGAACAGAACCCTCCATTTCCCACCTTCAACTCAAGGTCAGAGTTGAACACAGAAAATATAAACACCACATCGTCAAAGAAAAAGCCACTTTCTTCCGCAGAGTGCTGGATAAAGGTAACCCCCACCCAAATAACTGTTCACCATCATTAAGCAACAAACTTCAAAACCAGTAAAACCAAATCCCCATGTCTCCAAAGAACATTGTGACCAGTAGCGGTCGGTGGTGGGAGTGCCGCCGGGCGCTGACGTGGGGCGGGGGAGGGGCAGGGTGCGGGGGTAGTAAACTATGGATTACCGCCGATTACAGGTAAGTACACATATAAATAAATAAAACGAATTTCGTTTCTCGCGCTGCATCACATTTGGCGATGCAGCGCGAGAAACGAAATTCGTTTTATTTATTTATATGTGTACTTACCTGTAATCGCCCATAATCCGTAGTTTACTACCCCCACCCAGCCCCTCCCCCGCCCCACGTCAGTGCCTGGCGGCACTCCCACCACCGACCGCTACTGAGTGTGACAACGTCTCCAAATTCTTTAAGGATAAAATCTCAAAGATCGAACTCTCCTTAGACAATCACACTCTGCCATCCTCCGGTAACCCTCCCCTCAGAATGGAGGAACCCAATGCTCCGCCGCCCTCTCCAAACTCACCAAGGGCAGCCTCTCACCTTGACCACTGCGAAATTGACACAATCCTAAGACCCCCCTCAACGCACAGGAGATGGAGGTGGTTTAACACACTCTCGGAGGACGTCATCACAAAGATGATTGCAAATACAAAGCCCTTTCCTCGCCTCGCAGATCCTCTTCTGGCATCCTTGATGAAAAGCCTTAACCATGCCCTAACCCATCTGTGGTCCAAAATATTAAATGGCTCTCTGAGTAATGGGTCGATGCCTGAATGCCTCAAACAAAGAAAAGCCACTCCTTTGCTGAAGAAACCAGTTGCAGACCCAGAAGACCTAAACAACTTCAGGCCCATCTCCAACCTCCCTTTCCTGGCTAACATACTTGGAAAATGCATTCTCTCTCAACTCACCCAACACATTGACTCCAATAATCTTCTCGTCTCACTCCAATCAGGTTTTAGAAAAGGATGTATCACGGAAACAGCACTACTGAACATAGCGGATGACATACACACGTCACTGGACTCTGACAGATGCTGGCTACTCATCTATCAGCAGCCTTCGATATTGTGGATCACAAACTGCTTCTACAAATACTCCAAATTTGGATCTGAATTGACAGCCTGGTCCTGAAATGGTTAACCCCATATCTCCATAACCGCTTCCAGTTAATAAAAATCAACAATTCGACCTCAGACACGTCCACCATAACCAGGGGTGCCCCCCAAGGCTAAGTGGTCTCTCCTACACTTTTCAATATATACAAGGAACCCCTCACTACCATTCCCATACAGGCAAACATCCTCTATCACCTTTATGCGGATGACACCCAGATCTACCTAGAAAAATCCTCACCAGAAGACGTACGACGACTAAAGTCCAGTCTCATAAAAGTACAAAACTGGCTCACACTTAACCACCTGAAACTCAACCAAGACAAGACGGAAATCCTACTCCTACCCAACAATGGACTGACTTCCCATATCCCAGAGTGGATAAACTCAATAGACGCTTTGAACAGTGAACTGACTCTTTCCGAATCTGTCAACTCCTTGAGGATCTCCATTTACCCAAGCCTGAACATGAACCAACACATAAAGAGTACAGCTGAGAGTGCATTTTACAACCTAGAACTCCTACATAAAATCAAACCGTTCCTCCCCCGAATGATCTAAAAGACACCACACAAGCGACGGTGCTGTCTAGACTGGACTATGGGAATGCCAGCCCCACTGGCTCTGCAAAATTGCACCTAGCCCCCCCTTAGAGCCACACTTAATGCAGCAGCAAGGATGGTCACAGGAGCAAAAAGCCATGATCACATCTTCCCCTTCTTAAAAAATCTGAAATGGCACCCAATCGAAGCCCGCTGCTGTTTCAAAATGGCCTGCCTCACCCACAAAGTTTCCACACCGGAAAACCAGCTTACCTAGCATCCAAATTCTCTAAAGCTGACCAGTCAGGAAACCAAAGAAGCACCAACACTCTGCTCCTCATTCCACCAAAAAAACACAAACAAAAAGCCCTCACGCTCTCCTTCTTATGCAATGCACCCAAAATCTTGAACTTCCCCCCAGTGAATATAAGGAAGAAACCCTCCTATATGGGCTTGAAAAGACAGCTAAAAGACCTTCTCCTCAACTGACACTTCAACCCTTCAGACCCCAACGCCTAAGCCCTCCTCTGAATTTTTTCCTTCATGTCTCTGCCCCCCTCCCCATGAACTATTGTTACCTGACCCGCAATGAATATGTATGTTGTAATTGTTGCTCTCCAATCATGGTCTTTGTTACATGGTCTTTATATCTGTCTGTAAAGCACTCTGATACCCCAGGGTCTTGCCAGCGCTATATAAAACTCTTTAAATAAAGAAATTAAAAAAATATAAATAAAGATCTTGATTCTGGGGTGTTTTTCCAAATTGTTAGCTCTTGAAACAAGGTGGCTGGTGTTGGCCTCACAAGAAAGTTGGGTAGGGGAGTCTTCATGTTGGTCCTCCGCATTGCAGAACTCTCTAAGAAACCTATGGAGATTCTTTGTAGGGCATTTGACATTTGAAATATGAAAGGTTTGTAGATCCTGTTGAGTCTTTAGAGGCTTGTTTCGTCATTTTGGTTGTTATTTTTTTGCCATTGGCATTGCAGTGCACTCATTTCTGCTTTCATTTTCTTTATACGTTCATTGAAGTAAGGGGTCTTAGGTCGAAGGGTGGTGCACAAGGACACTTTAAAGGGAATGATTCCATAGAAAACCAAAATGTCAGCTACACAGATGCTAAACATCTGGTATTGATCATCTGCTGACATGACAGAGACAAGGGTGTTGAGAGTCTTGAGGATGAGTCTATTACACTGGTGGAAGTCTCTAGTCAAAATTTCTGTAGTGGTCCTCATCAGGATGTTGACAACAATGGAGATAAGATGATGATTGCTCCAGATGATGGTGAGATTTCCTGTTACTGTAATGAGTACAGGTAGAGAGTGTATTGCATCCACAGTGTGTAGAGCAGTAGTCATAAACAATTTTCTGTTACGGCTACCAAAAATAATTTCTTAAAGAATGCTATTTTATATAATAAAATCTGTACAAAAAGTACTTTTCCCATAGAAGCAGTTCTCGTTAAGTTTATGTGCCAGCGAGCTCGTTTCATCCTACCAAAACACCATTGTAGGGGTTGATGAACACCTATTGCCGTCATACGTAAAAGGAGGAATCAAGTTCTGACAGACAAATACCATGAAAAAGAAACACTGTGCTAGCCTCAAAAGCTGGAAAATGGCATCGGAATGAGCTTATGAAACAGCTCTGGTCCAGAGCTTCAGAAGAGATGAGTAAACTTTGTTATTGTGTAAATTATATACTTTTCTACAATACAACTTGAATGCATATTACAAACATCTGTATTGATTTGCTACTTTTAGAATTCATGTTACTTTTTCTTTAATGAGTCAAATTTAGCATTGTGTCACTGCTGGGTATTTTCTACTCTTATTTGAATTATTCTGGTGTGCCTGTTAGCAATTTCTATTGCTGGTGTAATACACGTCTGTAAATGCAATAGTATATGTTTACAGCCATATACTATTACATTATTCACATAACTCCTAATAGTATTTTTATTATTTCTCTTGCTGATCTAATGCATATTTAAGAATCTTCCTTTGACTATTCTGCTTACAGGAAGGTTGCTGGGCAATTCCAATGCATGTCCGAAATTAAAGTATTAGAATCCCAACGGCCCAAACTGAGACAGATTTTTCTAGGTGTAGGTAAGGCTTATGCCTGGAAAAGGTGTAACACATGTTAAATTATGCATGAGTGACAAAGGTGTATGTGCTGATGTAGATATATGAAATGCATCTGTAGAATTTACTCATTTATCTACTTTGTATGTGCATGCACTTTATAGCCTACTGTACACATCTGGACAGTCCCAGAAGTGTGACAGAAGAGCAGACAGAGACAAATGTTAACAAAATTAATTTTTACCTGGAAAAATGTAAATTTAATTCTTTTTTTATGGCCTGAAACCTAAATGTATTTTTATGTAAAAATCAGATAAATAAAGACATGCAGAGTTGAAGCCTTAAGTTATGTGGTTTATTTGTGAGGACCATAGTCTAATGTCTTTTTCTTTCGATAGGCTGCATTTCTAGGGTTGTGGTAATGTGGTGTGCCCCCGGAATATCGAAATTGAAATCTCAATGGCACAAAATATCGTCACTAGAAAATCGAGGCTGACATACTGAAAGGTAAGTAGAGATTTTCTATATGTAACTCCATATATATATACCATGACAATTTAGATATCTTAAAGGTTCATAGATATGGAGTTAAGAATAGTAAATCTATACTTACTTTTTATGCACTTACCTTTTGATATTTTATTCCTCGATATTCTGTCTCCAAAATTATGATACCATGATATTCCTATGCTCGATATTCTGTAGTACAGATGTAAATACAGATTTAGCTTTCTGCCCTACCTGCTGTAATGAAGAAAAATAATCAACCTTATTAGGCCTTTGGTTAAGCCTCCTTCAGTCATTGCTTGTTGGAAGTGTCACAGTTTGGATAAGTACATGAATCAGACATTCATTATTGGAAGTACTAGCTATCGTGACTGTTGGCATGTTGAATCCTTACTGTACTCAAAGTTTGGAGTGCTGTAGGAAAGTGGAATATCATGTGGTATGGGTTGGGTGAGTACCCTCACCATGCAATATTATTACAATGCCTCAAAGATGATCTTTGGATTCACAACAATAATCCTTAGCTCGGACCTGGTAGTGTGGCAAAGAGCAGTCAGGCATTACTTGAGGAACATGTGTTAAGTATTTTACAGTACCATTAGGGTTCATAAGTAATTGACAAGACTCAAGAAAATCCAACACCAATTTATAAAACTAGAGCATATTCATATGTAAAATTAGACACCAAAACGAACTAAATAGCATACATATAACTGGAGTTATGGATTTTCAAAGCATCAGAAAATAAATGCATTAAATGGCGCAGACATTTAAGATTGCAGTTAATGGGAAAACCTAGTACTTATGGGTCGGGTTACGTTGTACCCCTTGCAGGGTAGATGTCTTTAGGGTCCCAGGAGCAGGGCCCAACAATCATTTCAATTTTACCTGGCCCGTGGAGTATGGGTGCAGTGGTTGTCCTGGTTGTCAGTGGTCTTCAAACGAGAGTCCTGCCCAAGCTGCTTTTACCATAGGGATGACGCAACTAGAAAGGGAATGCAAATTCACAAGAGTGGGGTCATTGCTGACGTCGGTCACAGGTGTTGTGACGTGGCTTCTTAATGTAGCATTGAGTTAAGGGGTCAGTTACCCATCTGATAACGAACAAGACTTGGTTTTGGTAAAAATAACGAAAAGGAACTTCAACGTCTTGTTGTCCAGGGGAGTGCTGTAGCTGTATGAAATTATCGTGAAAGCCAGATTACAAGCCCCAGTATGCACTTCAACATTTACTAGTGGGCAACCCCTTGGAGGACCTCATGGCCAGTGATTCTTTAGATGCAGAGTGTTGTTTTACCTGCGCTTTGCAGGGGACTGGACCCGGATCACTGACATAATATCGACTACAAAAATATCGAATATACAAAATATCGGCGTCTAAATATCGACTACAATAATATCGACTACCTATACTTATTTATAAAATTACAAAAATATCGAGTACACAATATCATAAATAAAAAATATTGTTCACCACAATATCGAAATACTAAATATTGTTACATTAAATATCGTTTACATTTTTATAACATACAACATTACAAAAATATCGAATACCAAAATATAGACACCAATAATATCGACTTTTTACAAATATCGACTATATAAAAACTGCTCAATTAAATATATCTTTAGCACCAAATATAAATTCACATTATAAAACAATATAACTTAAACAACATAATAAAATAATTTGCAAACACCACAATATATAAAACAATATATTTTGGCTAAAGAAACGTATTACAATAATTAAATATAAACTTTAAATATATAATACTTGCATTATTTCACATTAAAAACAACATGTAAATTATTTACAAAAAGTAAAAAGATAAAATATTTACTTTCTACTAACAGTTTCTTAATTAGCGTTTCCCTTATATGGAAAGAAATTGCCAAAACAATAAAAACAATTAACTTCAACGAATAAAACGCTTACATTTCAAAATACACCAATAACATAAAGCAACCAATTAAATAAACACTATATAAACATCAAAAACATACATCTCTTTTACACTTAAAAACTACAACAAAGAAGAAGGTGAAACTGTGCCCAACTGTTTCCTGAAAGAAAACTTTCATTACTAAAAAGAAATTTAAAACTGCACTAAGTAAGTAAAACTGTTTTTAAAATATTGCAATACTACTAACCTGCAACAAAAATTATTTCTAAAACCTAATTAACTATTCTTTCATTCCTTACTTTTATATCACCTCTACAGATATCCTACAAAGCCAGAAAATTATTTCAAAAATACTCACCAATAAAAAAACAATAAATGTAAGTATATTCTATTTTTGCCAAACCGACCTAAAAATATTTTCAAAACGTTATTCACTAATATATATTTTCTTTTTATCTATCTCCTCTACAGCCAACAGCAAAAGCTTCCAAAATAATTCTACAACTACTAACAAAATAAAAACAACTAAAAAGTAAGTATATCATTTTCCATTATTAAACAACGTGAAATACCCACCCAAATAACCCTTTACCCCTAAAATACCTATCATCTACCAACAATAGAATTAAATTATTAATATGTTTTTCCTCTTCTCAACAGAAATTACATCAACTAAATAGAAAAGAAAGCTTGAAATTATTTCCTAACCAATGTCATTTACATCAAACTAAACATTGTAAGTATATTCACTGAGATGTAACAGTATTTAATAAACATGTTGTATTTATTATATTAAAATATTTTCTTTTGAATTTTCCCTAGCATAAAACAAAACAACATGACTGAAGGTGCAGAATTTGTAATGTCACAAAAAAATAAAATGCTATTATGTTATATGGGTTATGTGTATACACAGGAGAAACAAATAGGCCTTAAAGTATTTTGGAAGTGTAGCAAATACTACTCTAACAAATGCTATGGAAGAGCTACTACTCAGGAAACTACTGTTATTTCTGTAAAAGAACATAATCACCCCCCAAACATAACAGAGATTGAGGTTAGAGATGCTCTTGAAAGTATAAAAGAAGCAAGCACTAGTACTGACAAAGCAACTACCCAAATACTAAAAGAGCAACTATTAAAATTACCTCAACATGCATCAGGACAATTACCGTCCATAGCTTCTTTAAAAAGAACAATTGCCAGACAAAAAAGCTACCACAACTACTATACCTGCCCCTAAAACATTTGCAGAAGTAGTTATTCCACCAGAATTAAGCATTACTCACAGTAAAGAACCATTTATTTTTTTTGATAACAAATGCCCAGAAAAAGAATAATTATGTTTGCTACTGCAAACAATTTACTTAAATTACAGAAATGTGACACCTGGATGATGGATGGAACTTTCAAAGTCTGCCCAAAACCATTTTACCAGCTGTACACAATACATGGATTATACCAACACTCAAATATTCCATTCATCTACGCACTATTACCAAATAAACAGCAAACTACCTACATTGATATACTCACTCAAATAAAAGAAGAAAGCAATAATTATTTTCCTTCAAAAATAATTATTGACTTTGAAATAGCCATGATAAATGCTATACTAAAAATTATCCACACACAGCAATTCAGGGTTGCTATTATCATTTTAATCAGAGTCTCTGGAGACATCTACAAAAATCAACCCTAAGTGTACAATATGCTACAGACAGTACTTTTGCCTACCAAATAAAAAAGCTAATAGCACTAGCATATGTACCTGTAACAGATGTAGCAGAACACTACAATATTCTAATAGAAAGCCCCTATTACAAAAGGAACGAAGACAAAATAAGCCCACTACTAGACTACTTTGAGGACACCTGGGTGGGAAGATTGCATAGATCAGGGCATAGAAGGCAACCTAAATTCCACATTCCTTGGTGGAACGTGTACCTAAGTACCTTAAACAAAGAATCAAAAACAAATAATAGTGTTGAAGGATGGCATAATGCCTTCCAATCAACAACAAGCAGAGGTAAACCTACCCTACAAAAACTTCTAGAATCTATACAAAAAGAACAAAGCTATCAAGAATTACGGATGGAACAATCTGTAACTCAAATATGTCCCAAATTAACTAAACAAACTAAAAAAATGTTTGAGCTACTGCAAAGTCAGGTTACCCTATACCCATCTACAAGAGGCCTAGATTACCTATCCCTAATAGCCAAAAGCATTTTATAAACAAAAGTTCCACAGGTATTATACATTTTTCGTTCATAAAACAGAAACTTTACACACGTATATTAATATTATATTTTCACAAATATTACTTATTTGTCATATATATTTTCTTAAATTAAAAATATATATTTACAAATAAATAATAATTATCAAAATATACTATAAAACACAATTAATTTTAAAAACATTTCCCACCCAATTAATTTAAATAAAATACACTTACGGTTTATGTAGCTGTAGAAAATGTATTCCAAAAAGAAATAATACTTCCATCTATGGGGTCGATTTCGATTCGGGCCGGAAAAATCGCCGACCGACTCGGATCCGGAAATAATACCGACCGACACGTACCCGTGGCGCACGACACGCCAAGTACGATGCAAGGCGCGAAAAATCCGACCGACACGTACCAAAACCAAGTCGACCGACCGAGCCGCACGGAAAACAGCAATCCGGCCGGAAAAACACGCGAATCCAACCGACCGACATGCACCCGGAACAAATCCGACCGAAACGTACACGCAAACTCCAAACCGCAAAGTACGATGCAAGGCGCGAAAACCACGAGCGAGTCGGACGGAGGACAAGCCGTCGACCGAAACGCATACAAAACCGAGCCGAAGCAACACAATACACCGCGACCGACAGCGTACGCAGCATAGAAAACTGCACAAACACAGCGTGAACGAAGCGGAGAACACCGTACGAGACCAATGCAGGGTCCGACTCGGTCACAAGAACGTTTCCAACATACACAAACAGCACAAAGGAAAAATCACCCAAAAAAAGGCCAAACAAGCAATTACCAAGCCAATAAATACTGGGGGGTGGGGACAGAGAACAAAGACACACCCACAACTCCACCTATATAAAGGACACAAATCACAACCGTGAGCCTTTGCAAATGCCATTCCACTGCCAGCACCCAGAGAAAGCAACCACACACCCACAGCTCATCCCTCACACAAGCCACACACCATCAGCACACCAACAAACACCTACCTCACATACACCCAGCAAAACACACACTCACACACCCTCACCTGCACACCAACACACACATCACCCACCATCACCAACCATCACCATGCCCCCAAGAAGAATCCCAAGTTCCTAGATAGTGAATTGGAAGTCATGGTAGACGAGATCCTCAGGGTGGAGCCACTGCTGTTTGGCACACTGGTCCAACAGACCCCCATGTCGCAGAAAACCAAGATGTGGGAGAGGATCATCAACAGGGTGAACGCCCAATCACCATGTCGGCGCACAAAGACCGACATCCAGAACAGGTGGTATGACGTGCGCAGGAGGGTACGGGACATGCTGAAGAAAGACTACATCAACAGCCAACACACCGGCAGTGGCCCTCCTGCCAAGCCAATATACCTCAGGCCCTGGGAGGAGAAGGTGCGGGCCATCCTTCCGCCAGTGAGCGTATATGGACTAGAGGACATCCCAGAGCCTGGTGAGTACACAACAAATGTACACAATATACTGCCACAAAACACACACATCACTGTCAAGGGAGAGTCAAACCATGCACTCATAGCAATTACACAGCAACCAGAACAGAATCATCCCAAAATGTGTATGTTAGTCAGATAAACACAACACATGCCATCAAAAAAGTCACATCCAACTGTGCCAACACATGTACAAACACAACTACAACTAGGCAGTGGCACAAATAGAACTAACAAACACATCCAGACATGTAGCCACCACAACACCAACACACAGTGAAGACCACTCAAAGGAAGGAATTCTGTGTATCCTGGCCAAGTCAGTGTAGCCAATAGCATCATGGGAGTCGCAGTCACACATATTGCCCCCCCCACAACTGTCCCATCAACACCACCCTGAACCATGCTCACATCACAGGAAGTGGAGAAGGACTCACGAGATGGCTGACACTGGCTACTGCTGTGGGGAGCACAAGGCCCTGCTGGCAACTGTGCACCAACAAACAGCAGGACACCACTGACTGACATCCTGAGAGACAACTTACACTCCCTGCAATGCAAGCACGTTCCATGGTGGGATATCTGGCTGGCTGGGTGGGAAGGGGGACTTGCAGCACTGACCATAGTCACAAGCACCTCCGCTCACACACACCCCAACACAAACTCCACAGAACCCACCTGGTAGAATGCAATGCCCCCATCCTAACACAAGATCCCACAAAGAACCACCCCCTGGGTTATGTTGTGTGAAGCACAGGGACACTCTTGGG